>JAYEPQ010000006.1:38378961-38918961 GCA_036321105.1 Dracaena cambodiana
ATCCTTAGCTTCTTTAAAATCAAATTTTATGAATTTTGAAGTTTATTTGCCCCTTTATTAAGTGGATACAAAATATTGTATTCACTGAGAATCGTTAATTTTATATTCACTTAATAGGAGACCAGATTGAAACTAAAATCCCAGAAATTGGGTATTACTGAACCCTAGGGAGTGGAGAATCCAAGTGAAATCTTTTTTTTTTAAATGCTGGAGAAAGTGTAAATGAACTGTAGATTAGGTAACTTGCATAAGGCTGCGGTTCATTCCCATTATTCTCGTGTGTGTGTGTGTGTGTGTATGTAAATATATATAAGTTATGTGAGTAAGTGGTTAGAAAGTAATGTTCCCATTATTTTATTCAAAATTTTTAGAGTCGTGATCTATGCGTCCTTAGCTTTTTTAAGATCAAATTTTGTAACTAACCAAAACCGATATAATATATATTTATGAATATTATTTTCTCGTATATTTACGTTAAAAATAAATTTTTAAATAAAGTAACTTAAATATAATTTTAAGGCATTTTATAAACTATTTTAATATTTGAATTATCTCATTTAATCATTGATTCCAAGGATTATTAATGATGGTGACAATGAAGCTCTTATTCATCCATTTATTATGCAAGAAGTTGAGACTGTGGTTAAGATCATACCATTGGATAAGTCTCCTGATCCTGATGGACTGTCAGATACGCTCTATAAATTCAGCTGGGATGTAATTAAAAATAATTTTGTGGATCATCTTAACCATTTTTATATAACCAAAAAGCTACCTTAACAGTGGAAAGCCATCTTTTTGGTATTGATTCCAAAAGTATTAAATCCAACCTCTCCATCATATTACAGGCCTATTAGCTTGTGTAATGATTCATATAAGATCATTTCCCAGCTACTTATTAATCAGATGAAGCATCTCCTTCCAAAAATTATTTTTCCATCACAAACTACATTTGTACCAGGCAGATGTACTTCAAATAACATTTTACTTACTCAGGAGGCTTTTCATTCAGTGAGGAAATATGGAAAAGGTCAATTGGTGATGGCGCTAAAAGTTGATATTAAACGAGCTTACGATCAGATGGCATGGTGCTTTCTGAGGGAGGTATTATTAAGGTTTGGATTCCATACGACTTTTATTGATGTACTAATGGGCTGTATTGAGGTCCATCTTTTTCAGTTCTGATAAATGGAAGTCTTTCAGAGTGATTTACTTCTAATGTCGGTATTCGACAAAGTAATCCACTATCGCCTTATCTTTTTATTATTGGGGTTGAAGTTCTTACTCGTAGCTTTGACAGGCAGCTGAATTAAGGTCTGCTTAGTGGGTTGCAGTTACAAGGTAATGAAGCAGGATTGTGTTATCTTGGTTATGATGATGATTATCTTATCTTCAATCGTGCATCTATCTATCAGTGTAAGCAATTAAAAAGAATTCTGGATCAGTATTGTAGATGTAGTGGTAACTGATTAATGTTCAAAAATCGGCATCTTTTTTGGGTAAGGGGTTTGACACGAAATGTGATCTAAGATTCAAAATATTCTCAAATTTCGGCATGGATGTATGCCTTTCAGATATTTGGGGGCCAGTTGGAATTAATAAACTTAGAGTGGCGAATTTTGAGCCATTGATTGCCAAGGTAAGGGGAATGTTTAGCTCATAGAAAGCGCAATCCTTGTCTTTTGCAGGAAGGATTATATTACTAAAGGCAGTGTTCCAATCAATTCACATATTTATTATGTCTGCTAATTGGGTGCTAATTTCTGATTTTGAAATGATGGAGAGATTATTTCGAATGTTCTTATGGTCAAAAGATGGTAAGAATCAGGGTATGGCCATAATTAAATGGGAGGAACTGTATAAGCCAAGAGAATATGGAGGGATTGGTTTTCGTCAATTATCTACTTTTCATGAGGTATTAATGGGTAAGCAAATTATTAAGTCTATGAAGTCTCCATATTCTCCTTGGGTTGTGGTCACAAGTTTAAAATACAAACATGAATGTAATGTTTGGAAGATGAAGCTCATGCGTACTTGTTCTCAGAGCTGGAATGCAATTCAAATAGGATTGGACATTGTTCGTGATGGTTTGAAATGGCAAGCATGTTAGTGTAATGGATGACCCGTGGTTGGATACTTTTCCCTTAAGTTATGCACCCTATCTTGTGCATAATCAAGAGCTTTAACAGGATAAATCAATTTTTTTTTTATTTCTTCTTGCTTCTGGAATTGTAATCTACTTAAGGAATTTTTTCATGAAGATTTAGTGGAAAAGATTATGAAATTCTCGTGGGAAATAATCTTGGTGACATGTTACTTTGGAATGGCCAACCGCTTGAAACAATTACTACTAAAAAGCTTCATGAAGCAGTAAGATTACGTCATGAAGCTTTACGTTTGGAGAAATTTACTTTAAAGTGGGTGTGGCAGATGCCTGTCTCGTATAGAGTTCGTGTTTAGTTATGGCGACTAGCAAAAGATGTGGTGGCTACTAAGTATTTCTTAGGAAAACGTAATCTGGTGCAATCTTTATGTTGTCCACAGTGTCTTGAGTTTGGTGAGGATTACTTTCATCTTGTGGTGGATTATTTCAAACCGAAGGACGGGGAAATCCCTACAAAGAATGATTGGTGGTAATGTGGGTAATGTGCAAATTGAGTATATGAGAGAATGTTGGTCATTGGTGAAAAGCTGTGGAAGAGATATGTTTCGATAGGCTAGCTTAATTTACTATGCTTGGCTCATTTGGAAAGATAAAAATGCTTCTACTTTTGAGGGAAAGGTTTCTACTACTGAAACAGTTGCCCGTAAAGTTGTGGCTCTTGCAGAAAAAAGAATTGCAGTGATCACAGATTCACTAGGTGTGTGGTTTGTAGATGTTAAGTTTAATGGAACTCAAACTATTTCATGGAATAAACCCCCAATCGGATGGTTCAAGCTCAAATTCGATGGTTATTTTGATCCTCGCTCAAAGGTAGCTGGTGAAGATTGTGTAGTGTGAGATTGGCAAGGGAGATTGCTATTTGTAGAGGTAAACAGGCAGGAAGCTTTGTTGGTTTTCGATATTGAAAGTACAACAGTTTTAGTTGGTCTCAAAAGATATTCAAATGAGCTTTTTGGATCAAATCTTATTTTGGAGAGGGATTGTAAGGAACTGATATCCCTTCTCGCTACTTCGATGAAAAATTTTTGGTGTGGTCTGATTATGGAGTGTTTTCAACTATTTTCAAATTTCTTATCAGTTGAGATTCAACATACTTGGAGAGAGGCTAATAAATGTGTGCACTGGATTGTTAATGAAGCACCAAGGCACATCAGAACCTTCAATTTTCATCTGTATCACCATTACCTCCTTTTGATTTGTTGAGAAAAAATCAGGATAATTTCTTGTATGAAAGAGATTAGTACCTAAATAAAGATTATTTGATTAGAAAAAAAACTCAAAATAATGATAATAATAATAATATAATTGTTGTGATAATAATATTAATGTATAAGATTGGACTTGAATCCAATTCAATTGCTCAAATTTTAACTACTTAGTCAAACTTTGTTGTGTAATAATGAAATAATAACCTTTCATTTTGAATATTCAAATTTAATTTCTATCATTCAATTTCTAAAATTAATTTTTAGTCAATTTTACTAATGAGCCTTTTGACCCATCAGAATTCAAATTTAAAATTATCATAAAAAACACATAGTCAACTACAATTATGACTCTTTTGACCGAATTCAAATATGGCTTTAGAAACTTTCTAACTCAGTCCCATTTATGAGTATTTGACTCATTAAGACTTTCTTTCAAAAAAGATTCTATTTAATTCCATTATTCTCTTTGTTATGTTAAACCTTCTAACTCCTATTTAAACCCTTCTAACCGGCACACCAACACTGCAAGCAACAGTGGGCAACCAGCAAAGCGTTGCTGACTGTCGGAGAGTCACCTATCGCTAGATCGTCACCGACTACCAAAGGAGTCATCTAGCGACTACTCTTCTATACGGACAAGCACCATGCTATCTGAGCCATTCCAAGGGGAACCATCATGTTGGAACACCCTCGCCGAAGCACTACTCGTCGAGCCAACTCCTTTCCCTTCTTCTTCAATAGAATACGTCAAGAGGTAGAATCCATCTCCTTTCCTTCATTAGGTTACTGAATTTATGTAGATAACCCTATAATAAGAATTTAATTAAAATCTACTTTCTTCAACTTATAGACCCAATAAGATATTTCCCTATTCATTTCATTGTTTCAAATTTGCTAGTCTTTAATAACTAAAAACGGACTTCTTACGTTCCTTAACAATTCGAGATAAATTTTCCTAAAATCACAAAACAATGTCTATTTTATAATAATTTGTCATTGATATTTTATTAGAAAACTTGAGTGTGAATATATTTGACGAGTGCATATTTGGGCAATGTTGAGTTTCACCTCAAACTCACTTTTCCATACACCATTCCTACTAGATAGAAATGAACTATGTTTCAATTTTATATTATTGTTTATTAATGATATAACTTATCATTTACATTAATAAGAATTGTTTAATTAACTTATATCTTATTTCTATGAATTGTCGCGCATACAATTTGATTATCTTATAAATATTATTCAAATGAATCATATATTATAAATTGACAAAAAAATAAATAGTAAATGGAAATGCTAATTGATGGTGTGATGATTGTATATTGTATGGTAACAATTTATAGAAAAGAGTTCTAAAATAAAGTGGTTATTTAATTAAGGAATGTGCTTGCATGAAAAACCTCACACTTTTTTGCTCTTGCCTGGTCATGCATCATTATGATATGCAATCAAAAATTCCTAAAATTAATGGTTGAAATTTCAGTAATATATTATAATTGAAAACATCTCTCTAAGAATAATTGAACTATAATGAATTTGAACTTGAACTGAATTAAGATTATATTGATTGAAAATGTATTTTACTGGACTTGATAAGATTTTGATAACTGTAAAATATATTAGATTGGGAAAGATACTTATTAATGTGAAACCTGTGTTTTAGCTATACTGTTAAGTTGTACAACTATTTTTTGCATATACTATAGGTGCATGGTGATTTGCTGGATCAAATCAAAATATTTCTGTTATCATTGTGCAGGACCGATCAGCTCCGGATAATCATGTGACCATTTTTTTGTATCTGTACAGTAGAATCGAAATACGGATTAGATTCTTCAATAATACATGACATATTAAATGAAAACACTTGGTATATAAAACTAGAAGATAATTGTAATTAGAATAAACATTATGAAAAGCTTAGTCAAAAATTAATTCATATTCTATATTTTACATCCATATGTATTATTCATGTCTATTTTAGTTACTTTCACTTTTTATTATTTCTTATTAGTATTATTTTATTTTATTTGGTTGCAATCTGACGATCTTGGTATGCATACTCAGATTTTGAGATAGACTCGAATAAGTAAATTGAAGATCTAATAGAGTAGCTGAAACCAGTAGGCGACCGTTCTTTCATCTTGTACTTATTATTTTTATTATTTCTGCTCTTAAAATGTTATCTTCGTCCACAGTTATTTCTCTATCCTTATTTCAATTATTATCCATTGTAATCCAAATTTTTTCCATTTGAATAAAAGTTCTATTTTTCTTTAAAATATTGTTATTTATTTAATTATGGCAATGACTGATATTGTACTAAGATTTAGCATATTTTCATGAGTATGCTACCGAACATCTCGGCTATCCACTGTTTCAGGAAGCAGGCCGTTACAAATTCTATGGATTTTGAAATTTATTTGTCCTTTCATCAAGTGGGTAAAAAATATTGTATTCATCGAAATTGTTAATTTTTGTGTTTATTTTATGGAAGACCAAATCAAAACTTAAATCCAAAAAAATGTTATAAGGAAACCCTAATGAGATTATAATAAAAAATAAAATATTTTAAAAATTATTAGAGATAATGGAAATGGACTGCAGTTCAGATAACTTACATGAGTCACAGCTCATTATATATGTGTGTGTGTGTATATGTATGTATGTATGTATGTATATATATATATATATATTGTAAAGCTCCCCTTTTTCAGCTGCTTCCCAAAACAGAGGACGTTACTTATTACTTGCACTAGACAACCCAATAGTCACAGGATTTTGGAATAACTGTAACTACTGCCACAATCAGATGAATAAATAACATGTCTGAAACTGAAATGATTTCATTTATACAAAGAGTTCATTATATAAAATAAAACGGCACACTGCTTTAAATTTGAACACAAAAGAGTCGAAGAGAAAAGCAGTGCCCAGACAAAAGGAAATATAAACAAGATATACAAAAGTTCTCCAGGGGTACTTCGCTAGCCTATTGTCACTTGATCTGTCCAACGAAGTACGGATCTTCAATTGGAGCTGGATCCCATTCTTCACGTTCCAAATATGGGTTCAAAACCCATGAGATTAAACCCGGCAAGTAATACATTTAAAATAGGAATTGTGTACTATCATAGTACAGGAATATCAGTGTGCATAAGCATGTTTATGCCAGTATTGTTTGTGTGCATATAAAGTAACATGAAGGCAATATATAAATTAACATGAAGTCAAGCATAAATAAATGCATAAATAAATGAACATGACAATAACTACTCTATCTATTTAATTATATATTCTATTGGCCTCAGTCATCGTCCAGTTTAAAATTTGAAGCTGTATTAATGGATAAGATAGCGCTATTCTCCATTGTCGTATAGTGCCCATACATATCCGGGATCCGGCCCCAATATTCATGGCGCTGAACCATGACATGCCACTAGGCACTCAATCAAGTTCCGTACTGTATTACAGTACGGACATACCACTCTGGGTAAATATCAATTGGTGATCTAGTAATCACCCAGGCCGCTACAGTAAAAGAATCCTGGCCCTAACAAGACAATCAATACTTATACGGTAATATAGTTTCTCCCATCCCCGTATTCATAATGAATTATGTACAGAAAATTTTATAATCTTTCTTTAATTGTTTTTCAATTCATGATAGCATGCTTGCATTTCCATGACTATACATGATATGTAGTATCATAACACATGATTTGTAATATTAAAACACATAACTTGTAATATCAAAGCACGTGACATGTAAAACACATGACTTGTAATATCAAAGCACATGACATTTACTATTAAAGCACAGGACTTGAAGTATGATAAATTAACACATGATATATTGGTGCACAATTATACAATGCATCTCATTAAAATTATTTAACAATCTGGTTTCATTCTCAATGCCAACCAGTAACCCAATGTATGCATTTATTATATTTCTAGACTCAATCATATATTTTAATATACATTTCTCTTTTAATTAAAATCTAATTTATTACTATTATTAATTTATCAATTAAATCCAATTAATCCAAGCCAAGACCAAGCCTACTTATTGTTATTTTTATTTCTTTTTCTTTCCTGGCCCGAGCCCATTTCTACCTTCTATTTTATTTTTTATTTTACAAGACTGGGTCGGGCCCACTGTTATTATTATTATTATTTTCTTTCTTCTTTCCTAGCCCAAATCCATCAAGCCCAGTTTTATTTATTTTATTTTATTTTCTTTTTTTCTGCAGCCCAAGCCCATGATCTCTCTCTTTTTCTTTTCCTTTTTTTATTTCGTTATTTTCTTTGGGCCGGGCCAGGCCCAGTTCACTGTTTTCTTTTCTTTTCTTTTTCTTTTCTTTTTTTTTCTTCTGGGCTGGGCTAGGCCCAGTTCCTTTTTTTCTTCTCTTTCTTTTTTTTTTCTTTTTCTTTTTCGCTCTTCTCTCGGCCCAGCTCTCCTTCTATTTTTTTTTCCCTTTCTTCTTTCTTTCTAATTTTGCATGGCTAAGTTCAAACGTATGTAATATTTTTTTTTTTAAAAACCGAAAATAAACAACTATAATATATATATATATATATATATATATATATATATATATATATATATATATATATATATATATATATATATATATATATATCAAAATTGACCTAATAATTTGCTTTACTTTTCAATGTCAATTAATAATCTAAAATATGAATAGAGCATTTTCAAAAAAATAATTTACATATACAAATGTAAATAACGAAACGAACGGAAATAAATATAAATCAAATAACGAAATGAACTAAAATAGCAGTATTACTTGCCTTGGATCGATCTCGAATATTTGGTTCGAATCCGTGGTTCGGTTTGATTTTTCCTATCCTTTCTTTTTATTTTTTTATTTTTTTATTTTTTTCCTGCTGTTGATTTTGGCCGAGAGGAGAAGAGAAGGAGGGTTTCTGGGTTTGTGGCCGAGAGGAGAAAACAGTGGTGAGGGTGAGAGAGAGTTTAATTATTTCTCTCTCTTATATATATATATTTTTTTCACTTCGTGGTGACACTTCCCCAATCAACTGTACCCCCATGTGACACGTCAAAAATTTTTTGCCACCCTTCTCTTGGTCACGACAGCACAGGACTTATTCACCGGGCATTTATTTTATTTTAATTTATTTATTTATTTAATAATTTAATAATTTTGACTTCGTATAACATTCTCCAAATACTATAAAATTTATATAGGACGTAGTGCTCGATGAGCGAAACACTACAAAATTATCCGTTTGTTGTTTCGATGTCCGGAATAAATGAACCGAAATTCCGAAATAATTAGAAAAATAATTTTAATATTATTAAATTGGCAATTTTGGGAGTATTTTTCGGCCTCGTAAGAAAAATCTCCAAAAATCCTAAATATTACAAAACTAATACTACCGAAGACCGAATGTCATTTGGGTTTGTGGATTTAAAGTTATGTTAACCGAAAGTTATTTCGGTGTCTAAAATTGACTTCGGTTACCTTATTCGGCACCACTGGTCTAGGAAAAGCCATACAGATAACTCGAATTTTTGGGGTATTACATTCTACCCCCCTAATAAAAAAATTTTGTCCTCGAAATTTAATTGATATTTTTTATCATGAGAAAGGGTATATGTATTTTATCCTGATATCCTTTTCAAGCTCCCAAGTTGAATCTCCTGGTGATTGTACATTCCATGAAATAAGAACTAATAATATTACTTTATCCTTTAAGACTTCTCCCGTCAGTTAATGATTCTTACATGTCACTTCTCATATTTTAATTCTGATCTCAAGTCTACTTTTGATAGATTCACTATTTTGCACTTCCAGCTAAGCGCTTTCTTAATATTGAGATATATAATATATCATGAACGACTTACGTTTTTTTTTCTCTTTATAGGAATGATAATGGATAGACAGAATTCCCAATTTATTCTCGAAAATTTATTTAGGTGAAGGAACACAAAAGTGAGATAAAATTTAATCAGGAATAGCTGCTACTAATTTGGAGTGTCACACCATCCTGATTAAATTATGTGCAAGATACATGTGATAAATATTTTTGTAGAGTTTTTTTTTCCAAGATCCTATTACTTGTTGTAATTGACTCTAGAAATGAAAATAAATCTGAACTATTATAATATCGATGTAACAAGACTATAAATGGTAGGGACACAAGATAAGCAATGAATTCATGACTAGTTACAAAATTTAATCACATACAACGATCTTATTAAAAGACTGCAATTGCTGGCGCCAAAGAATATATCTCTACAATTGCCGCGCCAATTTAATAAGACTTGTGATATATAAAAAGTTTAAGACAGGAATCATATTATGCTAATATTCAGATGAAAGGTATAAAATGTCAAATGGGAAATGGTCAACAAAAGCAATGGATAAGACAATCATTTGGAAAGATAAGCCTAACTTGAGTAATAAGACACAATGTCATATTCCGCCATGATAAAATTTGTCTTCTTTAATTATAGTTTATTATTAATTTCTTACCCTTTACTTTCAACTTGACTAATTCTACAAAATTCTCAGTGTTCTAAAATTTCTTTATATTTTTACACTTATTCTTCCATAGGTTGTTTTTTTCTTTTTTCTTTTTTTTTTATAGTTCATTATCAATTTATAAATATTATTGGAGCATTAGTTACTGAAAACAGTATCACCAATTATTCATAGTGACTATATTTGGCTCTAATACAGTTTTTGAAATATTTTCTGCTCGGACATTTACTTGACAGAATCCCAAATAAAGATCTATCCTCGAGAATTCTCTTCCTTCTCCCAATTGATCAAATAGATTAGTTATCATAAGTATTGGATATTTTTGTTT
This sequence comes from Dracaena cambodiana, assembly GCA_036321105.1. NCBI lineage: Eukaryota > Viridiplantae > Streptophyta > Magnoliopsida > Asparagales > Asparagaceae > Dracaena > Dracaena cambodiana. Next base: position 38,389,201 of record JAYEPQ010000006.1, read on the forward strand.
TTTTTTTATTGTTACTATATTTAAATCTCTATAGTCCACACACAACTTTTTACTTTCATTCTTCTTTCCTATTAATAACACTGGAACATTAGATCTCACAAAACCCAACCCCAATAGTCCATCTACTTATTTCTTAACTTATTCTACTTCTGCAACTCTCATTCCATAAGATGACCTACAAACTGTTTAGTTCCAGGGAGAATATCAATAATAAATTCTACTGTTCTTACTAGTGGCAGTTCAAGTATCTCTTCAGAAAATATGTTTAAAATTTATAACACTAAGATTATATCTTCTCCTACTTTCATTTCTTCCTATACACTTCCTCTTATAAATATCTTAAATTCTGTTAGTTCTAAATATTGGTTTTAACCAATAAACTTAAAATCTGAACGATCAGGAATCTAAAATATTACTCTTTTTCTACTGCATTCTATTATCGCGTGGAAGGTATTTAACTATTTCATGTTTAGAATGACATCATATCTATTTCCATTAATAGTTAGCAAGTTGGCATAAATTCTTTATTATTAATCATTAAGGTACATTTTGATCAAAAATTGGATCAATATTGTTATGTAACGGTCCAGTTAGAATCAATAAAAAGAATTCAAGATAGATACCTCAAACGAATAGAAAACAATAGGACAGGCACGATACTAGATCTGATAGGTATCAAAGAATAAGAAACAATTATTACAAATAAGTCACATACATGTTCTTATGTGGCAATAGTCCTATGGTCTTCCACCTAAACCTAGGCTTTGATACCACCCTATAACGCTCCCCTTTTTCAGCTGCTTCCCAAAACAGAGGACGTTACTTATTACTTGCACTAAACAACCCAACAGTCACAGGATTTTGGAATAACCGTAACTACTGTCACAATCAGATGAATAAATAACATGTCTGAAACTGAAATGATTTCATTTATACAAAGAGTTCATTACATATAACGGCACACTACTTTAAATATGAACACAAAAGAATAGAAGAGAAAAGCAGTGCCCAGACAAAAAGAAATATAAACAAGATGTACAAAAGTTCTCCAGGGGTACTTCGCTAGCCTATTATTGTTGGCAGTGAAAATTTCTAAGTTAAAAAGATTTTCCACAACAGAACGCGAAGCCAATTCAATAGCCCCGCGTTTGGTTACATTACCCTGCGTTTGAATAAAACGCGGAGATGTTTAATAGCTCCGCGTTGATTCCGCAGTCTGGCTTATATTAGCCTCGCGTTTGAGTAAAACGCGGAGATGATCAATAGCTCCGCGTTAGCTCCGCGTTTTGGTTATTTAGCGTCGCGTTTTGATGCGATTAAAGCTCCGCGTAAGCAGATAACCAGAATCTCATATTGATTGAGATTATGATTTTGGGCTTATCCAAATACCCGAATCAAGTCTAATCAGAATTCCATCAAAACTAAGATATTTGATCGGAATCCTTGATGAATGCGAGTTCTATTTAGATAGAAACTCTTGCATTAACCTGGGGCTATAAATACCTTCCTGGTGAAACCCTAGGGGTCTTCTTTTTCCTTTTCGGCATCGGAAGCCTCCTATCGATCCTTTGGCAATTCAAGTACGCGAGAGAGCCTTGAAGCCTTTGCCGATCATCTTCTGAAATCTTGGAGAATTCAAGTTACGCACAGAGCCTTGAGTTCGTGAAGATCAGAGAAAATCACCATCTTCTTTCTGGAGTTCTTGAGAAGTTCGAGTTACGCGAGAGAGCCTTGAACGAATCAAAACCAGAGAAGATCGTCTATATTCGGCCGATATCTTTAAAAGAGAAGATTTCAACGTACCGATCGTCCAAAGGAACTGCTTGACAGATCCCATCGCCACAGATCCCACAATATTGTAAAAGAGAGATATTGAAATATAAAATCCTCTCGTTTATTCTTTTTTATATCTTGTTCACTTTCATTATAATTTAAGTTAATTCAATGGGAGGAAGCGAAGGAACTTTTGTGACGAACAAACTGGCGACCACAGTGGGAGCCATCTCTTTCACTGATGAAGAGATTGTGGAGCAATCGGACGTTGACTTGATCGGATCCGAAGTAGACACGCTGGTCGTTGAAATCGACCAGCAGAAGTACGAGGAGTTCCTCTCCTCTGGATCAGGTGACTTGGATGAGACACGGCACTATCGCCGTATGTACTCCAATGCCCGAGTGACGGGTAGAAAGGTATCCATCGAGAGACGGGGATCCTTGGAGACTACGGTTATAACGCCGGAGTCCACACAAGAAATCCTAACCGAGGAAGAGCTTCCGATTGCCGAAGAAGACGTGGGAACTGGACTAACTAGGACCCAACTCCGGAACAGGAACCAGAGAGCGAGGCGTAGAGCCCTCAAAGCCCGCCTTGGACGCGGAGCTAACCCTAGAGGACGCGAGGCTATGGTCCCTCGCAAATTGGCTCGCGCTACCCGCGAGACCAATCTCTACCGCGTTAAACGCGAAGATACAACTTGCCTTAAAAGCAAGGAAAAGCCAGCGTGTGATTTTCCACGCGAGGATGGTAATACTGGCGAGTTACGCAAGATTCCCAACACTCGCGAGTTACGCGAGTATAAAAATTATTCCAAACCAGCATGTGATTCTCCACGCAAGGCTATTACTGTGCCTAGCGAGAGACGCGAAGCCAGTAAGGGTTGCGCTAGTCGTAGAATACCCAACACTCGCGAGTTACGCGAGTATAAAAATTATTCAAAACCAGCGTGTGATTCTCCACGCGGGGCTATTACTGTGCCTAGCGAGAGACGCGAAGCCAGTAAGGGTTGCGCTAGTCGCAGAATACCCAACACTCGCGAGTTACGCGAGTATAAAAATTATTCAAAGCCAGCGTGTGATTCTCCACGCGAGGCTATTACTGTGCCTAGCGAGAGACGCGAAGCCAGTGATACTTGCAATAAACGCAAGACTTCTGATACCCACAAGGAACGTGAGGATGATTGGCAGATAGTTGTCAGTCGTAAAAACCGCGCTAAGCGCGAGGCTATGATCTGCGTTAATCGCAAAGATAAGCCAGCGTGCAAGAACTTCCTTTCATGCGGGGCTATTATTCCAGAAGCTAAACTTCCAAGGACACACCAAGCCAGCGAGAAACGCGAGGCTAATGTGGATCAGCGCGGAGCTATTTTTCAGGCCCGCAATATGAAATGCGAGGCTATTCCTAAGCCACGCGAGGATAAGTCCGACCCCAGAGTCAGGGTTGATCAATCAAAGAAGCTTCAGTGGATTCCTAAACACTCTCAAGAGTTGAATGGACCTCTTGATTTCATGGCTAGAGGCACTGACCTCAGGGAGCATCTTTCTAAGAAGAGAGGCATAGACCAACTTCAATTTGAACATAGTTGCCATTGCCAGCAACTTATGACAACAGTATCAGCCGTGATGAAAAACTGTGGCTGCAGCAAGAACAGGATATCTGTGTTCGACCGATTAAATGAGTCAAACCAGAATCCTGCTAAGAAGACAAGAATCACTCCCCTGAAACAAGGGAGAGCTGTAACTTCCAACATGGTAGGAAAAGGGAAGAAAATTGCAGAGACGGATGATGATTCAGAATCGAGCAATGATGAACTTCATCGTATTACTCGACTAAGATCAGGAGCCGTCCCGCCCCGAAATTATAAGAAGCTCGCAGGGGGTTCTTACGACGAGAACAGCGATAATTCCGCTATAGCCTCGCCCCCATCCTCTATATCGTCTCGGCTACAGAAGTCAGCGTCGCACACGGCAGATAAATCTGGTGATATCAATCAGAGATTTGAGGCTCAAGAAAGAATGATTCAAGAGCAACAGAAAACGATTGAAGATCTTAAGATGCTACTTTTAAAAGTTATTGAAGATAATGCTAAACAGGGCAAGAAGAATCCAAATGAAGAAGAACAGGAGGAGAAAGCCCACTCGATGCATGAGGAAGAAGACAGATTTTCTTTCCATGATCCGCATGAAGAAAAGCTTGAAAAGTTACAGAATCAACTCGAAGCCTTGATGCGTAAAAAAGAGTTGAAGGAGTCAGGAGTCTCTAGACCATATCCAGCAGAATGGGATGTGGTACCCTATCCTCCAAAGTATAAGCCGCTCAAGTTGGAGCCCTATGACGGGAAGGGATCGCCCAGTCAGCACATCTATTATTTCTTGTCCCAAGCAGGACACTTAATGGGTAATGATCCCATCATGACCAAAGTATTTGCAAGTACTTTGCGAGGGCCTGCCTTTACTTGGTTCATGCAGCTGCCCCCAGGTACTATTAATACCTGGTTAGATGTTGAGAAATTATTTCTCTCACGTTTCTTCGAGGATGACACCGAGATTACGGTTCATTCCCTCCTTGCAACTAGGCAGGGGGAACAAGAAGCGGTTAAAGATTTCATAGAAAGGTTCCGGGAGAAGTCCGTACATTGTAAACACGGAATGATCCAGGAAACTCTAGTCGAGACATGTCGACACAACCTTAAGACCAATGTGCTCCTCAAAATGGGGGCCGTAGAGTCTAAGACGTGGAGGGACCTGCTCAAACAAGAAGAGCAAGCTGAAGACTTGATTCGCCGAGTTGAAGAGTCCCGCGGGCCAAGAAGTGCTGGGGGTAGTAAATCATATACCCAAAACAACAGCAACAAGAATAAAGGGAAAGCAGTAATGTCATCAGAAACTGCTCCTCAGAAAACCAGTCCTCCGCCAGAGCCGAAATCTCAAGGTCAGCGAGGGTCAAGGCAAATTAGACCGCAGCAAGAAAGGAATTACACTTTCAAAGCTGAACAGACACCAGTCCTCTTTCACCTGCTCCAAAATAAGGGAATGCTAAAACTTCCGGAGAATAAGAAGCCAGAAGACGTTGGTAAGATAAAAGATCCCAACTACTGTCTCTATCACCGGAATGTTCGATACCCTACCCGGGATTGTTTTCCCCTTAAGAACAGGATCCAAGCACTAATAGAAGCTGGGGTTCTGACGCTTAAGGAAGAGCAGAAGAAGGTCACTGCCAATATGACAACCATGGTGGTTGGAACCCACGAGTTCCCCGCAGGAGTGACCCCAATCCCAAACGGTGAGGCAGTTACAAAGAATCTTGATCCTTACAACAAAGCCCAAGAAGAACTTGTCCCCATAACAACCCAAAGAGGGGAAATTATGTGGGTTCACCCTGATTTGCTGGAAGATGAACAATGGACTACTTCAAGAGGTCCAGAGAAGAAACGGGCTGTCAATGCCATCTCTGCAGATATAAAGGAAGAATATATAGCTTCAGGCGCCTTCACAAGTTCTGAAGAAGAACCCGAAACTATGGCCACCCATCAAGATGGGGCAGGCCCTTCCAGTACTCGATCTGGAAAGACATATCTTAAGGACTACACTAGAGTGGATCCAAAAGATATCTATGCAGAACTTGCAAAGCCTGCGAAGCAGAAAAGACTTCGTTTCCAGAAGAATTCTACCAGAAATGAAGGAGCCAAAGAAACTCCCTTCGAATTTGACATAATCGCGCAGTTGGCTAATATCCCAGCACGAGTGACGCTTTACGAATTGTTGAGATTATCAAAATCAACATGTGAAGCTCTAAGAGAGGCCTTGGCAGACTCTGAGTCGTTTCTAGCTCAGATTGTCGAGCCGGCCATCGAAGAGCGGGACTCTTGCCCCCACTGTCATCAAGTGAGGAGGCAGGTCCCACAAATTATCTTCTCTCCAGAAGACATGCAGGTGAGGAATATAAAGCATAATAGGCCTTTATATTTCACTGGATATGTCGGGTCCACAAAAGTGGACCGAATTCAGATTGATCCAGGTTCTGCACTCAGCGTCGTGCCCAGTAGATTGATGCAGCTGTTGGGAATTTTCCTTCATCGCTTGACACCTACACACACTACCATCTATGGATTCAACGCTAATAATAGCCATCCTCTTGGTAAGATCCGATTGCGGTGTCAAATTGGAGACTTGAAAACGGAGGTTACATGCTACGTAATTGATGCTGATACCTCCTACAATATTTTATTGGGGCGACCTTGGATTCACTCTCATATGATAGTTCCGTCGACTCTTCACCAGTGCATGAAATATTGCGATGAGGAAGGAGAGGTCCGGACACTAATTGCTGACAAGCAGCCATTCAAAGGGTTGGAAAATTACTTCACAGATGCTGCACTCTACAAGCCAGCACATGAAGCCTCCAATGACAGTCTTAGCAAGTCTCCAAAATCCGACGACAGTGGCAATGAAGCCGACACTGAGTACGAGCTCCTTGGAGAAGATGACGGGGGTGATTACGAAATCAACCCTCACCTAGATCTTAGCTTAGGTCTTGATAATATAGTGGATGTAATAGAAAGTGAATGGGTTATTAATGAAAATGTAAAGTTTGTCTACGAGCATGCTGTAGCTACTGAGTCTGAGCCCTCTTGTACCTCCACCGAAGCGAATGGCCTGACCGAACTTGAAGTTCTGGCGGCATACCATTTGCCCCTCAGGTCTTCCCTCCTCTCTCAATTAAAAATTACCGAGGATCAAGGGCACTTCTTTGAAGTGCCTCCCCGACAGAAGTCCTAAAGGCCGATCATGTTCGGCAAAGTGGCCACGTCGCCTCGACAGAGACAAAGTAGTGAAAGTGATGAACAAACATCACCTCAATTTCACTTATATGAGCAAAGGTCCCGACAGATGATGGAGAAAATGGGATATAATTTTACCCAGAAGCCGGGATTAAACTTTGGAAAAGGGCGGCGGAATCTCATACCCTCGTTTAGACCGAGAGGAAAGAGCCCTGATTATTATCAGAAGACCCGCAGGGGGTTGGGCTATGTATCTACTCCACCCTCATCGCCATCCAAGGATGAAGAGAGTTCTTCGGATAAAGAAGAAACATCTTCACCAGATCATAATTCGGATATAAGCACCGGTGCTTGGTTTCAGTCTTTGACAGCCAATATGGTTTCAGCCACGCCAGAAAGCGACGAGGAACCAATTGACGTCCAAGATGATGCTTGGGCCAGGCATATGGACACTCTCTGGGATGTCCGCTTTGAACAGCGTGATCCGCCCCGGAAGATAAATTAATACAGGTTGACATGGGAACAGAAAAAAACCCGAAACCCATTTTCATAAGCGACACACTAACTCCTTTAGAAAAAGAGGAACTTATATCCCTTATCAAAGAGTATATAGATGTGTTCGCATGGAGTTATGGAGATATGCCTGGGCTTGACCCTCAAATTGCCACACACCGGTTAAATATAAAAGAAGATGTCAAGCCTGTTAAACAGCAACAGAGGCGTTTTCGACCGGAATTGATGGAGGCAATAGTTGTTGAGGTCAACAAGCTTATAAAATCCGGGTTTATCCGAGAAGAACAGCATCCTGACTGGGTGGCAAACATAGTGCCAGTTCGCAAAAAGAATGGCAAAATCCGGATATGCATTGACTTTCGAGATCTGAATGCTGCATGTCCCAAGGATGAATTTCCACTTCCCATCACCGACGTGATGATCGATAATACTTGCGGTTATGAGAGGATGTCCTTTATGGATGGCTTCTCAGGTTATAACCAAATCAAGATGCACCCCGATGATGAAAAGCATACAGCTTTCAGAACGCCACAGGGGGTATACTGTTATACAGTGATGCCATTCGGATTAAAGAATGCAGGTGCCACTTACCAACGCGCAATGAGTGTCATATTTAAAGAACATCTACGCAGAACAGTGGAGTGCTATGTGGATGACTTAGCAGTTAAAAGCAAAGACAAAGAAGATCATCTTCACGATTTAAGAGTGGTCTTCGATCTTATGCGGAAACATCACTTGAAAATGAATCCTACTAAGTCGTTCATGGGGGTATCCAGCGGGAAGTTTCTAGGGTTCGTAATAACTTCAAAAGGAATTTTCCTCGACCCGGAAAAGGTAAAAGCGATTAGCGAAATGCCGCCTCCCTGCAATCTAAAGGAATTAAGGGGATTACAAGGAAAGCTCGCTTATATTCGGCGCTTCATATCCAACTTATCTGGACGATGCCAACCATTCTCCAAACTTATGAAGAAGGGAGTGTCTTTCATATGGGATGAGGCATGTCAGCAAGCATTTGATGACCTCAAGGAGTACCTTACTAAGCCTCCTGTACTAATGGCACCAGCCCCTGGGCAGCCCTTCCTTATATATGTAAGGGCCATGGATAATGCTTTAGGAGCATTACTTGCTCAATATAATGAGCACGGCCATGAACATGCCCTCTACTATTTAAGTAGAACAATGATTGGGGCAGAACAACGGTATACCCCGATTGAAAAAGAATGTTTAGCCCTAGTGTTTACTGTTCAGAAAATGCGACACTACCTTTCGGGGCAAACAATTCATGTCATATCACGGGTTAATCCCCTGAAGATTCTGATGACAAAACCAGGATCCTTGAATGGCCGATTGGCAAAATGGGCGCTCTTACTATCGCCCTATGACATACATTTTGTCCCTCAAAAGGCCATGAAGGGACAGGCAATCGCTGATTTCCTTGCAGACCATCTAATTTGGTCCAAATTAAAGCAGACATCAGAAGTCAACACAGTTACCAAAGAACAGCCTTGGCAAATGTTCTTTGATGGTGCCGCGAGACGATCTGCTGCTGGATTGGGGGTTGTGCTAATGTCCCCACATAAACATATATTGCCTAACGGATACTCATTAACAGAACCGTGCACTAATAATGTAGCGGAGTACAACGCGCTCATTATCGGCTTAAAAATAGCTCTGCAACTGGGGGTGAACCATCTAGAGGCATATGGAGATTCTAAGCTCATTGTCAATCAGATAACAGGTGAGTATGAAGTCAGACATAAAGCCCTCATCCCCTATCATCAGCTAGCTATTGAGCTAGCAGGATATTTTGAACAATTCTACATATATCATGTATCTCGAAACGAGAACATTTATGCAGATGCTCTTGCCGCATTAGCCGCAACGCTGGCAATCCCGCCAGGTGAAGCTAAAAGCATCACCATTGGTAGTAGAGAACTCCTCCACCCAGATGTGGTATCTCAAACCGAAGAGGTATGCCAGATTGGCTTAAACTTAGAGCCCCGTGATTGGCGATTTCCGTTTGTGGATTATGCTTTGCATGGGATATTACCAGAAGATCCTAAGGAAGCCACCTCAATAAAGAGGAAGGCCCAAAGATTTTATTATGACCATAAACTTCAGACTTTGTATAAAAAGTCAAGAGGTGGTCTATTCTACGCTGCATATCGAAAGCAGAAGCAGAACAAGTGCTGAAAGAAACACATGATGGAATATGTGGAGCTCATCAGCCCGGTCCCAAACTTGGAGACCGTATAAGAAGGCTGGGGTACTACTGGTCGAGCATGGTTACGGAAGTAATGGCATACGCTAAACGATGTCATGCATGCCAAATACATGCCAATTTTATTCATCAACCCCAAGAATACTTGCACAATACCGTCGCAAGCTGGCCATTTGAAGCTTGGGGAATGGACATTGTGGGGCCAATAACTCCCCCGTCATCCAGAGGACATTGGTTTATTCTTGCAATAACCGATTATTTTTCAAAATGGGCCGAAGCCGTGCCCATGAAAGAGGTGAAGACGACATATGTGATCAAGTTCGTCAAGCATCATGTCATTTACCGATTTGGCGACCCTCGACGGATCATTCATGATAATGGTCCGCAATTCATCAGTCAAGGATTCTCCAGATTCTGCAATAAATTCAGAATCAAAGATATCGCTTCTACACCATATAACCCTGCGGCTAATGGGTTGGCCGAAGCTTTCAACAAGACGATCATCAAACTCCTTCGGAAGTTCGTCTCTTCCAATAAACGAGATTGGGATGAAAAGTTGGGAGAATATTTGTGGGCTTATCGCACCACCGTTCGCACCCCGACTAAAGCAACCCCGTTCTCTTTGGTTTATGGAAGTGAGGCTGTTCTGCCTCTTGAAATCCAGATACCATCATTAAGAGTGGCTTTAGCCACAAAGATGACGACAGAAGAGCGCCATCAGCAAAGGTTGCAAGAACTAGAGGCGTTAGATGAAAAACGTCTCAGGGCTCAACAACAAATTGAGTTGTATCAAGCCCGAATATCTCAAACGTTCAATAAGAACGTTAAACCAAGGACCTTTAAACAAGGAGACTTGGTTCTGGCTGTTAAAAGGCCAATGGTGCTAACCCACAAGACTAAGGGTAAGTTTGAACCCAAGTGGGAAGGACCGTTCATTGTGGAGACAGTCTACTCCAGTGGAGCTTATCGCTTAATGAATCAAGACGGCGATAGGATGATGATGCCGATCAATGGCAAATTTCTGAAGAAATACTATGCTTAATATCTCTGGGAGTATAAGCCTCCAACTTATCCAAGTTACGCAGATGAGCACTTGGACTTCTTCTATTCTGGTGATTTTAACCCACTAAACCTGGTGCGTTTGGTTCTCAAGTTTGAACCACCTCCAGTCTTTTTCTAGGCATGCGCATTGTGCGCCTCTGACCTAAATCCTGGCGTGTCTGGTTCTCAAGTTTGAACCACCTCCAGTCTTTTCCTAGGCATGCGCAGTTTGGCGCCTCTGACCTAAACCCTGGCGTGTCTGGTTCTCAAGTTTGAACCACCTCCAGTCTTTTCCTAGGCATGCGCAGTTTGGCGCCTCTGACCTAAACCCTGGCGTGTCTGGTTCTCAAGTTTGAACCACCTCCAGACTTTTTCTAGGCATGCGCATTGTGCGCCTCTGACCTAAACTCTGGCGTGTCTGGTTCTCAAGTTTGAACCACCTCCAGTCTTTTCCTAGGCATGCGCAGTTTGGCGCCTCTGACCTAAACTCTGGCGTGTCTGGTTCTCAAGTTTGAACCACCTCCAGTCTTTTCCTAGGCATGCGCAGTTTGGCGCCTCTGACCTAAACTCTGGCGTGTCTGGTTCTCAAGTTTGAACCACCTCCAGTCTTTTCCTAGGCATGCGCATTGTGCGCCTCTGACCTAAACCTGGTGTGTTTGGAGTACCCAGTTCGAGTTACGCGAGAGAGCCTTGAACCGCCTCCAGTTTGGTTCTCAAGTTTGAACCACCATCAGTCTTTTCTTGGGCATGCGCAGTTTGGCGCCTCTGACCCAGACCTGATGTGCTCAGTTCTCAAGTTTGAACAGCCCCCAATCTTTCTTTTAGGCATGTGTAATTAAGCGCCTCTGACCTAAAAGATATGAATTGCCCAACGCCAACTAGGCAATGGGAAGAGAACAAGTTTCTCGCCAACCCATTATACTGGGGTAAAAGTATGAATTGCCCAACACTTCTATAGCAATGGGAAGAGGAGATTAAATTCCTCGCCAACCCATCATACTAGGGTAAAAGTATGAATTGCCCAACGCCGACTAGGCTATGGGAAGAGAACAAGTTTCTCGCCAACCCATCATACTGGGGTAAAAGTATGAATTGCCCAACGCCGACTAGGCTATGGGAAGAGAACAAGTTTCTCACCAACCCATCATACTGGGGTAAAAGTATGAATTGCCCAACGCCGACTAGGCTATGGGAAGAGAACAAGTTTCTCGCCAACCCATCATACTGGGGTAAAAGTATGAATTGCCCAACGCTTCTATAGCAATGGGAAGAGGAGATTAAATTCCTCGCCAACCCATCATACTAGGGTAAAAGTATGAATTGCCCAACGCCGACTAGACTATGGGAAGAGAACAAGTTTCTCGCCAACCCATCATACTGGGGTAAAAGTATGAATTGCCCAACGCCGACTAGGCTATGGGAAGAGAACAAGTTTCTCGCTAAGCCATCATACTGGGGTAAAAATATGAATTGCCCAACGCTTCTATAGCAATGGGAAGAGGAGATTAAATTCCTCGCCAACCCATCACACTGGGGTAAAAGTATGAATTGCCCAACGCTTCTATAGCAATGGGAAGAGGAGATTAAATTCCTCGCCAACCCATCACACTGGGGTAAAAGTATGAATTGCCCAACGCTTCTATAGCAATGGGAAGAGGAGATTAAATTCCTCGCCAACCCATCATACTGGGGTAAAAGTATGAATTGCCCAACGCTTCTATAGCAATGGGAAGAGGAGATCCTCGCCAACCCATCATACTAGGGTAAAAGTATGAATGCCGACTAGGCTATGGGAAGAGAACAAGTTTCTCGCCAACCCATCATACTGGGGGTAAGAGTATGAAATTAACTACCCGATGCTGATTAAAGGCAAAGGGGAGAGGAAATGAATTCCTCGACAACTCATCATGTTGAGGGGAATAACATGGCTAGCCCAACTCAAACGGTAGTTGGTAAAGGCTAATCAAATCCGTTAATAGCTGGGGGTTTGCTAAAAATCCCATATTAAACTTTAATTGTTATTTCGGTTCAAGAAATTGAGCATAAACGATACCGAGATAAATCGTTTTGACGACAGGTTATTTGTTAGGCAAGCAAATTTGTTTTGAAGCCGACAAATAAAAGAGTCAAAAGAATCATCTTTATTAAAAAGGTGAAGATACAAAAAGAATTTCAAAGAAACATAGTAAAGTTATCTCTCTCCTGTTTACGAAGTTCTTATTACAAGGAAGATAAAAGTGTAAAGAGAGATGAAACTATTGGCATCGAAGTCTCAATTGGTTTATTGTCTCGTCCAAATTTCTACGATGAGAAACCTCCACGGTTTGCTGAGTTTGCCTACGCAACTCATCATCACTTATTGAAAGTTGTTGCTGACGAGATTCTTCTATGGCACGATTCCTGGCCATCTCTTCCTGCTGAATCTGCTCCTGCTGGACAAGCAACATCTCCCGTTTCTTGACAGATTCTCCTAATCGGAGTTCATTTTCTATCAAGGTGGCCTGAGCTCTCGCAATCGTCTCCTGGGCTTTAGAGATGGCCGCCTGACTTTCCTCAATTCCAAAGTTTACCCTCTGCAGGTCGCCAATAACGGATTCCCGACTGGCCTGGAGCTCTGTCAGCTCCTGAGACCATCTCTCCTCCTGCTGCCTTAAAATATTTCTTCGAGATAAGGATTCTGCTCGAAGCCGCGCCAGCTCTATCTTAGTGATCGCCTCCACATCCGCCTGACGGAGTGTGTGTAGCATGGTCACCTGCTCTTCTAAGGCTGTAAGGCGGGCCCGGTATGGAGCTGCTCGATCTTGTCCACCGAATTCTTCGATATTTCCTAAATAGCGGAGTAACAGTGGACGTGCGAAGTTGAAGAAATCATGGCCATCAAGAACCATCTCGACACATCTTCTTAACAAATGCATAAAATCCTCGACAGTGAAGCCGAAAAGTCTTTCAAGAGGATTTGCATTGTCGATAGGCAAAGTAGGCAATGCCAAGAAAGGTGTCGTAAATAAGGGAGCAGTAGTTGCTGGAATTGGAGAAGAAGAAGCCCGTCCCTGCATTAAATTCATGATCTGAGGGACCAATAGAGCCAGTGCAGATCTGGAAGAACTGGAGACCCCAGACGAAGTACCAACAGTACAAATCACTTGGGTACCCCCACCAACAGGAAGAGAAGATGGGACCACTTCGCCTGAAGTTCCTCCGGTGGGAGAAGCATCTTCGAATGAGAATTTCAAATTATTCTCCTCCCCTGCTGGAAGGCTTGGAGTCGGAAGAGTTGCAGGTATCTCAGCAGCCACGACAACAGACGATGTTAAAATCGCTGACTGAGAAGGCACGCCAACGACCGTGGGAAATGTCTCAGTAGAGCAAACGGGTGTTGGAGACGGCATGCTAGGAGAAGGTGAAGCCTCATTAGCAGCAGCTGCGATAATGACTTCTGTCCTCTTCAATTCCCCCAATTCGTCAATTGGGGGAATTGAAGAGGAAACAGAGGCAGGAGCCGGTGTGGAATAATCAGCCACAAACTCACCAACAAAGCTACCCACACCACCAACAGAGCCAGAATGGTCCATTCTATCGTCAGACTCTACTTGGGTAGTCGAGTGCATTGGCGAAAGAAGTTGATCACCTGCATTTCAGAAGACCAGAAAAGCAGTGTTACGTTAAAATAATAACAGGCAAAAGATAAAATGCTAAAGGCCATACCAGGCGATACAAGTCCATTTGTCGGACTTAAAGGGGGAGCCATTGTCGTTTCCAGCAATGTACCCGTCTCGCTACCCGTTAGTTGCGCCCCAGGTTCTGCCACAGGCTTTACGGCCAAAGGAGCTGAAATCTCAGCAACACTTGGAGCTTTGGCAGGTTCATCCTCCCTTGCAAACGCTGGGGGTACAGCTGAAGCCAACAAGTCGGAAGCAAGTTTGATAGCCACTTCTTGGGGGACTATCAAGGTTTACCGCCCCAATTTTTGCTTCTTACCAGGCCTTTTCTTTAAAGTGCCACGGCGTTTGAGAGTTGGACTCAGGGAACGACTGACAATAGGCCGAGGAACTCCACCAGCACCAGCATTGTCATCATCATCACCGGCATCATCGTCTGATTCGCTGATGTCCGAAGGCTCAGCCGCAGCGCCAAGGAATTCTTCCATTCCTTTTATCCTTACCCTAGAAGCACCCTGGCAGCTAATATAGAGGGCTTCAATCTCTTTACAGCAACTGCGATTGAGAGAGAAGCCGGGCACGTCAGCATTTGCAATATTGAACCAATTGCAGGAGCTCAGGGTCATGGCCAATTCTGGCACCTTCTGGGGCAAGGAGAATTCAGCCTCGGTCCCGCAGCTACAAAATGGAACCAGCCACGAGCACCTTCGTATAAATTCCCCTCGTAAGCGAGATCTTTATTTGGATTGCCCACATAAAGTTGAGAATATCCAAACTGGCGAGCAAAGCGACTCGGAGTATATGGCTCAATCTGACACTGGAGATCTTGACGATACACCAAGTGTCCGGGACGGATGTTGAGAAGCCACCAGAACGCTCCTGCAGATAAAGTAGTGAACTTATCTGCTCCCATGGCATCCTTCAGCCTCGTCCCATATCCTCCACCGGGAAAGTCAGGAAAACACCGGAAGATCTCATAATTCTGAAAGCTACGAAGAGTCTTCCGAATCTGGGACATATAATTCTGCCTCCATGAAGAACGTTCATACAGTTCTACAAGGAAGCACTTTTCGCCCGAACGACGCTCTGGTGCACTCATTAAGGAGGGACAGTGCAAGACAAGCCACGCCATCAAATAGGTGTAGGGCATCTCCACCCTAGGGTTTGGAGTTTTCGGTTGGACAGTCTCTTTCGACTTGCCATTTCCTTTCCCCTTGACCTTAATAGTGGGGAGGAAATCACGACAGAATACCCTCAGTCCATATTGCAAATTGCATACCATGGTGGGAAGGAGTCCAAGGGGTCGGCCGTATGCAAGAAGAACTGCTGGATATACCACGGTCATTGCAATCGCTTCCTTGGGCAATGATGGTACGAAGCATCTTTTGAGCCACAGCATCAAAAACCCGGCAATGAGACCTCTGTTGGAGATCGGAAATTGGGCTTGATAGTGATAGATCTTGAATGAAGTACCGGGACCGTATCCATTCTCATTGGATTCCGTAGTATAGAACAAACGGTAATGGCCCCTGGCTACACGTTGGTCTATCTCTGAAATGGGGACATGAGAATGACCATGGATAGTGGCCGAGCTATCCTTAGAATTTAGGTTGGCAAAAAGGTATTCAGCCCACTTCTTGTGGCCAATAACGTGATTACGTGCACCTGTCTGGTCAGCGCAGATATGATAATGGCACATCATCTCCCAGTACTTGACATAAATGCGCTCATCCCTCGCCAATAGCATGTTCAACTCATCGGTGGTGGGGATATACTCCTCGTAAGGGACTTCACCCATCGAGAGCCCAGAAACCTCAAACATGTCGTGGAGAGCGAACCCTAACTCACCCACTGGAGTAAAAAAAGTACAGGTCTCAGGGTTATACATCTCCAAGAGGCAGTAAAAGTGATAAGCACTCTGGGGAAACTCGAATTGGACATTCCTGATGGCTTTATACAAGTCAATATCCTTTAAAATGGGCTCGTGGGAATCCAGCATGTACTGAACAAGGCGTGGCCACCGCATATTGTTAGAAGAATGAACCCAGCCAGGCATCCTGAAGTCGCTAGCTGGGTACTGACCATCCTTCGCCAAGAACTCACTTAAGAAAGTTCGGGCACGAGATGGGACTTTTCCCACTGGAAGCTCCTTGCCAAATCGGCCTGGAAGCAAGCCAGTAATGCATCTGGGGGAACCGTCTTGATAAACCCCTTTTGCACCAAATTTGCCTGTTGGGACGCCATCTTGCTCCTGAGTCAGTCCCCACTTTAATTCTCGAGGCGTCGCTAGCCTCTGAAGATAGACCAGAGGATAGCTACGATCCATTCTAGGCAGAAACATCAGCATTTCGCCTGAGTTATATAACCAAACATGCTCCTCTTCAGAAAGGATCTCATCTGAGTGATCCATTTGGTCTCCAAAGAGGAAAGCGGGTTTCTCCATCGCCCTTCTGTTCACATCTTCAAAAACCGCGTCAGTTATGATTTCTCGCGCAGTAGTGGGGTGGTACTTGATCAGCTTCTCCTTGCGTTCCTTCGGGTCTGGCTTGTATGAGGGCAGGATGGTAGTGAAACGGAATTGGCCTGAGGGATCAGAACCCCCAGCAAAGCCGAAGTAGTTCTTGTGGGGAAGAGATTCCATCGAATATCCTACTGCAAAAAGAAAGAAGAATGAGAAAAGTTTCTCTAGGGCAGAAAATTTCTCTAAGTATGGACGCGCGAAGCTAAAGATTAGACCGCGCAGAAATAGCCTCGCGTTTTCAGCGCGACTGCTACTTAAAAATAGCCTCGCGTTTTCAGAGCGATTGCTACTTAAAATAGCCTCGCGTTTTCAGCGCGACTGCTACTTAAAAATAGTCTCGCGTTTTCAGCGCGATTGCTACTTAACATAGCCTCGTGTTTTCAGCGCGATTGCTACTTAAAATAGCCTCGCGTTTTCAGCGCGACTGCTACTTGAAATAGCCTCGCGTTTCAGCGCGATTGCTACTTAAAATAGCCTCGCGTTTTCAGCGCGACTGCTACTTAAAATAGCCTCGCGCTTTAAACGCGAGGATGACGCGATAACTTCGCGTAAGAAGGCAGTCAGAGACTTTTCTTCTTCTCCAAGCCTTACGGTAGGAGTACGGCGATCTCGTCGGTAAAAGAGTTGATCGATCAGTTAAATTTAAGCCAAATCACTCTAGAAATGTTCTAAAGAGTCTCGATGGAAGGATTCTTACCCCCGATAGGCGAAATGTGGGTTGGCGCGTCGCTGCCTTGGCCGCCGCCACCACTGCTTGCGCTAGTCGCCGAAGATGGAGCCGCTCGAGAAGTAGCACGAGTTTTGGGTGCCATTGCTGAGAAAAATCGACTGAAAATTTGGAGAAACTCGGTCGGAAGAAGATTGGGTCGTCTGAACTCTGATCGCCTGAATCTCTAAGTTTCTGAAAAATTCTCAAATAGAGTGAGAAGGATAAGAAATAGAGATTTCTTTTAAATGGAAGGAACCGCCTCTTGGAATTCGGCGCGAGTTTCGGAGAAAGTGACTGATCAGTTACTCTCTAAAATGCGAAGCTATTAGCCTCGCGCGACTAAGAAAAAGCGAAGTTGATTAACTCCATGCAACTATACAAAACGCGAGGATAGCCTGTGCCTTAGCTTCGCGTTTTCATGGAAAGACTTGGATTTTTGACGAGTGCAATTGAGCGCTTCCATCTAAGTTAAAGTGATCCTTATCCGATCATTTGGGTATTATAAGTCTAAGTTACGCAGAAGTGCCTTAGACTATTTTACCAAAATTATTGACCATCTGTTTGTTGAGCAAGCAAGTTTATTGAAGCTGACAGATAGAGAGGAAAATAATTTGCCTTTATTTATAAAAGAAGGAAAGATTACAAAGAGGGAGTTATAGCTCTCTCAAAAGCTTTTACATGATCAACTTGTCAATAACCAAACAGTAAGACTTCTCTATGGGATGTTGAAGCTCAGTTTCCTGGTTCACATACAAAAGAATTCCAGATTTCTCTATGGGGTGTTGAAGTTCAGTTCCCTGGTTCACATGCAAAAGATCTCCTCTGCAAATGTCAATTCGGATCTGTCATCCGAAATGAAGCACGAGAGGAAAGGAAAGTGCTGCACTGAAGCGCAATTTTGAACTGCAAGTGCTGCAATTCTGCACTGCAAGTGCTGCAGCTCCTTATTTACAGCCCCTTCAGGAGTTTATCTCTCGGAGCCAGAGCTTGAAACCTGCAACTATGTTGAAAAGCATATGCTTCTGACTTCCTTAGAGTCACTTCTGCTGATGAAGATCGATGGACCCACATACATTCCTCTTCAGAAAGGATTGAACTTACTGCAAAAGGAACAGAGTTTCCAAAAGAGTGAAAACGCGGAGCTAAGCTAACTCCGCGCACAGTTGAAAAAAATAGCCTCGCGCTTTAAACGCAGAGGATGATGCGATAACTTCGCGTAAAAGGGGACAAGATTTCTTTCTGCTCTTTCCTTCTCTTTCAAATTCATAGCGACTGCTAATCAAAGATAGCCTCGCAATTCATAGCGACTGCTAATCAAAGATAGCCTCGCAATTCATCGCGACTGCTAATCAAAGATAGCCTCGCAATTCATCGCGACTGCTAATCAAAGATAGCCTCGCAATTCATCGCGACTGCTAATCAAAGATAGCCTCGCAATTCATCGCGACTGCTAATCAAAGATAGCCTCGCAATTCATCGCGACTGCTAATCAAAGATAGCCTCGCAATTCATAGCGACTGCTAATCAAAGATAGCCTTGCAATTCATCGCGACTGCTAATCAAAGATAGCCTCGCGGATTCATTGAGACTACTAGTAAAGCCCCGCGTTTCAAGCGCAGGGATGACACAATAAAACGGCGATCTCGCCAACAAGACAAAACAATCGTCCAGATTAAAATCAAGCCAAAACATCTCAGAATGGTTCTTAGAAAACCAAGAGATGAGGTTTTTTTTTTTTTACCTTCGGAAGACGCTGCATAGACTGGTTCGCCGTCGCGTCTACCTTCACGGCTGCTGCCATCAACACCGGCCAACTTGCGAAAAGCCAAACTCCTCTGGAGAGACATTCTATGGAGAGTTGAACGAAGATCAGTTGGAGATCATTCGTGAATCACTCGAGTTCTCAGAAAATCTTCGGATGAGATGAAGAAGAAGATGAGCCGGGAGCTCTATTTAAACAGAATTTCCGTCGCTTGGTATTCGGCGTGGAAACTCGGGGTAATTAATGACGTAATTACTCATTTCACTGAAGACGAAGTGAAGCTGATTAGCTCCGCGTAAGTGAGCGTAACGCGAGATAGACTTGGTATCCTAACTCCGCGTTTCAGTTTAAATATCCAAAGTATTTCAAAATCTGCTGAAGTCTAAGCCATTTTGAAAACTTTGGAGGGGGTTCTGTTGGCAGTAAAAATTTCTAAGTTAAAAAGATTTTCCACAACAGAACGCGGAGCCAATTCAATAGCCCCGCGTTTGGTTACATTAACCCTGCGTTTGAATAAAACGCGGAGATGTTTAATAGCTCCGCGTTGATTCCGCAGTCTGACTTATATTAGCCTCGCGTTTGAGTAAAACGCGGAGATGATCAATAGCTCCGCGTTAGCTCCGCGTTTTGGTTATTTAGTATCGCGTTTTGATGCGATTAAAGCTCCGCGTAAGCAGATAACCAGAATCTCATATTGATTGAGATTATGATTTTGGGCTTATCCAAATACCCGAATCAAGTCTAATCAGAATTCCATCAAAACTAAGATATTTGATCGGAATCCTTGATGAATGCGAGTTCTATTTAGATAGAAACTCTTGCATTAACCTGGGGCTATAAATACCTTCCTGGTGAAACCCTAGGGGTCTTCTTTTTCCTTTTCGGCATCGGAAGTCTCCTATCGATCCTTTGGCAATTCAAATACGCGAGAGAGCCTTGAAGCCTTTGCCGATCATCTTCTGAAATCTTGGAGAATTCAAGTTACGCACAGAGCCTTGAGTTCGTGAAGATCAGAGAAAATCACCATCTTCTTTCTGGAGTTCTTGAGAAGTTCGAGTTACGCGAGAGAGCCTTGAACGAATCAAAACCAGAGAAGATCGTCTATATTCGGCCGATATCTTTAAAAGAGAAGATTTCAACGTACCGATCGTCCAAAGGAACTGCTTGACAGATCCCATCACCACAGATCCCACATATTGTAAAAGAGAGAGATTGAAATATAAAATCCTCTCGTTTGTTCTTTTTTATATCTTGTTCACTTTCATTGTAATTTAAGTTAATTCAATGGGAGGAAGCGAAGGAACTTTTGCGACGAACAATTATCACTCGATCTGTCCAACGAAGTACGGGTCTTCAACTGGGGCTGGATCTCCTTCTTCACGTTCCAAATCTGGGTTCAAAATCCAGGGGATTAAACCAGGCAAGTAATACATTTAAAATAGGAATTGTGTACTATCATAGTACAGGAATATCAGTGTGCATGAGCATGTTTATGCCAGTATTGTTTGTGTGCATATAAAGTAAAATGAAGGCAATATATAAATTAACATGAAGTCAAGCATAAATAAATGCATAAATAAATGAACATGACAATAACTACTCTATCTATTTAATCATATATTCTATTGGTCTCAGTCATCGTCCAATTTAAAATTTGAAACTGTATTAATAGATAAGATAGCGTTATTCTCCATTGTCATATAAGTGCCCGTGTATACCCGGGACCCGGCCCCAATATTCATGGCGCTGAACCATGACATGCCTCTAGGCACTCAATCAAGTTCCGTACTGTATTACAGTACGGACATACCACTCTGGATAAATATCAATTGGTGATCCAGTAATCACCCAGGCCGCTGCAGTAAAAAAATCCCGGCCCTAACAAGACAATCAATTCTTCTACGGCAAGACTCTTATTCATCATATAGTTTCTCCCATCCCCGTGTTCATAATGAATTATGTACAGAAAATTTTATAATCTTTCTTTAATTGTTTTTCAATTCATGATAGCATGCTTGCCTTTCCATGACTGTACATGATATGTATTATCATAACACATGATTTGTAATATTAAAACACATGACTTGTAATATCAAAGCACGTGACATGTAAAACACATGACTTGTAATATCAAAACACATGACATGTAATATTAAAGCACAGGACTTGTAGTATGATAAATTAACACATGATATATTGGTGCACAATTATACAATGCATCTCATTAAAATTATTTAATAATCTGGTTTCATTCTCAATACCAACCAATAACTCAATGTATGCATTTATTATATTTCTAAACTCAATCATATATTTTCATATACATTTCTCTTTTAATTAAAATCTAATTTATTACTATTATTAATTTATCAATTAAATCCAATTAATCCAAGCTAAGACCAAGCCTACTGTTATTGTTACTTTTATGTCTTTTTCTTTCATAGCCCGAGCCCATTTCTTCCTTCTATTTTATTTTTTATTTTACAAGACTGGACCGGGCCCACTGTTATTATTATTATTATTTTCTTTCTTCTTTCCTAGCCCAAATCCATCAAGTCCAGTTTTATTTCTTTTATTTTATTTTCTTTTTTTCTGCAGCCCAAGCCCATGATCTCTCTCTTTTTCTTTTTCTTTTTTTTCCGTTATTTTCTTTGGGCCGGGCCAGGCCCAGTTCACTATTTTCTTTTCTTTTCTTTTTCTTTTCTTTTTTTTTCTTCTGGACTGGGCTAGGCCCAGTTCCTTTTTTTCTTCTCTTTCTTTTTTTTTTTTTCTTTTTCACTCTTCTGTCGGCCCAAGCTCTCCTTCTATTATTTTTTTTTCCCTTTCTTCTTTCTTTCTAATTTTGCATGGCTAAGTTCAAAGTATGTAATTTTTTTTTTAAAAACCAAAAATAAACAACTGTAATAATATATATATATATATATATATATATATATATATATATATATATATATATATAAATTGACCTAATAATTTGCTTTACTTTTCAATGTCAATTAATAATCTAAAATATGAATCGAGCATTTTCAAAAAAATAATTTACGTATACAAATATAAATAACGAAACGAACGGAAATAAATATAAATAAAATAACGAAATGAACTAAAATAGCAGTATTACTTGCCTTGGCTCGATCTCGAATATTTGGTTCGAATCCGTGGTTCGGTTTGACTTTTCCTATCCTTTCTTTTTATTTTTTTTATTTTTTTATTTTTTTTCCTGCTTTTGATTTTGGCCGAGAGGAGAAGAGAAAGAGGGCTTCTGGGTTTGTGGCCGAGAGAAGAAAACAGTGGTGAGGGTGAGAGAGAGTTTAATTATTTCTCTCTCTCTTATATATATATATATATATATATATATATATATATATATATATATATATATATATATAATATTTTATTTTATTTTATTTTTTTCTTTTTCACTTCGTGGTGACACCTCCCCCATCAACTGTACCCCCATGTGACACCTCAAAATTTTTTTTGTCACCCTCCTCTTGGTCACGACAACACAGCACTTAGTCACCGGGCATTTATTTTATTTTAATTTATTTATTTATTTAATATTTTTGGTTTCGTATAACATTCTCCAAATACTATAAAATTTATATAGGACGTAGTGCTCGACGAGGGAAACACTACAAAATTATCCGTTTGTTGTTTCGATGTCCGGAATAAATGAACCGAAATTCCGAAATAATTAGAAAAATAATTTTAATATTATTAAATTGGCAATTTTGGGAGTATTTTTTGGTCTCGTAAGAAAAATCTCCAAAAATCCTAAATATTACAAAACTAATACTCGCGAAGATCGAATGTCCTTTGGGTTTGTGGATTTAAAGTTATATTAACTTAAAGTTATTTCGGTGTCTAAAATTAACTTCGATTAATTTATTCGGCACCACTGGTCTAGGAAAAGCAATACAGATAACTCGAATTTTTGGGGTATTATATATATATATATATATATATATATATATATATATATATATATATATATATCGATTATTGTAGGTGAGCCGCCAGCTTAGGAAAAGTCATTTGAGTTAGCGGCAAAACTATAACGATCAATGATATTTTTTCAAGTTTTTTAACAATTACTATTTCTACTTCCTTAACTTCTTTCGAATTAAATTTCATAAATTTTGGAGTTCATTTACCCTTTCATCAAGTGCATACAAAATGTTTTATTCATTAAAAACCGTTAATTTTGTGTTAACTTGATGAAGGACCAAATCAAAACTAAAACTCAAGAAATTGGGTATGAGTGAACCCTAGGGGGTCGAGATCATAATCCAAATTTTTTTTTTTAAAAAATATTATTAGAGAGTGTGGAAATGAACTGCAGCTCAGGTAATTTGAGTGAGATGTCAGCTCATTTCCATTTTTCTCATATATATATATATATATATATATATATATATATATATATATATATATATATATATATATATATATATATATATATATATATATATATATATGAGGAAACGGGAAATATATCGGTGGTGAAGGGAGTTCCTTCACTGCCGCTTAGGTGGCCCAATAAAATTATAACACGGGGCGTCATTCAAGATAACAAATAAATGAATTCTCTTAAATGACACCACGTGTAATAATTTTATTGGGCCACCTAAGCGGCGGTGAAGGAAGTTACGTGCAATAATTTTATTGGGTCACCTAAACGGTGGTGAAGGAAATTTCCTTCACCGCCGGTGTATTTCCCGTTTTCTCTCTCTCTCTCTCTCTATATATATATATATATATATATAAAAGCTACCAGCTCAGGTAAATTATATGAGTCATCGTTGAAAAGTAATGTAATATTTTATTATTTCTTATTTTTTCTATGATCATGATCTCTATCTCCTTAGCTTTTAAGTATCAAATTCTATGGATTTTAAAGTTTATTTGTCTTTTTATCAAGTGAATATAAAATATTATATTCACTTAAAACTGTTAATTTTGTATCTATTTGATGGAAGTCCAAATCAAAATTAAAACCCATGGAATTAGGTATGAGTGAACCTTAGGAGGCTGAGATTATAATCTAAAAGAAAATTTTTAAAAATTTATTAAACATAGTAGAAAAGTATTGCAGCTCTGATAACTTATATGAGTCGGTGACTCATTTCCATTACTCTCTCTCTATATGTGTGTATGTATGTATTTATGTATATATATCGACGCGCACACACATATTTGTGTATGGTGATCATGGAGAGAATGATGCATTCAAAATGATCAGGTATAATTTATTTAGCACCTGCAACAACTATGAATAAAAAATGGGTGGATGAGAGATTTATTTTTCGTAATGGTTATTGTGTCGGGGACAATTTTCAACTCTCATAATTGCTATTGTGCTAGGGACAATGAAGGAAGATCAAGCGATTTGGAAAGGCAGAGGTATCGTATAATTATAATTTAGGATATTGTATTCATGGAGGAAGTTATGGTGGGAGAGACGGGCTTACATTCATGCACGTGTGTGATTGCCTTTTCCATCATTGTCATGATTGGCTAACTACAAAAACTTGAGCTAGTATAAAGACAAGTGTGAACATGGTATAGATAAACCAAGTGTTTACACATATATGCACATACTGAACCTGCATATGATGACTGAGTTATATACATGGGAAATGAATTTTCCTACCTAAGAGCATATGGTGCTACATATACGCACAGTGATGTATTTAATTGAGAGATCAAGCATGTTAATGTTGTTTATAGCAGCTAATGATATATGAATACCTAGCATATGTTAATGGGATGAGAATGGGCAGGACCGGATCATGTCCAATAAATAAATTATTAATCATGTCCACTAAGGAAGCCTAATTGAAATCTCTCATGCTTAACTCTACTTGGGCCTCCATCCAAGGGTATGGGTCCCATAATAAATGACCAAATTATCCCTATTTTCTTATAAATAAGTCAAAAGTTAAGCTCCTTGGCTCTCTCTCATTTTAGAAAGTTTCTTTACTATCTATAACCTACTGACTTGAGCGTCGGAGGGTATTTGGTTAGGACATAAACCCGACCTTTTGACATTCGTGTTGTTTGTGTAGGCAATATTTGAGAGATTGCGCACTTAGGGATTAGTTGCGGGAGCTCTGCAGGCTCACTTCTCTCATCACCCGGCCTGCTAAGATCGTCTACTTTATTTGTAGAAATATTGGCGTCACCTATGGAAACTGACGAACATCTCTTAAAATGACTAACTCCCAAGCGTAATCTAACCAAGTTGCCACCTTACAAGCAGGAGAAGGAGTTAGTCACACTACCAAACTCACAGGCCTTGGAATGGTTCCAGAGTATAAGGAAACGTCATTTCATAAACTCTCGAACTTAATGCATTGTGCCTACTCTTATGGCCTTGCGCCACTCTTAAAGCATTGTGCCCACGCATGGGGCCTTTTGCCCACTCCAATGGTTCAGAGCCTATGGCCCTTGAACTTAAGGCACTGCGCCACTCTTAAGGTATTGCCTGCACTCCTAAGGCCTTGTGTGCATTCCAACGGTTCCAGAATCTAAAATAGATGCATATTTCATAGACTCTCAAATTTAAGGTATTGCACCCACTCGTAAGGCACTGTACCTACTCCTAAGGCCTTGTGCCCACTCCGATAGTTTCAGAGTCTTAGACCGATGTTTATTTCATAAACTCTCAAAGTTAAGGTATTGTGTTCATTCTTAAGGCATTGCGCCCTATTCTAAGGCCTTGTGCCCACTCCAATAGTTCCAAAGTCTAAGGCAAATGTCATTTTATAGACTCTTGAATTTAAAGCATTGTGCCTACTCTTAAGGCCTTGTGCCCACTCTTAAGGCGTTGTACCCTCTCCTAATATATTATACCCACTATAACGGTTCTCGAGTTTAAAGCGCCTGAGTCTAAAGCAGATGCTCATTTTACAGACTCAGGAGCATAAGGCCTTAAACCCAATCCATAATGTTTCAAAGTATAAGGCAAATTCTTATTCCATAGACTCTCGAATTTAAGGCATTGTGCCCACTCTTAAGGAATTGCGCCTACTCTTAAGGTATTGTGCCCACTTCTAGGGCTTTGTATCCACTCTTAAGAGCTTACACTCACTACTAAGGCCTTTTGCACACTTTTAAGGCCTTGCACACACTCCTTAGGCCTTGCATTGGCAGACGCCCTTTAAAGACTTGTGAGTCTAAGGCCTTGCGTCCATTTTAAGGTCCTAAGTCCACTATCAAGGCCCTCAAGCCTAAGGCATATTGATTACACTTAAAAACTGTAGTTATTTTAGTTTATTTTATCCAAGCATAATCTAATTTTATTGATTAATACAAGAAATTAATAAAAAATTATTTTTATTAATCAAATTCTCTACAATGATATTTTTCTAGCGTTTTCTAGTGTTTCTGTAGGGTTTTATATGCAAGAAAATCGAAGAACCAAAGCATATCTCAAGTATCAGCTCAGAACTATGATTTTACAGGTCTGGCTGTCGACGACTATCAGTTGGTTGTCGACAGTGTCAACTGTAATTCAAATCAGAGAGTGGCTGTCGATACGACGGTCGAAGGCTACTCTGTAGTTTGATTTTTAGAGCTTTTTGAGAGAAAAATAGAGTTTCCTTATAAACAGAATTCTTGCTAGGGTTTTATAAAAGGGTATAAATACCTGTAATTGAGAGATCATGATAGAGAAGATAGGTCATAAAGAAAAGAGAGTAGTTTAGAGATTCAAGATTTTAGTTTCTGTACTCTTTCATGGAAATCAATAAAAAAAAATTCTTTTTCTTTATTTATGGGTATGATGAGTCTGAGTGGTTAAATTCTTGTGTTGGTTCAGATGGAATACGAAATCCACCCTAAGTGATTTACTGGTATGTGATTTTTATGCTTATTATTTTTAATTAAATTATGTAAAGTTGATATTTTTGATTCCCTATTATTTTTTAAAAGATTAAGATATGATTTTGAGTATTTGATATTTTATTGTTTAACGATATATTCATTACTTAGTTTTTTATATACCATAGAATTTTTAGGCACGGTATATGCTTAGACTTTGAACATTTATTTTTGTTATTCACATTGCAAGTTTAAATAAACTAAAAATTCATATAGGATTAATTGGGAAAAATTATTTGAAGTATCAAGCTGCAGATATATTTTCCGATCGTAAAAAAATCACGTGATCTATGCAACTAGGATATAAAAAAAATATAGACACATCTAGTAAATTATTCTAGGGGAAGTTAATCAATCTGACCAACAATTTTATTTCAAGCAAATTTAAATCCTCTTTAGCTTTAATTTTAGTTAATAAAAATTCAACTTTTATTTTCTTTAGTTCTGTAATTTATTCTTTTTAGTATCAACACAATAATCAAAACGATTCTCGAGAGAACGATTTTGGATTGCTACTCTTTTATTACTTGTCAATCTCTTATACTTGAAAGTATACGATTTAGATTACAGTCACGAGCGATGCTCTAAAAGAATAGAATCTTGGTTTTGCACACCAAGCAAATAAAGTCTTAGCTATATACCAAGTACCTTAAAACCTTAGTTACACACCAAGAAACTTAAAACCTTAGCTATGTGCCAAGTAATGAAGACTTATTATACACCAAGCAATTCTAACTTTGTTTCTCACTACATAACTCAGGTCTTGGTTACCCACTAAGTAAGACTCTCGAGCCTAAGGTTGATGCTCACTCTCAAGGACCTCACACCCAAGGCAAATGTGCATGTTAAAGACTCCAGAAGTCCAAGGCTAATGCCCATTTTTCAGGACCTCATGCTAATAAGTCTAATGCACGCATCCAACATATTCACATTTACTTCAAGGCTCCCACACCAAGATGCTTGCGCTCCGCGCTCTCGAGAGGAGAATCGTGCGTGCTAATTGAGGGCATAAGCCACAAGGTGCACACTCCTGAGAGAAATATTGCGACGTACATGACAAAAATTGCTACACGCATGCTGGAGAATTTAAGCCGTTTTCATGCACGTGACCAAGAATTACATCATACATCTTATCATCTTGCACCAAGACTTGGCTACATGCCAAGCATGAAAATTCAGCTACATACCAAGCGCTATAGCCTAGCTATGCATTAGGCCAATAGAGTCTTAGTTACGATTCACGGAGTCAAAGATTTGCACATTCATAAGCTCTTCATTATTAAGGGAAGGAAGCTCAGCCAAAATCCTTTAATAAAACTAAATTTGGTGTCCACAAGCTATTTAGTTGGACCAGGGTCATGCCCCCATGTGATGGCTTAGCTCGAGATGAGCAAATAAGCACTCACTTGCAAACGAACTGAGACAATCAAATTAGTAAAATGCTACTATATATTGATTATGGTTGATCCTAAACTCTTTGTTATTATCATATGATGAATTTCCAAACTTGACTATTTTCTAAGCTCCTTGTCGCCACTCTTGACAAATGTAAAGCATAAGTTTAACTCTCATAAAGAGTAATAGTCGTAATGTTAGAGGCTATTAGCATTCTTGACAAATGGAAAGCACAAGTTTAACTCTCATAAATAGTGATAATCGTAATGTGTTAGGGGCTTACGAAGAAGATAATCTAGCTACTTTCTTTATGAAGTCAAATGATACATCATGACGAATTGCTATACCTTAATAATTAAAGAACAAATATATAAAATAAGATCGAAGATCAACTAACACAAGGCCATGAAACTATCAGATTGCAGATGAAGATATCTACATTTTGGTAGGTCAAGCATCTGGAAATACCTCTCGGTTCAAAAGCTATGATTTTGTGAAATCAAATCACTTACGATCTACTTAATTATAGGGCCTGAAGTACCCTAAAACAATGGATTTTTGTGTAAAGGGGCAAGCAAAATGATCCTTCTTGTAGAGATCTACACATTGCTAGTTCGTACATCTCATAACTCCTCCAATATTAAAATTTATACGAGAAGATCACTCTATACAACGACAATGTCAGGCTCCAAATATGTTGATATATTGACAAATGAGGGGCCCAAATTAAAGTTTTTGAGAGCTTAAACAAAAAATACCCACTTAACTAAGAGATCTAGATAAGCTTGTCTCCCCCAAAAAAAACTTACCAAAAGAGAATCACATAAAGCAACAAAAAATCAAGAAGCAAAATGAGAATACATTATTAAATTAATTTAAGAAGGGGCACTTAGTCACTCGTAGCGCGTGACTAAGAGGAGGTGCAATAGCGGCCCCTTCGTTTTTTTGAAGCAAAAAAAAATGATGGATGTGCAGTAGTGCCCCTTTCGGTTGGGAGGAAAAAAAAAAAGTGATTGGGGGACGACAGCCTCCCCGTAATAGTCACGCATATCATGTAGGAAGGGGCTGCCACACGCCCCCTCTTAGAAAAAAAAAAATTTATTTGTGAAGAGAGGGGTGCTAGTACTGCCCTCCTTACTTGTTAGTCGTCGTGGTAGCCACGTGACTAACAAGTAGTAAGTAGAGATGATAATAGATGCATTCATGAAGCAAATTTTAGTCGTTTCTATATAAAATTTTGAATTAGAAAAATAAAATTTTTATTTTTAATTCAAAAATTTTTATAGGACGGATCAAATTTTGACCCGTAGGCGCGTCCAGTCCAACTGCACTCTAACTTTTTTATTGAGAAAAATACAAATAGAGAGAGGTGAAATATGCATGCAAAGGACTCTTGGCAAAGTGTGTTCCAATCTCTTACTTCTTGGAGACGCGCTTATTACATGAGCTAAAGTAATGGAGGCAGTAGTAACAGTTACGCACGCAGCAACAGCAACACCTTTTCTCTTTTATTGCCTATACGATAACATCTCAAATAATTCTTAAAATTCCTTAAATATTTTTAAAATTTTGAATAAATATAGAACTTGAGAAATTTTGAGATCAACGGGAGCCTACCAATAATCCCACCCGTGCATGTAATATTAAAGTAAATGAGCACAACAACAATCTCCTCCCCCCTATCACATGATGCAGCAGCTCCCTTCTTTTTATTCATATTACGCACATTGCAACAATAACCCTTTCTCTTCAATATTGTGCAAGCAATGATACTCACAAAAATTTCGAATTTTTTTTAAAAATTTCTAAAATTTGGAAATGTTAGATGCAAAATTTGAGGGTCAAAAAAATTCCATCACTAAATTGCAAGCATTATAACACATATCGAAGTAGCAACAACACCAACATCACAATAATGCATATCGACGTAACATGAGAGGCACGTAATGCTCTCTAAGTGCAGCAGCATGCATCGACGCAGTAAGGCACGTTGATTACAGCAGCATGTGCCGATGCAACAATAACGACAAATTGCAGCGGTCATGTCAAATGCAGTAGGTGCACACCAACGTAGCAGTGCCTGTCAACATAGCAACAATCACCTCCTCTCTTATTACACGCTTCCACAGCAATTTTTCTTCTCCTCTATTGCGCGTGGCAGTACCTTGGAAAAAAATTCTAAAATTTTTTAAAAATCAGAATAAGTATAAAATGAAACTTGAAAAGTTTTGAGGAGCCCATCAGCAATAATACAAGCACACATCGACGACTTAGCCTCTAAAGTCATTTCCTTTTTCTTCAAGTCCTTCTAGCAACTAAGCATAACTTCTACTTTGAAAAGTTTCTTCTTCAGCTTAGCAATTTCTTCTTAGAGGACTCTTTCCCTTTATCTACTCTTTTGGCTAACGCATGAGAGTAATCTATAACTAACACGAAGGATGAGAAGTTTAACATAACATAAGTTACATACTAGGAAACTACAAAGAATGGAATGAAACACTTGTCTTTATCTGTATAGACACCATGCTAGCTGCTAAGACTTCAGAAGTGTATTGTTCTAATTCTTCTCAAAAAGAAAGGGGGCTCTTTAATATCTATAGAAAAAGATGTTGGGGAGAACGTCGGGTCCAACGGGGAGCATGATGGGTCTAAATACAAAACTGAGAACCAGTTTGATCCAAAAGTTTAAGCCATTAGGTCAAAACCTCAACTTTGTATTTAAATCGATAAACTTTTTTTGTCCTATCCGATATGGGACTATACTCACATATAAACTAACTTAACAATCTCTCCCTTCATTATAAGTATACCAACTTAATTTTGGCAACCATCCACGTGGAGTCAGACACGTGGGAAACCAAACCCAAAATTAACCCGACCAACTTAATTTTAACAACCATCCACGTGGAGAGCGACACATGAGAAATTAAACCCAAAGTTAACTCCGACGACAAGTTGGTCCGAACCTGAGCTCTAATACCAATTGTTGGGGAGAACGTTGGGTCCAACGGGGAGCATGATGTACCTAAATACAAAGCTAAGAATCAGTTTGACCAAAAAACTTAAACTATTAGGTTAAGGTCCCAACTTTGTATGTAAACCAATAGACTTTTTTTGTCTTATCCGATGTGGGATTATACTCACATATGAACTAACTTAACAATCTCCCCCTTCATCTATAACAGGAAGTGCATAGGCCACTACTGTATCAAAGAAACGAGCATGTTTCTTAATTTCTCGACGTGGCATGTGTAATTGAGCTTGGTTGCTATGGAGGTTGTTGGGTTAAAACCTCTTCTTCTTCTTTTTCGACATTCTTCTCTGCTACTGAACTGTCGATATAAATTGAGTCAAATCTGGCTTTTTCAAACTCCACCTGTTATAGAGTACTCTCCACCTACTGCTGAATATTAGTGCTCTTCTTCTCCACCAAAGGTAACATCCCTGCTAAAAATAATTTTCTTCGAATTTGGACACCAAAGGCGATATCCTTTCACACCCGAGCTTATTCCCATGAACAATACTTTCTTGGCGCTTGGATCCAACTTAGACTCATTTACATGATAATAAGTAGTGGAACCAAACACATGTAAGGAATCATAATCAAGACCATACCTCAATCGGTATCTTTTTAACGCCCAGCCGATGTGGGACTATACTCACATATGAACTAACTTAACAATCAGCTCATGAAAGAATACTTTTGTTCTCTTATGAGACAAGATCGAATAGTACCACATGCTTTGAGACAAGATCGAATAGTACCACATACTTGGCGATTAATTCTTTCCCATTCTTAATCGGTCATCTTCTCTGGTTTCTTATCTTCCAGAGCAACATCCAACTCTTGCTGATAAAGAATATCTAAAACTTCGCACTGCCATGCACATACCAAAGTTGTTGTGGCCATCAAACTTCTCAAATTCGAACTTTACATTAGTCGCAGTAACCATAGCCGGTGTTGACGAATAACCTTCTACCATTTTTTAACAATTTACCAAGGTCGAACATTCGGCTCTGATACCACTTGTTGGGGAGAACTCCGGGTCCAACGGGGAGCATAATGGGCCTAAACACAAAACTGAGAACCAGTTTAACGCAAAACCTTAAGCCATTAGGTTAAGCCCCCAACTTTGTATTTAAATGCATAAATTTTTTTTGTCCTTTCCGATGTGAAACTATACTCACATATAAACTAATTTAACAAAAGAAGGATGGGAGCGTTTTTTCCTTAATAGCTCATGATCATCTCCACCTTGTGGCAGATGCCTTCTCGGACTTGATTTCTGTATTCATCTCCATAGGAGCACAAGAACCTCCTTCTCTGGGAGGCACCAAAATGATGGGCTCTAAGGAGGATGAGGCACCATTACCCATCATCTCGAAGAACTTCAAGGCAACTATAGACATGAGACTTCGACATTCTCACAAGAAATCTTGAGAGCAAGGAGAAATGAAAATTACAGATGATGAAAATGAAGTAAGGAATGAGAATTTATAGCTTCCTCATAGGCCCCACGCTCACATCACATTGCTAAAAATGAACTGAGCTACAAATTTCATATTACTTCTATCTAAGAGCCAAACAATTTATAAGATGTTTCTTTTCTGGAACCAGGCGAAATTGTTGGATAACATGCAACCGATGTCACTACTCACTCTTGATATTTTCCAAAGAACCAGAAATGAAGATAGAGTGTCATGATGATCATGCGCTTTCATAGGCTTACCCTTATCAAAATTTCCCGATGCAATTCAAGTGCCTCAGAAAATTAGAGACTTAAGTTACTACAAGAACTTGGGCAGTTACTATGCATAAAAGTATGTAAATAAATTATTAATTAGGCCCAATAAGATCACCTAATTGAAATCCCTCGTGCTTAACTCTACTTGGTCACCCATCCAAAGGCATGAATCCTGCCATAAATGACCAAATTACCTTTTTATTTTCTTATAAAAAAGGTCAAAGGTATAAGCTCTTTCCCCCCCTCTCATTTAAGAAAGTTTCTTTATCTTCTATAACTTGCTATCAAATTGTCCTTGGTTAGGACCTAGACCCAACCCTAACATTCGTGTTGCTTGTGTAGGCGACACCCGAGAGATTGCATGCTCAGGGATTGGTTGCAGGAGCTCTATCGCCCCACTTCTCTCATCATCCGGCCCGCTAATATCGTCTGCTTTATTTGCATAAATAACTACAAAATAACTTTGATAGAAGGCTAGACTTGAGTAGCATAGCAGTTGAAACTTGACTTATTATTATGCATATATTAAATTATCACGTTACTCTTGAGCTATAAGTGACCATATTTATTGTATGGTTGATGGATCAAGATTGGGAATCTTGTATATCATACACATATGATCGTATAGTTTGAATCATAAATACAAAAAGAATACTTTTTTTTTTTTACCATAACAAAAAAGAAGATGAATGCTATTGAAAATTTTAAAAATAGACATATATATGGAATTGAGACCGTTGCAATTTTACTATTGAGATGAAGCCAATTAAAATTTATTTCAGGGGGGAAACTAACTGTACTAAGTGGTCAAATCCATCTTCTCTTTTAAATTAGAAGTTCCCTCTATCGAGAATAAAGGTGAGCAAGAAGCTGCTTAGTTGTCCTTTCACTGAGCAGTGTGCCCAGTTTTGCTAGATGAGGAGCCTTCCATCTCAGCTTGCTGGCACTTTATTTAGTTTTGTATATTATTATATTATACGTATTGTTTGGTTCGTTGAGTTCTTATTAATAAAATGTGGTGCCTTGTTTCCACCTCTTCCTAAAAAAAAAAAGAAAAAGAAAATATTCTATCTTCTCTTTTGAGGGGCAATCGGTCAGGTCATAGGAGGATCTTTGACGGAATATTAAGGGGAGTTTCTAAAGGGGCACACCATTTTTCTTAGTGAACCCACTTTAAAACTTCTTCTATATAACAAGTTTGACCTTAAAAAAA
This sequence comes from Dracaena cambodiana, assembly GCA_036321105.1. NCBI lineage: Eukaryota > Viridiplantae > Streptophyta > Magnoliopsida > Asparagales > Asparagaceae > Dracaena > Dracaena cambodiana. The sequence goes on from JAYEPQ010000006.1 coordinate 38,423,424, forward strand.
TTTGAACATTTTTGCCCTCTCCTTCAGCCTCACGTTCTCTCTCGTTCTCTCACGCAACAGGTGAGTATTTCTTTTAAGCTTAAAATCCATTCCATTTGACTTGATTTTCTCTTCAAGTAGATCATTTGCTGTTTTAAAACCAAATCATTGCTTCATTTTAATATATTATTTCAATATAAGTCCTATAAAAGAGGAATTTTTGAGTTGTATCGAAGAAGACAAAAATAGAGAATACAAACATACCGTTCGACGATCAAAATGCTCTTCAGGTATAATTTCATCATCTCCGTATAAATTATTCCAAATATAACTTAGCATTTTTATTTAAATTGGATAGAATGATGTTAGGGTTTTTATTTGGGTTTTGAGTTCGCGTTTGTATGGTGAAAATACCCATGGGAGGACGTCGTTGTCCGGACTTTGATTCCGGACAGAATTAGCCTTGTTAGTCTGGAAAGCGCTGTTATGGTGGGGTAAAGTCCGAACTAAGCAAAAATTGGTTTTAAGTTATTTCTTATCAATTAATAAGTATTAATATGCTTAAAGTATTGGCACACAGGGTGATGGTTCAATGCAAAACAGCTAAGTCGAAAACGAATTAGTTGTTGATTACAGTTCGAACTTCACAACAAATCAGGTATGATAACATTGGAAAAACTATTCATATTAAAATCATAATATTTCCATTAAAATTCTAACTTCTCTATTTTGACTTTAGATTTTTACAAACCGAGAAGGACTTCGCCAGTGGGTGCGCGATATGGAAAAGAAATCAAGGTTTGTCATCATGATTTCAAAATCTGATACTGGAGGTCAATATAAGAAGGGGAGAATATAGTTTGATTGTAACGGGGTGGACAACTAAGATTCAACAAATTAAAGAATGATGAGGGTCATAGGGGCACCAAAAAATATAATGTCCCTTTCGGTTAAAGAGTCAACAGATATCAACTGTGGGCCCCGAATATAAACAATGGTTTTGTCTGGTGTGCATAATAATCCCGCAACAGATTATCTCGAAGGACACTCGTACGCGGGAAGATTGTCTGAAAACGCGACTAATGATGTGATTGAAATGTAGAAGTGTCACGTAAGCCCGAAAGATATACTAACATCGTTGAAGCTCAAGGATCCAAAAAATGGTTCGACAATGAAAACAATATATAATGCGCGACATAAGTTCAGAGTCAATGAACAAGACGGGCGAACGCATATGCAACACTTGTTATTAAAAAATTCTGAATTCATGAAAAAGCAAATAAGAAGAAGTTGATCATAATGTTTGCGGTCATTACAAAACATCCATTTGCATCCATTGCCCCTAGATTCTAAACTAATTATTGCCTACGTGTCTTCCTCAGGGATTGACGTTGATGCTTGGTTCGAGTAGTTCTTGTAATATCGGGTGCATCAGGAGACTTGTTCCTCGGGTTGCACATCAGTTTGTTCCTCTGGTTGAGTGTAACTAGTTAGCACGACTTTAATCTTCGTAAGAGTACTAAATAACACCCCCATACAGTTTCTTGAAAGCCCTTTCACCATGCGCAAGTAATGGATCAATTATAGTAATAGCGCGTGTATGCCTTTGTAGAGCAAAATAGTAAGAACTGTGGCTATCAGCTAAACTTGGCGCTAAAGGAGACATAAAATATACAACATATATAGAAATTACCTCATCGGATACATCCAGATGCATTGATTGAGTTTATTCCTCTAGACGGGGTTTATCTGATGTTGCTCCAAGGAAACGCTGTGACACTTTAGCAAACTATGGAATGTAATCTGTCGTGCATTCCGATGGGTAGTCAGCTATGGCCCTGTAGTGCTCTTGATGCAAAACTTAATCTAGCCAATTAATCCACATCTCCTCAGTGTGGTCGTACTTGACCAAGTAGCTATTGGTTATTAGACCCCGAGATTCACGTTACGGTGAGAATGGCGGAGGCATCACGTACTATTTGCGACCAAATTGCCTAAGCACACACACCGGATGGTAAGGCTCAACCACATGGTACATCTTCAGGGCCATATAAAAGGAAAGTTTTCTAAAAGGGTAGGATTCTCTATAATCCATGTAGAGATCCCAAATTATCTGCAAGTTTGATAAGTACGCAGAACTAAGTAAATTTTTCACATGTAACTAACATATTAATTAAGTATATAAACCACGCAACATGTTACCTGATTGGTTATGAGTTGATCAAGTCTGGACCGAATTGTATGTACATATGATCGAGAGACATTGGTGTCCCGTCTGCTCGACCACCGACAAGTAAGTGGTTCACCGGCTGTAAAGGATCGATTCGACACTGGCATGAACGTTGGAAAATGAATATCCAAACCTGTAGTAATGTCAGATACCCAGACATCTGTGCAACATTTGCTCGAGAAGTAAGTCCAAACTGCCTATATAACCAAGCAAGAGCCCCAACACCCCATGCGATTATGTGAACTTCTTCGAGGTCATGACGTAACGTCAGATACTCAATCGACACTCTCATACCGCTCTTATCCTCAAAAAGCGTGCATCCAAGAAGATACAGTAAATATGCCCTTGCAGCACACCGAATCTTATATTCGAAGTCGGTGTCAACCACCCCACTAAAATTCTCTCTTAACCAATTAAATCTAACTGATATACCACATTTCGTATTTATCGCAATCCACGTTTTCGAGAAACTTACACCCAAGAAATGAGTAATTATGTCAGCAGCTTCATGTGACGTTGTTCTTGTTGGCACATGGACTTTCCTGTCACGGGCAAGCCAAGCAAGTAGGAAACATCGTCCAGCGTAATCGTCATCTCACCGAATGATATATGAAATGTGTTTGTTTCGGGATGTCATCTCTCAACAAATACACTTAACTCAACAGTGTGTATTGATAGGAACAGATGACCAAAGAATATAACGAAGACCCACATATTAATTCTATAAATCGGGTGTTGGGCTGTAGAGTCATCAATGACCATGAACTTATTTTTCTCATGTGATTAATATATCGCATGTAACAACCTAATTTCATCATAACTTACATTCTTGATATCATATTAATCCCAAAATGAATGTGTTGTATTTGTCTCATTTTTCTATATTTTTGTGATTTTCTTGAAATTTTTAAGATAGTCACTTAAAATAATATTATTTTAATCACTTGTGGGTCCTACACATACTTTTACTAGTCTCTCTTCTTTTGACTTGCAAAGATAAAGTTTGACTTTATTGGGTTAGTTTAATTTGAAATTATAGTTTTAAACAACTTTAACAACCTATTATTATTAGTCATTTGTCATATTCCTATTTTGTTTTTATTCACACATACCTCTTTCACCATGCTTGTCCTTTAGCCAAACATGACAAACCATCATGTTACCTTCATATCTCTCTTTTGTCTATATCCTTTTCTTCCCTTCCTTTCATTTGTTTTCTCTCTTTCATTTTTCATTCATCTATTCCTTTTTTTTTTTCCTCCAATTCAAGAGAAGAAGAAAAGAGAAGAATAAGAAAAGAGAAGAAGAAGAAGAAGAAGAAAAAGAAAAGGAGAAAAAAAGTTGTTTAGCGTCAAAATAGGCTTATTTTCTTACCCATCAAGGCAAGTTAAGCCACATCCACTCTCATGTTTTATTTCTAACTCTAATTGTTTATGATTAACTTAGAATCTTGATTTGTTAAAACTTAAAAAGATAATATCTCTATACAAAAATCTCTATGATTATTCTAGAAAAATAAAAATATGATTTTTACACTTTCCTCTATGTTTATGTATCGAATTTATCATTTTATTTATAATCTCTTATTCTTAAACTACAAATTGTAAAGTTAAACTATATGCTTAATTTTTAAATTATAAAAAATGCCACATTTATGAATGTTCATTATATTAGATATAAATTTGAAGTTTTCTACATAAATTCTTTGTGTATAATATAATGATTTAAAAAAATCATTTTCCACTTGCCATTAGAAAATAAGTATATATATATATATATATATATATATATATATATATATATATATTCATAATTATGTTTTAAAGAGAAGATTTCAAGTAAGTTTATACATTAAATTGTTAAAATATTTCTTTTATACGAGATATTATATTAGGTCATAATTCTTTTAATGCTAATCCATGTTTACTTGAAATATATATACATTAGTAAGATTTAATAAATTTACTACTTTCCATACCATGAAATCATTCTAGAATTTGAAAAATTCATACATTGTTAAAACAATCGTTATAATAGTGTTAAGCCTATTTAATTTCTATTTTTACAATTTAGTACCAACTTACCTAATATGTGTTTATATGCATAATTGTATATGTATGATTCACATATATAATCATCAAAGATATTTTTACACCCTCATGCCCACTTACATACATGTTTGTATGCATAATTATATATGTGTGTGATTTACATTCATGATCATTATATTTATAATACATTCTAGTATTCTATAACTATCATACTTGCCTTGACATAAACATACTAATTACTTATACAAGATACATGAAAATATGCCGGATTTCCCTTATTAGTACATACACATGTCTTGATAGTGACATTGATCCTGACTTGCATGTTAACTTGATTTTGACATGGACCACATCTTACTTGTTACTAGACATGTATATGTATTAACCTTGACATTATTGGTTCATCATATTCCGGATTGATTAACATGTAATATAATTTGAAATCTTTGGTTATGGGAGAAGTAAAGGGTGGACAAATATTGTATCTGAAAGATTTACGATATGTTGCGTAACCAAAATAGGGGCCCATCTGCGGGTGTGATAAGTGCCATATATTGCATATTTATAGCCTTCATAGTACCTATTTTTGTATATAAATAATGCTACTCGGGTATTGTTAATGTGTTTTTCAGGAATTTTATTCGTACAAGGAGATGGCATGAAATCAGAGTTGGAGTCGGAAATCAGAGTCCGAAAAGTTTCTAAAGTGAGAAAAACTACGAGACTACGATGCTGTAGAGACTCAAAATCAAATACAGTCAGGAATATCAAGTCTACAAGACCAGAATCTTGTCTAAAAAGAATTCCATGACTAGAACCCAATATTTGGCCGTTATTTAGCTGTGGAACCCGCCAATTGGTGGCCCTATGTGGGTCCCATTCGGTGAAATTTTTCCCGTAGTTTCGATGTAATCTTTTATTTTCACAATTGTATTATAATTGGGTTTGGATTTCCAAAACCTATATATTGGCCGTATCCTTGTATTCTAAAGGGGATCCTGAACTTTTGTACTCGTTTTTAATTTAATAAAATTAGGATTTTGCTGAAGAGGTAGCAGCCACAATACCGTGCTCCAGAAGTAAGCCATTGCTTTTAATTGTTTATTTGCTTTTAAGATAGATTTAATTGCTTTCTAGTATAGATTTATTTGCTTTCTAGATTAGATTTTATTGCTTTCTAGAATTATGTGTAGCTAATTAGTTTAGCTCTAGGATGTAGAGGAACCTAAGATCCACCATGTAATTGCTCTCTAGTATTTTTTTCTTAAATAAAATAATAAAGACTTGATTTTTCTACAAAAAAGATTAAAATACAAGAACTCGAACATTAGGACTTTTATATGTTATACTTGAATTAGGTTTTTTGATAACCTATACTTAGTTAGGGTTTGGGATTGTTGATTTTATCTTTTTCATTGAATTATCTAAAGATTTAATTTATTTTTATGAAAAGTAGTATTTTTGATGAGTTATGCTTGCACACCACTTGATAGCTCATACTTAGAGCACTTTAAATAAAAATTAAACTAAAAAAATTAAATTTTTATGATAGAAGAAGATAATAGAAGTAAGAACATGGTTGGAAATTAGTAGATTATAAATCCTAGACTATTTATATTAACTCAACTTCAAACTAGAATCTTTAGTTAGTCCGTTAAACTAAGGAAAGAGTAAAGAACGCAAAAATACCTTAAATCCCTGTGGGACGACCTGTACAGCGCTACACTGACACTGTGCATTTGCAGTAATTTATCACATCAAGTTTTTGGCACCGTTGCAGGGGAGCGACGGTGTTTTTCTTACTTTTTCTGACGTTTTACGGGATTAACAGTGTACGTTGAGTGTGCAGGGATAATAAAGTGCAGATACAGAAAATTAAAAATGACTAAATAAGCATTGGGAGTGTACTGAAGTAAGAAGAGTCCAAGACTCCCTGTTTTAGCAGCCAATTAGCGGCTCAAACCGCCATTTGGCGGCTCTTCAGGTACAAAACCCCACGAAACTTTCTTATTATCTGTATTTTGTGTCACTGGTTCTGGAAAAAATACAAAAAAAATTAGAAATAGTAGGAATCACATTTTTATTTGATCATATCTATTCCACCATTTTATCTCTCCACTACACCCCACTTCTTGCATTAGTTTAGGAAATTCATGCACACACTCACGGTCGCTGGTTCATGCCACATTGGATCCATGATCAATTTGGTCGACTTGTGAGATCAGATTTGTTCATGGGAACCAAGATAGACCAACCGATCCCGATCCTTCAGGATCGATATTACCTGTTGCGCACATCACTTCCATCATGCATAAAACTTCCACACGCAGCTGGTAATCACTATGAGTTGAAGGCGCAGTACATTAGTATGTTTCCTAAATTCACTAGTTCTGATTCAGAAGATGCATATCTCTTTATCAGTGAATTTCAGGAAGTATACGTGATGATAAAACTGCAACACTTATCGGAGGACGCAATTAAGCTCCGCTTCATCCCCTTTGCACTTAACGATAATGCCAAGAAGTGGTTGTACAGTATGCCTACTGATTCAATCACTACTTAGGATGAATTCATTACAGTATTTCTTAAGAAGTACTATCCCACGCATAAGACGGTAATGATACGAAATCAAATCAATCAATTCCGTCAAGTACTAGGAGAACCCTTCTGGAAATACTTAGAATGGTTTAAAGACCTTTTAGCTCAGTGCCCCCACCATGCAATAGAAAAGTGGCGGTTATGTTAAATCGTGTACGAAGGACTCGATTACACATCCAAAATTTTTCTTGAATCCATGTGTCAGGGGGAGTTTATGAGGAAAAACGAGGATGAAGCATGAGACTTTCTTGAGGGCCTATCATGGAAGACTATGCAGTGGGAGAGTCCCGCTGAGAAGTCCAGTGCATCAACTTCTGCACATAAGGGTGGGATTTATAGTGTCGACAGCTCTATAGCTACCGGAGCTAAGATGACAGCCCTTGTGAGAAGAATTGAGGCACTAGAGACTCCTAGTGCTCCACTAGTAGGTCAAGTAAATCAAATTCAAGTTCTCACATGCTTTAATTGCGGAACTCCGAATCATGTTATGGAGGAGTATTCATTATTAATGAATCCCATGGATTACACACTTGAGCAGGCTAATGCCTTATATCAACAACCCATGAACAATCCTTACGCTCCTACATACAATCCTGGCTGGAGGAATCATCCAAATCTATCATGGGGTCAAGGGCAATATCAGGGGGCCCCTAACCCTAACATGCAGCCTTCAGCCACTGGTCAGTTTCTAAGACAAATGTGAGTGTTTATCAACACCCAAACGCTTCAAATTATGGGAACAACCAGAATAGACCACCTGCACAAAACCACTCACATCCACAACAGGGGTCTAATATTGATCAAGAAAAGCAACTTCAGTTACTTGAGAAGCACGTTGAAAATCTTCTCAAGTCTCATTCCAAATTTGACACGCATATATCCAATCTTGACACACACATGCAAAATCTTATGAAAGTGTCAACTGACTTTATTCAAAGTACAGATCAGCAACTGCTCATGAACTCTCAATTTATAAAAAATATAGAGCAGCAGATTGGACAATTAGCAAGTCAGATGAGTGAACGTGGCCAGGGTACCTTTCCAAGTCAACTCATAACAAACCCTAATGTCAGTTCCTCAAACTCCAATCAGTCGCATGTCCACCAATGCAATGCCATTCACACGCTTAGATCTGGCAAGCAAGTGGACAATAATGTAGCCATGCCCCCTGATCCAACTCCTACTATCTCGTAGGCTACACCATCTCTTCCACCCCTTTCTCCACAACCATCTCCATCACCTCCATCACTGTCACATACTCATTTGGAAGACCTCTTCCTAAATCGAAAGTACCATATCCCAATCGGCTTAGAAAGCTTTCATTGCAAGTAGAAAAGATTATTGAAACATTTCAGCTGGTGAAGATTAATATTCTATTCCTTGATATTATACAACAGGTTCCTATTTATGCTAAATTTCTCAAGAATTTGTGTACTAAGAAACGAGTAAGAAACGTTCCTGAGAAAGTTTTTCTTACTGCAAAAATATCGCATATCCTCTCTAACTCCTTGCCTATCAAGTACAAAGATCCAGGTTCCCCTACAATCTCATGCATCATTGGGAACACTACATTTGATAGGGCATTGCTTGATTTAGGGGCAAGTGTCAACTTGTTTCTTTACACTGTTTATCAGCAACTGGGGTTAGAAAAAACTTCAATCTACCAAAGTCACATTACAGCTAGCTGATCATTCGATTAAGAGACCACTTGGTATGGTTGAAGATGTGCTCATTAAGGTCGGCGAGTTTATCTTTCATGTAGACTTCACTGTCTTAGAAACTGAGCTGATATTCAATCCATAGAATCAAATTCCCGTTATCTTGGATAAACCATTCCTTGCAACATCAAATGCGTTAATTGATTGTAGGAGTGGCCTCATGAAGTTATCGTTTGGGAATATGACTGTGGCATTGAACATATTTAATATGGATGAGCACGCAAAGAGCTCCCTCATTGAGGTCAACATGATTCACGGTTTGCATTCTCATTTGACCTCTTGCACTGATAATGAACCCTCATTTGAGCAAATGTTTAAAAATAAGCTCACATTATTAGAAGAATTGGCACATACTAATTCTATGTATGATGATACTTATGCAAGTGTGTCATCGAATTATGAGCAAACTTTTGAGGATTTGTTTGTAGAGGAGCTCGCATTACTTCGTGAGTTAGAAGAGCCACTACCACGTTCACTCGATCCTATAGCACTCTTCTCACCTCATGATATTTCTACATGCATGCTTGTTACTAACGATGATTGGCATGTTTATAATAAAGAATTCTTTAACCCAATTGTTAATGCTTACATGTGGACAAAGAAAAAGTGAGGACGGCATAAGAAACAGGCAGGTAATCTCGTGACTTGTAGGAGGTTGATAAGATATAATAATGCACCCACTTCACATTTAAAACGCGCATACTATGAAAGTGGGAAGCGATCGAGAGGTCGTAACCGCTCTCCATGCGTTAATAGGGTGATGATATTGAGATCATAACTTTTGCGACTCTCATTATTTGTATAGTATTTGTATAATAGCTTTCATATTTATTTTACCACACCTGGTTTGTATATGAGGGCATACACAAGTTTAGGTGTGGGGGGAGTAGTTTTTAGGAGATTTTTATTTTTTAGGATTTTTAAGATTTTATTTTTATTTGTAGGATTTTTTTTGATTTTTGGGTTTCATTGTTTTACACTTTGGGTAGTTTTTAGGGTAACTTAAAAAAAAATTGAAAAAAAAACTTGTTTTCATCAATAGATCAACCTAATTATAGATAAAATAATAAATTTAGATTTGAAATTGGATAGGAGAGTAGATTGGATGATACACTTTGAATTTTATGAAAAAAAGACTAAAATCCGAAAAATAAATATCGCCAACAGTAGTTTTGAGGTAAGTATATATCTATTTTTCACTTCACAATAGTTTATTAGGTTAAGAACAAAGATGATAACGATTGAATAAGTTTTCTCTCTCTAAAAAAAAAGAAAAAAAAGAAAAAAAGTGAGAATAAAATAATGGGGTGAGCCTAAAGCAATAGGCTCAGGAGTGATAAAATAATGGGGTGCGCCTGGTATTAAGGCAATAGCCTCAAGAGTGAAAAAAAGAGTATGATCTGAGTAATCGGGTACTTTGCACCTAAGTAAGCGTAAATATTCGCATGAAAAGTAAGGAATATTCTAAAAAAAAAGAAAAGAAAAAGAAAAGAGTATGAACCGAGTAATCAGGTATGTTGCGCCTAAGCAAGCGTGAATATTCGCATGAAAGGTGAAATATTCTTTAAAAAATAAATAAAATAAAATAAAGAAAAAAAAGAAAAAAAAAATTATGAGAGAGGAGATGAATCATGAGTTAGAGTTGGAGTTCAAGACCAAAGTAGACTATCACACGTGCACGTAGATGTATAGGAGCCAATGGATTATCTGTTAGTGGGTATTGAAAGATAGGATTTAAATTTTTGATTAAAATGATAAGTGTATTTGATATGACGCTCGATTTGAAAATTGATAATCTAAATGCATTCTTGAGTTTGTATATTAGTGAGATTAATTGATGAAAATATTATAAAAAAAGATTTTTCTTTATTTTGTATAAAATTTTTACTTTTCTTATTTTTTGGTTATCCTTATTTTTCTTTTCTTTATTCTTTAATCTATTTTCTTCATGAATTTTGTGGGTATATTCACTGCAAACCCTCACGATACACAACTCGTCCACTAGGGTAATCTAGGGGTTTAAAGGCTTGTTGCAAGTGCTAAGTGCAATTGCGATTCCTGCGAAAGTGAGTTAGGATTTTTATTTTTCTATTTAGGTTTAGGTTTTGCTCGAGAACTAGCAAAAGATATGTGTGGGGGTGTAATAAGTGCCATATATTACATATTTATAGCCTTCATATTACCTATTTTTGTATATAAATAATGCTACTCGGGTATTGTTGGTGTGCTTTTCAGGAATTTTATTCGTACAAGGAGATGACATGAAATCAGAGTTGGAGTCGGAAATCAGAGTCCGAAAAGTTTCTAAAGTGAGCAAAACTACGAGACTACGATGCTACAGAGACTCAAAATCAAATACAGTCAGGAATATCAAGTCTACAAGACCAGAATCTCGTGTAGAAAAAATTCCATGACCAAAACCCAATATTTGGCCGCTATTTAGCAGTGGAACCCGCCAATTGGCGGCCCTATGTGGGTCCCATCACTACAAGAAAATAGGTTTATAGTGACGATATCTTAGTGACAAGTATTAAAATTGTCACTGAAATTGATTATTTGTGACAAAAATTAAATGTTTTCACAAATAATATGTTTTTAGTAACGGAGATAAATAATTGTCACAAAAACATAATTTTTTGTGACAACAGATAAAATATTGTCACAAAAACATAATTTTTTGTGACAACAGATAAAATATTGTCACAAAAACACAGTTTACAGTGACGCGAAAGAAATATCGCTACTAAAATATATGGTTTTTAGTAACGAGACTAAAATTTGTCACTAAAAAATAGTTTTCAATGACGCTAACAAAAACTTGTTGCTAAAACTTAAATATTTAAGTGACAACAAAGGAAAAATGTAACTACAATTAATTTTCAGTAACGAAGGCTACAAATCGTCACTGAAAATTAAATTTTTTCTGTGACAACTAAAAAAATTGTGACTAAAACTGAGTAATCAGTAACAAAAACTTTATGTCGTCACTAAAACATAAATATCGTTTGTGACAATAAAATAACGCATCACTAAAACTTAATATTCAGTGAAGAAAAATATAGTTCGTTACTAAAACATAATTTTTCATGTGACAAATTGAATAATTGTCACTAAAACAAAGTTTTCAGTGAAGAAAACTAAATACCGTCACTAAAACGAAAATTATTTTGGTGACAAATTACAAACATGTCACTAAAACTAATTGTTTAGTGATGAAAACTAAATATTGTCATTAAAGTTTAAATTGTTTTAGTAGCAAGTAATAAACTAGTCACTAAAATTGATATTTCAGTGACGAAAATTAAATATTGTTACTAAAACACAAAATTTTGAGTTACAACGAAAAAATTTTCAACTCAAACATGAAAATCAATTACAACTATTTTTAATGGTCACAAACTGTTTTTTTTTGTGAGAAATTATAAGTTACAATTTTTTTTTATTCTAAAATACTTCTATAAAATTATCAATTTATAACAATCATGAAACTTCAATTATTTATTTATTTTTTTACATCTAATCTCGATTGTCTATCCATATCTTATGATACAATAGCTCTTTGAACTATTAGAAAAATAATACAAATAGAATTACAATGTTTAACCTAATATATATATATATATATATATATATATATATATATATATATATATAACCTAACTTAATTTCTACCGTCTATCCAAATACTATATGATAAAATAACTCTTCAATCTATTGTAATTAGAATACAAATAGCTAGAATTATAATTCTTAAGCTAATCTATTTATTTAACCTAAACCCTATCTTAGCCGTCTATCCAGATTCTATGATAAAATAAACCCTCAATCTAATTATATTTATAATACAAATAGAATCCTAATTATAATAAATCTGCTTATTAAGAATCCTAATTATAATACATCTGCTTATTAAGAATCCTAATTATAATGCAAATCTGCTTATTAAGATTATATAAAACCTAACTCCCACGATTCGGCTATCCTGTAAACCCCCGTTCGGCCCCTCTCCCACGCGAGCGCTGCATCTCCCCCGCTTGCCTGCGTTCGCCGCTCGCCACTCACCGGAGATCAATAGTCCGCTCGCCCGCTCACCGGAGATCAACAGCCCGCTCAAGAGCCCGCTCGCCCGCTCAACAGTGCTGTCGTCCGCTCACCCGCTCGCCCGCTCACCGGAGATCAACAGCGCTGTCGTCCGCTCGCCTGCTCACCGGAGATCATAGCGCTGTCGTCCGCTCGTCCGCTCGCCCGCTCACCGGACATCAACAGCGCTGTCGCCCGGATCGCAGTCGCCCGCTCGCCTGCGCGCCACAGTCCCTCCGCCCTCCATCCAATCTGCAAGCAACTGCTCGATCTCCGCATTCCCTCCGATCTGCAAGCACACGAGCGCACCCAGTTGAAGACAGCACACGAGCGCCCGCTGATCCGCATCCAATCTGCACCCGCGCGCCCTCTCCGAAGCAGCACACGATCTCCCTCACGAAGAGCAGCGCCCTCTCTCCCTCGTATCTGCAAGGAACAGCGCCCGTGCCCCCTCGATCTGCAAGGAGCAACTATTTGTGTTCGGCCGCTCTCCAACAGATTTGCAAGGAATCGCTAGGTATGAAGTCACACGAAATTTTTTTTGTGTTAATGTTAACTCAAATTTACAATTTATAAGCTGATGGTTTTTGAACTCAAAAGATTAAGAATATCTAGACGTCCAGTTTACATTATTTAGTTTATCCAACTCACAATCACAATTTTTAGTTTACATTATTTAGTTCATCCAACTTTAGCTCTATAATATTTAAAATCAAACAATCAATTAATATTAAGAGTCTTGAAAACCAAGCAACTTTTTAATATGTTGTATGTTGAAAATGAAGTTTTTCTTGTCAAGAATCCAAACATAGGCTAGATATTTTCCCTACTAAATTTTTATTTATATTTAAAATCCCACTAGAGTTCTTTTGTTGTGTTGGGTTTAACGACTGCAAAGAGATCAGTAAGTTTAGTAAACTTTTCTGAGTTCATCACTTCTTAGTAGCTATTCGTAGATACAACAAGATAAATAGTTATAACTAAAAATATAATGGAATAAATGGTAGAATATCATTAGACCTTCAAATTATTACTTAAAATTAACCTTAAACCAATAGTGTTTGCTATGTTATTAACCTTTTGTAGTCCTCTTATGGAATAATAGCTATAGCTACTAAGGACTTCGACTATTAAGGTAACTTTTAAAGCAATGAAAGTATTAGGAAATAGCTGACACCAGTGTAGTGTGTGTGCATGGCGAAGGAGGACCAGGAAAGAGTACAAGTGCAATTTTGACATATAAGAACCAAAATAGAGGCAGTTAATGACCCCGGCCAACATTTAGCGAAATCTAGTATAAGGAATGTTTTTTTTAATCTTAGGATTAATTTTTAATATTGTGAAAGCATTGAACATAAGTAATAGCTTATTGGAAATATATCGTATTATTAAGTTTAAAGTAATAAAAAAGGAATTAATTTTATTTGTTTTTCACACGTTGCCAAGGGCGTGCACGCACCATGGTGCAAGGGCGTCCGCGTCCACGGTGCGAGGGCGCACGCACCTGTGAAAGATGTAGCTACCCTGAGTCTGCATGGTTCTTCTCTTAGAGAGAGAAGAAAAATGGAAGAAAAAATACAAATCTTTATTAACGTTCATTCTTCTATTCCTAATACAACCTATCCATTGTTATGTTACAACTCATGTAGGTAAGGATGGTAGACAAGAAATGGATGGAGATTCCCAATAGAGCAAGTATTGAATATATAAAAGGAGTCGATGATTTCCTTGATTATGCTTTTTCACAGTCTGGAGTCACAGATAGAGTACGTTGTCCATGTAACAAATGCAGGAATACTGTTTATAAATTTCGTAAGGAAGTGAGACTTGACTTATTTAAGAAAGGTATTGTGAACAATTATAAAGTATGGGTGCTTCACGGAGAAAAGTATTGGGAACATGTTGATTCATCAAATATTATAGATGCTAGTCATCAGGATGCAGAAAATCATATGGATCAAGATGATATGATAGGAGTAATACATGATACATTCGGCTACAAAAATGTATCAGTTGAAAAAGAAGGTGACAGTAGCGATCCACAAGAGCCAAATGAGGAAGCCAAAAAATTCTATCGGTTACTTGAAAATGCTTATGTCAAATTATACCCCACTTGTGAAAAATTGACAAAGTTGTCATTTATAGTTAAGTTACTACACATTAAATGTCTTAAAAACTTGAGTGATACAACAATTGATGATTTGTTAAAACTTTTTAAAGAAGCTCTTCCAAATGATGCATTGATACCGGATTCTTATTACGAGGCAAGAAAAATTATTCGCGATTTAGGTCTCGATTACATCAAAATAGATGCATGTAAGAATGATTGCATCTTATATTGGAGGGAGCATGCAGATACACAGTCATGTCGTACTTGTGGACTTTCTCGATGGAGAGATTCAAATAAACGTTCAAAAATTCCACATAAAGTACTTCGTTACTTTCCATTGAAAACAAGACTACAAAGGTTATTTATGTGCAAAGATGTAGCTAAAGAAATGAAATGGCATAAAGAGAAACGTATCGATGATGGCATAATGAGGCATCCAGCGGATTCAATTGCTTGGAAATCATTTGATGAGCAGTATAAGGTTTTTGCTCGAGATCCGAGGAATGTCAGGCTCGGCTTAGCAAGTGACGGTTTTCAACCTTACGGTAATATGAGCTCTTCACATAGTATTTGGCCAGTGGTTCTTGTACCATATAATTTGCCTCCATGGTTATGTATGAAGCAATCGTACTTCATGACGTCACTTCTTATTCTCGGTCCAAAGTCTCCAGAAAATGATATTGATGTTTATTTAGAGCCACTTGTTGAGGAGTTAAAAGGCCTATGGGAAGATGGAGTATATACATATGATGCACACAATCAGCAAAATTTTAAATTACATGCTGCTATTTTGTGGACTATTAATGATTTTCCTGCGTATGCTAATTTATCTGGATGGTCTACGAAAGGAAAACTAGCTTGTCCTTACTGTCACAAAGATACTTCTTTACTCTCGATTCGTAGCAAATTATGTTATATGGATCATCGTCGTTTTTTGCCACAAAATCATCCGTGGAGAAATAATACAAAAATATTTAATGGAAAAAAGGAGGATAGAGTTGCTCCAGAGATGTTAACAGGAGAAGGCGTGCTTGATCAACTACGTCCTTTCAAAAATATTATTTTTGGAAAAGGACTTAAAAGAAAATGGAGTGAGTCAAATATTGTATATAATTGGAAGAAGAAAAGTATATTTTTTAATTTGCCTTATTGGAAAAATCTCAGATTGCGCCACAATATTGATGTAATGCATACTGAAAGAAATATTTCGGATAATATTATAGGAACGGTGATGAATATTAAAGGGAAGACCAAAGATACTTTAAAAAGTCGGTATGATCTTATTGATATGGGAATTAGAAAGAAACTTCATCCTTATTTTGATGATAAAGATCAAGTACGTTTACCTCATCCTTCTTATGCTTTATCATCGGATGAGAAGTTGATTTTTTGTAAATTTCTGGCTAATTTAAAAGTTCCAGATGGATTCTCAGCGAACATATCTCGATGTGTAAATATTGATGGGAAAACAATATCTGGTTTGAAGTGTCATGATCATCATATTCTTCTACAACGAGTTTTACCGCTTGCTATACGTGGATTGTTACCGAAGGATGTCTGTGAACCACTGATTGAGCTGAGTAACTTTTTCAGAATATTATGCTCAAAGTCATTATGACATGATGATTTAGATCAACTTGAAAGTCAGATTGTATTAACGTTATGCAAACTTGAGATAATATTTCCACCTTCTTTTTTCGATGTGATGATTCACTTACCGGTTCACTTAGCAAGAGAGGCAAAGATTGCTGGTCCAGTACAATATCGATGGATGTATCCAATTGAAAGGTAATTATCATTGCTTACGTAATTAGAATTTGAAATGGTTTATTTAGCTTTAAATTATAAAACTTTATTTGATTATATTTGTTTATTATAGGTATCTACGAACACTTAAGTCATATGTTCGCAATAAATCTCGCCCTGAAGGATCGATTGCAGAAGGATATATTGCGGATGAGTGCTTAACATTTTGTTCCAGATATCTTCATGGTGTTCGTACTAGATTCAATCGAGCTCCACGAAATGATGATGATCATACTATTAAGACGGGGCTAGCTATTTTTGAAAGGAACGGTGCTGCGAAAGGAGCGTACAAGTCACACTATCTTAATAACGAGGAATTTATTCAAGCACAAATGTATATACTCCAAAATTGTGAAGAAGTTTGGCCGTTTATTACGTAAGTAAAGAAAAAATATTTTAAAGTAAAATAATCAGGTTGATAATTCTAACTACTATTATTAAACTTTTCTACTTGTTCTTTCACAGCGAGCATAAAAATGACATGCAAAATAAAAATGCAAGAACTGGAGCTGAGAGACACATTAAAGAGTTTCCATCATGGTTTTATAAATGTGTAGGCATTCATTTTTTAATCCCTTTTGAATATAGATCAATTTTGTGTAAGAGTTATAAAAATGTTGTTTAACATGGTTCATTATATTCTTTGTTAAATAGGTATCGAAGCTTCATTCCGAAGGACTTGCAAATGATGATCTATTTAATTTATCTATTGGTCCACAAAAGTTGTGTCATCGATATTCGATGTATGTTGTAAATGGTTTTCGATTTCACACACGAGATCGTTCATTGGGAAAGAAAACTCAAAATAGTGGCGTGGTTGTTAGAGGGGATGATTCATCTTCTGAAAAGGAATATTATGGGGTTTTAAAAGATATTATTGAGTTATCATATATTGGAGGTAAAAAAGTCACTCTTTTCAAGTGTCATTGGGGGGATGTAGCCCACCAGGGAAGAGGATATAAGGTTGATAAATATGGATTTACAACGGTGAATATTAATGGGTCTTTGAGCAGCAATGAGCCTTTTGTATTAGCATGTCAAGCGGAACAAGTTTTTTATGTTGAAGATCTTGCAAATAAGGATTGGCTTGTTGTGGTCAAAACAAAACCTCGTGATTTTTATAATATGCCACTAAGCACAAACAGCTTGGACACTAAAGATGTAGATATTTCAGAAGATGAAGATGCTTATCAAGAAGAGGAATTTGATCGTGCCTTCAATATCAACCAAGCCATAGAAAATGATAATATCTCAGTAATGCTTACGAGAGATGATATCGAACCTGAACATGTTGATGCTGATATAGAGAAAGATATCAGAAGTTCAAATGTACAAGAATTTATTAGTGATAGTGATGATGATATTGACATGTTACATAATGTAGATGATGATATTCATAATTTTTCATCAGACAGTTATTCATCTGATCAATAAATGATGTTTCTAGATTTTTTCATTATCTTTTATGGAATTTTCACTGTTTTATTTAGCTTTTGTTTACTTCTTTGTTTAAATATTCATTTGTTTTGTAATTGTTATTAATTCAAGGATTTATTTGTCTTTCTATGAATTATAATTTATTGTCTGAAATTATTGAGCTAACACATTTTTTCTGTTATAGAATAAGATATGTCTAACAGAGGAAGAGGAGGATATGTAAAGAATTCTAGGCGTGATAAGGGAAAAAATCCTTATAATGAAGCTACTTCCCCTTTAAATGTGCAGCAAGAGCCACAATCAATAACACAAAGACAAGTAGGCAGTTCACTTCTATCAATACAACCACAATCAGAGAATCAACTTCTACAAGTAGATAGAGAATCCCCAAGTAGTGCAGGTATACATATTTATTTAATTAATTGATATGCAAATTTTAATTTCATCTAAAAAACTAATATTGCTATTTCTTTTAGTAGCCTCTTGTACTATAAATAATATAGGAGTCAGAGGAAAATATAAAAGTTACAAGGTTGATGAGAAGATAAAAATTGGTGACCAAAAATTAAACGTTGATATACCTGAGGATATTCTAAGAGCAGTAGGAGACAATGCCAGAGATATCGTTAATTATTGTGGATTAACGGTTCGAAATTATGCTCCCTTAAACGTTAATCGTTGGCAAGACGTTGTCAATGTTGTGGGTGAACAAATGTTACAACTAGTGAAGGCACATAAGTGAAGTTTTTCTAATGATTTCGTAAATATCAAGTACTTAATGTTTTATTTACTTTTATTTCTATCTAAGATCTCCATGCAGGAAAAGTTTAAGGTTGATCCACGTAATGATCTTCGATTTGATGCATTCATACTCTCCACAATGCAACGGCTATATAGGTGTTGGAAAAGTCGTTTGCATTTGACTTATAAAAGATTCGACACAGATGAAGAAAGAATGACAAACATTCCTAGAGATATATCCCCAGAAGCGTGGAATGCTTTAATTCAATATTATTCTTCTGACTCATTTCAGGTCATGACTTTAGCTATGACTGATATTTTTTAATTATAATATTTGTTAATATTATTAATTAATGTTATAGTACTAATAATGTTTTATTACTGTATTTTAGAAAATAAGCAAGCAGAATTCAGATAACAGGGCAAAATTGAAGACAAAACATTTATGTGGAACCAAATCATTTGCGGAGGTTGAAGAATCAACTGTAAGTAAATTAAAATATATACTATGATAATATAAATCATATCTTCATTGGTCTATAAATATTTTGATTATAATGTAATAATACATGTCTCATAAAAACAGAGGAATCCAATAACGGGTGAGAAAGCAGAACCAGATGATATTTGGTTAAAACAACACACTAAATTGAATGCGCAAGGAGATTTGCAGTGGTCTGATGCGAAATCACAAGAAATACATGTCAGTGTTTACATTATCTCTACTTTATGTTGCCCTTATTTACATTCATTTATATATATTCCTCAGTTGAATCCATATATGTCCGTAGTTTTGCATTTATTTACATTCATTTATATATATTCCTCAGTTGTATCCATATCTTTCCGGAGTTTGAATTGTGCACTTTATTAAGTAGGAATTGTACCAAATCAACCTGAATTACATTGAAATTTAATATCCTATTTTAGGATTATGTTTTTAAACTCTCATAAAAATTTCACTTTAATTGGTTGTGATTATGACCTCGAACTAAATATTTTCTCAGCTGCACCGGTATCGGACTGGTGCATAAGTGGTGCACTAAATTGATTACAAATTATAACAAACAACCATGGATAGCTTTAAAATTTTATATTCTATTTTAGAAGTTTGTTTTATTACTCTCATAAAAATGTCATACTAATTTGATGATATTTTGACTGAAAAGTAGATATATTCCTCAGTTGTATCCATATCTGTCCGGAGTTTGAATTGTGCACTTTATTAAGTAGGAATTGTACCAAATCAACCTGAATTACATTGAAATTTAATATCCTATTTTAGAATTATGTTTTTAAACTCTCATAAAAATTTCACTTTATTTGGTTTTGATTATGATCTCGAACTAAATATTTTCTTAGCTGCACCGGTATCGGACTGGTGCATAAGTGGTGCACTAAATTGATTACAAATTATAACAAACAACCATGGATAGCTTTAAAATTTTATATTCTGTTTTAGAAGTTTGTTTTATTACTCTCATAAAAATGTCATAGTAATTTGATGATATTTTGACTGAAAAGTAGATATATTCCTCAGTTGTATCTATATCTGTCCGGAGTTTGAATTGTGCACTTTATTAAGTAGGAATTGTACCAAATCAACCTGAATTATATTGAAATTTAATATCCTATTTTAGGATTATGTTTTTAAACTCTCATAAAAATTTCACTTTAATTGGTTAAGATTTTGTCCTCTAACTTGAATTTGTATTATGTTTTTGGAGTTTGTTTTGACCATTGTTACTAATGCCTCTATTTATTATTATTTAATTATAGGAAAAACTACATGAGCTTGTCGTGAAACAAACACAAGATGATGAACCTCAGATGTCTCGTGATGACATGTTGCTTCATGTGCTTGGTGAGAAATCAGGATATTTTCGAGGAAAAGAAGCAGGGAAAAGGCCTCCAAGTAAATGACCTCGGCAGGATGTTCAGGAGCAAGTAGAGAAGGCTATAAGTGATGCTAGAGAGACAATGATGGTTGAAGTGGCTCAAAAAATTAGAGAAGAAGTTCAGACAGAGTCAGATGAGAAATTAAAGAAACAGCTAGATGAGTCAGATAAGAAGTTGAAGACAAAGCTACAAGAGGTACGAGCTGAAATTAGAGCTGAGATGCAAGCTGAGTTCGAGTCCATGTTTCAAGAGAGAATGGCTTCTTTTATTGGTTCTATATCACAATCAAAAAATTGATTTTTATGTATTTATATGGATTTAATACTTTGCTGCGGACAAAAAACAAGTTACAATTTGTGCAAAACTGGATTGTTTTTCTTACGAATATTTTAGCATGTTTATGTGATGAATTTTATTTTTCTATTATACATCATTGATATATATATCAGCTAATTATAAAGCATCTCTTGTGAATTTGGTGTTTGAAAATATGAATGATTGTATATGAATGACTGTATATATTGTATTTGTAACAGATATATGTATTAGCTATTTGAAGATGCAATTAGTGACACTATTAGAAACTTGTCACTAATAATTACCTATTTGTGACAATATTTATCGTCACTAATTTTGTAATTAATGTCATTATATAATATTATATATATATGTAGTGACAAATAGACATTTTTCTGTGACACGTATTGTTATCACAAATTAGATTTTGTGATGACGAACATCGTCACTAAAGAGTTATAATAGTGACAATGTAATAGTTTTTCTGTCACAAGTTTTATTGTCACAAATACGATTTAGTCATGTTGAAAGTCGTCACTGAAGCGTCGTAATAGTGACGATATAATAACTTTTTAGTGACAACTATTGTTGTCACCAATACGAATTAGTGACGATATTAGTTATCACAAAAAAAATGTTATAGTGACAATCTAGTTAGTGTTTTGTGACAAGTCATCGATGTCCCTGAAAACTAAGTCGTCACTGAAGAGTCATAATAGTGACGATATAATAACTTTTTAGTGACAACTATTATTGTCACAAATACAAATTAGTGACGATATTAGTTGTCACAAAAAAAATAGTATAATGACAATCTATTTAGTGTTTTGTGACAAGTCATAATTGTCACTGAAAACTATTTTCAGTGACGGGCACTAAAAGTCGTCACAAAAACCTTCAGTGATAGCCACATAAGCGACGAGACTTAGTCGTCACTAAACTCGTCACTGAATATTTTCAGTGACAACTTGATGACTTTCAGTGACGACTTTTGTCGTCACTAAAAGCCCATTTTCTTGTAGTGCATGCGGTTAAATTTTTCCCGTAGCTTTTTTGTAATCTTGTAGTTTCACAATTATATTATAATTGGGTTTGGATTTCCGAAACTTATATATTGGCCGTATCCTTGTATTCTAGAAGGGATCCTGAACTTTTGTACTCGTTTTTAATTTAATAAAATTAGGGTTTTGCTGAAGGGGTAGCGGCCACAATACCGTGCTACAGAGCTAAGCCATTGCTTTTAATTCTTTATTTGCTTTTTAGATAGATTTAATTGCTTTCTAGTATAGATTTATTTGATTTCTAGATTAGATTTTATTGCTTTCTAGAATCATGTGTAGCTAATTAGTTTAGCTCTAGGATGTAGATGAACCTAAGATCCACCATGTAATTGCTCTCTAGTATTTTCTTCTTAAATAAAATAATAAAGACATGATTTTTCTATAAAAAAAATTAAAATACAAGAACTCGAAGATTAGGATTTTGATAGGTTATACTTGAATTAGGTTTCTTGATACCCTATGCTTAGTTTGGGTTTGAGATTGTTGATTTTATCTTTTTCATTGAATTATCTAAAGATTTAATTTGTTTTTCTGAAAAGTAGTATCTTTGATGAGTTATATTTGCACACCACTTGATAGCTCATACTTAGAGCACTTTAAATAAACATTAAACTAAAAAGATCAAATTTTTATGATAGAAGATAATAGAAATAAGATAATTGTTGGAAATTAGTGGATTCTAAATTCTAGGTTATTTAGATTAACTCAACTTCAAACTAGAATCTTTAGTTAGTCCGTTAGACTAAGGAAAGAGTAAAGAATGCAAAAACACCTTAGATCTCTGTGGGACGACCTATGCAGCGTTACACCGACACTGTGCGCTTGCAGTAATTTATCACATCAGGGGGCGCCCGGATGGTACTGAGCCATCATCTCTTGTTTAGTCCATATTGATGGGAAGACCGAATACTTAGTATCAGTATCTGCTTGAGTGCTTAGCGGCACAGCTGGTTCAGCGCCAGCATCTTGGCCGGATCCCGGGTATGGACGGATACTTTCACGATACGAACATATTTCTTCACCACATAGTTCAAAAAATAAAATAAAATATGATATTAAATTAGATTTGATATGCATGTATATCCCTACTTGATATTGTTACTTAATCATTACTCTTTCTCATACATGTGCATGTGCTTTTTACATCAATTTATATTTTACTTGTTATTATATATTGCACACTCCCTACGATAAGAGTCTATTTCTTCACCATTCAGTTCAAAACATAAACTAAAATAAGATATTAATTTAGACTTGATATGTATGTACATTCTTTTTTGATATCATTACTTGATCATTTAATATTTTCCACACATGCGCATATTTTCATTTCTACACTCATATCTTATCTATTTGTTTATATTGCAGGCTCCGTACTTCTTATTATTTTACTTGTCGGGTTTGACCCTGAGCTTCCCAACACGCTCAGGTACTGAAGATGTGAGGGAGGATCCATCATTGCATGATCTGTACTTTCTAGAGCAGGCCGAGCAGCAGTAGATTTATAGGCCTCTATTTTTGTATTTTTGGTTTGGTATGTATCACCCTCTTGAGACTTTATTTTTAACTTTTGTATCAGTATTGTACTTGATACTTCTTATCTTAAACATGTATATCTTCTCTTTTATATGGCAGTAGACTAACTTCGACTTACACGTGCCCGCCGGTAACGCACTCTGTTTATATGGCAGATTACTAGTATTTAGTTCCATTCATTTCTTCTTTTACATATTTATAGGTCTCGTGCACGTCGACTTACACGTGCCCGCCGGTAACGCACTCTGTTTCCGTATCCCTCTGGGAAATGGGGCGTTACAGAGTGGTATCAGAGCTCTAGGTTAATTTAGAATGTTTTTAGCATTACTGCCATATATAAACATGTCCAAATTTTTTTTTTATCTGAAATCTTATTTTAGTCCTATTATTAGTTGATTTTCTATCTTGCCTTCTTTTTTTATCCATACCATATCTATCTTTTAATTTTCTATGTACCTAGTCTTGTACTTCTGTTGTTCATCCTATTGAGTTGACGTGGTAATTATAGAGTTTTATTCTCACTCGACAACAATTATAGTCATTTATTAGAATTATAGCAAGCGGATTTATGAGATACTCCATAGTTGATTTTCGACCAAAATCATATACTTTCGCTATTATGGGTCTTACCTATTGGCGTGACAATAATTAATCTGTAGGCATTTATTGTAGCTATTCGCAAGGACCTTAATAAGTGAGACTCATGATATTTTTTTCCATCATATATCTTTGATTATTTATCCCACTAGTTTAGATAGTATGACAAGTTAGTTTTCACCTATATTCTGATTAGAACTATTTTCTTAATAACCATATTCATATCAATTGATTGATATCTTATTATTCCAATCAGTTAAAAATTAAATTTAGAGAACGAAATTTTTTTTGTAAGGAGGGTAGAATATAACAACCTAATTTCATCATAATTTACATTCTTGATATCAGATTTATCCCAAAATGAACGTGTTGTGTTTGTCTCATTTTTCTATATTTTTGTGATTTTCTTGAAATTTTAAGATAGTCACTTAAAATAATATTATTTTAATCACCGGTGGGTCCTACACATACTCTTACTAGTCTCTCTTCTTTTGACTTGTAAAACTGAATTTTGACTTTATTTGGGTTAGTTTAATTTGGAATTATAGTTTTAAACAACTTTAATAACTTATTATTATTAGTCATTTATCATATTCCTATTTTGTTTTTATTCACCCATACATCTTTCACCATGCTTGTCCTTTAGGCAAGCATGACAAACCATCATATTACCCTCATATCTCTCTTTTGTCTATATCTTTTTCTTCCCTTCCTTTCATTTATTTTCTTTCCTTCATTTGTCATTCATTTCTTCCTCTCTTTTTTTTCCTCCAACTCAAGAGAAGAAGAAAAGAGAAGAATAAGAAAAGAAAAGAAGAAGAAGAAAAAAAGTAGAAAAAAAGTTCTTTAGCCTCAAAATAGGCTTATTTTCCTACCCATCAAGGCAAGTAAAACCACATTCACTCTTATGTTTTATTTCTAACTCTAATTATTTATGGTTAATTTAGAATCTTATTTGTTAAAACTTAAAAAGATAATATCTCTATACAAAAATCTCTATGATTATTCTAGAAAAATAAAAATATAATTTTTACACTTTGCTCTATGTTTATGTATCAAATTTATCATTTTATTTATAATCTCTCATTTTTAAACTATAAGTTGTAAAGTTAAACTATATGCTTAATTTTTAAATTATTAAAAATGCCACCTTTATGAATGTTCATCATATTAGATATAAATTTGAAGTTTTCTACATAAATTCCTTGTGTATAATATAATGGTTTAAAAAATTATTTTCCACTTGCCATTAGAAAATAGGTGTGTCTATATATATATATATATATATATATATATATATATATATATATATATATATATATATATATATATATATATATATATATATATATATATATATATATATATATATATATGCGTATTCATAATTATGTTTTAAAGAGAAGATTTCAAATAAGTTTATACATTAAATTGCTAAAATATTTCTTTTATACGAGATATTATGTTAAGTCATAATTCTTTTTATGCTAATTCATGTTTACTTGAAAAATATATATATTATTAAGATTTAATAAATTTGCTACTTTCCATACCATAAAATCATTCTAGAATTTGGAAAATTCATACATTGTTAAAATAATCGTTATAATAGTGTTAAGCCTATTTAATTTCTATTTTTACAATTTAGTACCAACTTACTTAATATGTGTTTATATGCATAATTGTATATGTATGATTCACATGTATGATCATCAAAGATATTTTTACACCCTCATACCCACTTACATACATGTTTATATGTATAATTGTATATATGTGTGGTTTACATACATGATCATTATTTATATAATACATTCTAGTATTCTATAACTATCATACTTGCCTTAACATATACATACTAATTACTTGTACAAAATACATGAAAATATGCCAGATTTCCCTTATTAGTACATACACATGTCTTGATAGTGCCATGGATCCTGACTTGCATGTTAACTTGATTTTGACATGGACCACATCTTACTTGTTACCAGACATGTATATGTATTAATCTTGACATTATTGGTTCATCATATTTCGGATTGATTTTCTTGTAATATAATTTGAAACCTTGGGTTATGCGAGAACTAAAGGGTGGACAAATATTGTATCGTTAAAGATTTAGGATAGGTTGCGCAACCAAAATAGGGACCCATCTGCGGGGGCGCCCGGATGGTACTAAGCTATCATCTCTTATTTGTTCGTCGCAAAAGTTTCTTCGCTTCCTTCCATTGAATACATCTTAGATTACAATAGAAGTGAACAAGATATAAAAAGAGAACAAACGAGAGGATTTTATACTTCAATCTCTCTCTTTTACAATAGTTTCGTGGGATCTGTGGCAATGGGATCTATAGTAGTTCCTTTGGACGATCGGTACGTTGAAATCTTCTCTTTTAAAGATATCGGCCGAATATAGACGATCTTCTCTGGTTTTGATTTGTTCAAGGCTCTCTAGCGTAACTTGAACTTCTCAAGAACTCCAGAAAGAAGATGGTGATTTTATCTGATTTTCACGAACACAAGGCTCTCTGCGTAACTTGAATTCTCCAAGATTTCAGAAGATGATCAACAAAGACTTCAAGGCTCTCTCGCGTACTTGAATTGCCAAAGGATCGATAGGAGACTTCCGATGCCGAAAAGAAGACCCCTAGGGTTTCACCAGGAAGGTATTTATAGCCCCAGGTTAATGCAAGAGTTTCTATCTAAATAGAACTCGCATTCATCAAGGATTCCAATCAAATATCTTAGTTTTGATGGAATTCTGATTAGACTTGATTCGGGTATTTGGATAAGTCCAGAATCATAATCTCAATCAATTTGAGATTCTGGTTATCTGCTTACGCGGAGCTTTAATCGCATCAAAACGCAGCGCTAAATAACCAAAATGCGGAGCTAACGCGGAGCTATTGATCATCTCCGCATTTTACTCAAACGCGAGGCTAATACAAGCCAAACTGCGGAATCAATGCGGAGCTATTAGACATCTCCGCGTTTTATTCAAACGCAGGGTTAATGTAACCAAACTCGGGGCTATTGAATCAGCTCCGCGTTCTGCTGTGGAAAATCCTTTTAACTTAGAAATTTTCACTGCCAACAGAACCCCCTCCAAAGTTTTCAAAATGGCTTCAAACTTAGCAGATTTTGAAATACTTTGGATCTTCAAACTGAAAACGCGGAGTTAGAATACCAAGTCTATCTCGCGTTATGCTCACTTACGCGGAGCTAATCAGCTTCACTTCGTCTTCAGTGAAATGAGTAATTACGTCATTAATTACCCCGAGTTTCCACGCCGAATACCAATCGACGAAAATTCTGTTTAAATAGAGTTCCCGGCTCATCTTCTTCTTCATCTCATCCGAAGAATTTCTGAGAACTCGAGTGACTCACGAATGATCTTTCAACTGATCTTCGTTCAATTCTCCATAGATTTTCATCATTAGGATGTCTCTCCAGAGGAGTTTGGCTTTTCGCAGCAGCCGTGAATGTAAACGCAACAGCGAACCAGTCTATGCAGCGTCTTCCGAAGGTAAAAACCTCATCTCTTGGTTTTCTAAGAACCATTCTGAGATATTTTGGCTTGGTTTATTCTGGACGACTGCTTATCTTGTTGGCGAGATCGCCGTTTTATTGTGTCGTCCCTGCGTTTGAAACGCGGGGCTTTAGTAGTAGTCTCAATGAATCCGCGAGGCTATCTTTGATTAGCAGTCGCGATGAATTGCGAGGCTTTCTTTGATTAGCAGTCACGATGAATTGCGAGGCTATCTTTGATTAGCAGTCACGATGAATTGCGAGGCTATCTTTGATTAGCAGTCGCTATGAATTGCGAGGCTATCCTTGATTAGCAGTTGCGATGAATTGCGAGGCTATCTTTGATTAGCAGTCGCTATGAATTGCGAGGCTATCTTTGATTAGCAGTCGCGATGAATTGCGAGGCTATCTTTGATTAGCAGTCACTATGAATTGCGAGGCTATCCTTGATTAGCAGTCGCGATAAATTGCGAGGCTATCTTTGATTAGCAGTCGCGATGAATTGCGAGGCTATCCTTGATTAGCAGTCGCGATTAATTTGAAAGAGAAGGAAAGAGCAGAAAGGAATCTTGTCCCCCCTTTACGCAAAGTTATCGCATCATCCTCTGCGTTTAAAGCGCGAGGCTATTTCTTCAACTGTGCGCGGAGTTAGCTTAGCTCCGCATTTTCACTCTTTTGGAAACTCTGTTCCTTTTGCAGTAAGTCCAATCCTTCCTGAAGAGGAATGTATACGGATCCATCAATCTTCATCAGCAAAAGTAACTCTAAGGAAGTCAGAAGTATATGCTTTACAACATAGTTGCAGGTTTCAAGCTCTGGCTCCGAGAGATAAACTCCTGAAGGGGCTGTAAATAAGGAGCTGCAGCACTTGCAGTGCAGAATTGCAGCACTTGCAGTTCAGAATTGCGCTTCAGTGCAGCACTTTCCTTTCCTCTCGTGCTTCATTTCGGATGACAGATCCTAGTTGATATTTGCAGAGGAGATCTTTTGTATGTGAACCGGGGAACTGAGCTTCAATACCCCGTAGAGAAATCTTGAATTCTTTTGCATGTGAACCAGGGAACTGAGCTTCAACACCCTGTAGAGAAATCTTACTGTTTGGTTATTGACAAGTTAATCATGTAAAAGCTTTTGGGAGAGCTATAACTCCCTCTTTGTAATCTCTTGCTTCATGAATAAAGATAAATTATTTTCCTCTCTATCTGTTGGCTTCAATAATTTTGCTTGCTCAACAAACAGATTGTTAATAATTCTGGTAAAATAATCTAAGGCTCTTCCCCGTAACTTAGATTACTAATCCAAATGATCGGATAAGAATCATTTTAACTTAGATGGAAGCGCCTAATTGCACGCGTCAAAAATCTAAGTTTTTTCCATGAAAACGCGAAGCTAAGGCACAGGCTATCCTCGCGTTTTGTAAAGTTGCGCGGAGTTAAACAACTTCGCTTTTCCATCATCGCGCGAGGCTAATAGCTTCGCGTTTTAGAGAGTAACTGACTAGTCACTTTCTCCGAAACTCGCGCCGAATTCCAAGAGGCGGTTCCTTTCATTTAAAAGAAATCTCTATTTCTTATCCTTCTCACTCTATTTGAGAATTTTCCAGAAACTTAGAGATTCAGGCGATCAGAGTTCAGACGACCCGATCTTCTTCCCACCGAGTTTCTCCAAATTTTCAGTCAATTTTTCTCAGCAATGGCACCCAAAACTCGTGCTACTTCTCGAGCGGCTCCATCTTCGGCGACTGGCGCAAGCAGTGGTGGCGGCGGCCAAGGCAGCGACGCGCCAGCCCACATTTCGCCCATCGGGGATAAGAATCTTTCCATCGAGACTCTTTAGAACATTTCTAGAGTGATTTGGCTTAATTTTAACTGATCAATCAACTCCTTTACCGGCGAGATCGCCGTACTCCTGCCGTAAGGCTTGGAGAAGAAGAAAAGTCTCTGACTGCCTTCTTACGCGAAGTTATCGCGTCATCCTCGCGTTTAAAGCGCGGGGCTATTTTAAGTAGCAGCCGCGCTGAAACGCGAGACTATTTTAAGTAGCAGTCGCGCTGAAACGCGAGGCCATTTTAAGTAGCAGTCGCGCTAAAAACGCGAGGCTATTTTAAATAGCAGTCGCGCCGAAAACGCGAGGCTATTTTAACTTCTGCGCGGTCTAATCTTTAGCTTCGCGCGGCGCTATTCTTAGCTTCGCGTATTCTAATTTTTAGCTTCGCGCGTCCATATTTAGAGATTTTTTTCTGTCCTAGAGAAACTTCTCTTACTCTGGTGTTTCTTCGTGCAGTAGGGTATTCAATAGAATCTCTTCCCCACAAGAATTACTTCGGCTTTGCTGGGGGTTCTGATCCCTCAGGACAATTTCGCTTCACCACTATCTTGGCTTCATATAAGCCAGACCCGAAGGAGCACAAGGAGAAGTTGATCAAATATCATCCCACCACTGCGAGGGAGATCATAACTGATGCGGCTTTTGAAGATGTGAACAGAAAGGCGATGGAGAAACCCGCCTTCCTCTTTGGAGACCAGATGGACCACTCAGATGAGATCCTTTCTGAAGAAGAGCATGTTTGGTTATATAACTCAGGCGAAATGCTGATGTTTCTGCCTAGAATGGACCGTAGCTATCCTCTGGTCTATCTTCAGAGGCTGGCGATACCTCGGGAATTAAAGTGGGGACTGACTCAAGATCAAGATGGCGTCCCAACAGGCAAATTTGGTGCAAAAGGGGTTTATCAAGATGGTTCCCCCAGATGCATTACTGGCTTGCTTCCAGGCCGATTTGGCAAGGAGCTTCCAGTGGGAGAAGTCCCATCTCGTGCCCGAACTTTCTTAAGCAAGTTCTTGGCGAAGGATGGTCAGTACCCGGCTAGCGACTTCAGGATGCCTGGCTGGGTTCATTCTTCTAACAATATGTGGTGGGCTCGCCTTGTTCAGTACATGTTGGATTACCACGAACCCATTTTAAAGGATATTGGCTTGTATAAAGCCATCAGGAATGTCCAATTCGGGTTTTCCCAGAGTGCTTATCACTTTTACTGCCTCTTGGAGATGTATAACCCTGAAACCTGTACTTTCTTTACTCTAGTGGGTGAGCTAGGATTCGCTCTCCACGAGATGTTTGAGGTTTCTGGGCTCTCGATGGGTGAAGTCCCTTACGAGGAGTATATCCCTACCACCGATGAATTGAACATGCTATTGGCGAGGGATGAGCGCATCTATGTCACGTACTGGGAGATGATGTGCCATTATCATATCTGCGATGACCAGACAGGTGCACGTAATCACGGTATTGGCCACAAGAAGTGGGCCGAATACCTTTTTGCCAACCTAAATTCTAAGGATAGCTCGGCCACTATCCATGGTCATTCTCCTGTCCCCACTTCATAGATAGACCAACGTGTAGCCAGGGGCCATTACCGTTTGTTTTATACCACGGAATCCAATGAGAATGGATACGGTCCCGGTACTTCATTCAAGAGCTATCACTATCAAGCCCAGTTTTCGATCTCCAACAGAGGTCTCATTGCCGGGTTTTTGATGCTGTGGCTCAAAAGATGCGTCGTGCCGTAATTGCCCAAGGAAGCGATTGCAATGACCGTGGTATATCCAGCGGTTCTTCTTGCATACGGCCGACTCCTTGGACTCCTTCCCGCCATGGTATGCAATTTGCAATATGGACTGAGGGTGCTCTGTCGTGATTTCCTCCCTACTATTAAAGTCAAGGGGAAAGGAAAGGGCAAGTCAAAGGAGACTGCCCAGCCGAAAACTCCAAACCCTAGGGTGGAGATGCCCTACACCTATTTGATGGCGTGGCTTGTCTTGCACTGTCCCTCCTTAATGAGTGCACCAGAGCGTCGTTCGGGCGAAAAGTGCTTCCTTGTAGAACTGTATGAACGTTCTTCATGGAGACAGAATTATATGTCCGAGATTCGGAAGACTCTTCATAGCTTTCAGAATTACGAGATCTTCCGGTGTTTTCCTGACTTTCCCGGCAGAGGATATGGGAGGAGGCTGAAGGATGCCGTGGGAGCAGATAAGTTCACTACTTTATCTGCAGGAGCATTTTGGTGGCTTCTCAACATCCGCATCGGACACTTGGTGTATCGTCAAGATCTAAGGTGTCAGATAGAGCCATATACTCCGAGTCGTTTTGCTCGCCAGTTTGGATATTCTCAACTCTATGTGGGCAATCCAAATAAAGATCTCGCTCACGAGGGGAACTTATACGAAGGCGCTCGTGGCTGGTTCCATTTTGCAGCGGGCGGGACCGAGGCTGAATTCTCCTTGCCCCAGAAGGTGCCAGAATTGGCCATGACCCTCAGCTTCTACAATTGGTTCAATATTGCGAATGCTGACGTGCCCGGTGTTCTCTCTCAATCGCAGTTATTGCAAAGAGATTGAAGCCCTCTATATTAGCCGCCAGGGTGCTTCTAGGGTAAGGATAAAAGGAATGGAAGAATTTCTTGGCGCTGCGGCTGAGCCTTCGGATGTCAGCGATGATGCCGGTGATGATGACGACAATACTGGTGCTGGTGGAGTTCCTCAGCCTGTTGTCAGTCGTTCCCTGAGTCCAACTCTCAAACGCCGCGGCACTTTAAAGAAAAGGCCGGGTAAGAAGAAAAAACTGGCACAGGAAACTTTGATAGCCCCCCAAGAAGTGGCTATCAAACTTGCTTCCGACTCGTTGGCTTCCGCTGTACCCCCAGCGTTGGCAAGGGAGGATGAACCTGTCAAAGCTCCAAGTGTTGCTGAGATTTCAGCTCCTTCGGCCGTAGAGCCTGTGGCAGAACCTGGGGCGCAACTAACGGGTAGCGAGACGGGTACACTGCTGGAAACGACAATGGCTCCTCCTTCAAGTCCGACAATTGGACTTGTATCGCCTGGTATGGCCCTTAGCATTTTATCTTTTGCCCGTTATTATTTTAACGCAACACTGCTTTTCTGGTCTTTCGAAATGCAGGTGATCAACTTCTCTCGCCAATGCACTCGACTACCCAAGTAGAGTCTGACGATAGAATGGACCATTCCGGCTCCGTTGGTGGTATGGGTAGCTCTGCTGGTGAGTTTGCGGCTGATTATTCCACACCGGCTCCTGCCTCTGTTTCCTCTTCAATTCCCCCAATTGACGAATTGGGAAGTGACGAGAGAACTGAGATTATTATCGCAGCTGCTGCTAATGAGACTACACCTTCTCCTAGCATGCCATCTCCAACGCCAGTCTGTTCCACTGAGACATTTCCCACAGTCGTGGGCGTGCCTTCTCAGTCAGCGATTTTAACGTCGTCCGTTGTCGTGGCTGCTGAGATACCTACAACTCTTCCAACTTCAAGCCTTCCAGCAGGGGAGGAGAATAATTTGAAATTCTCGTTCGAAGATGCTTCTCCCACCGGAGGAGCTTCAGGCGAAGTGATCCCATCTTCTCTTCCTGTTGGTGGGGGTACCCAAGTGATCTGTACTGACGGTACTTCGTCTGGGGTCTCCAGCTCTTCCAGATTTGCACTGGCTCTACTGGTCCCCCATATTATGAATTTAATGCAGGGACGGGCTTCTTCTTCTCCAATTCCAGCAACTACTGCTCCCTTGCCTACGACACCTTTCTTGGCACTACCTGCTTTGCCTACTGACACTGCAAATCCTCTTGAAGAACTTTTCAGCTGCACTGTCGAGGATTTTATGCGTTTGTTGAGAAGATGTGTCGAGATGGTTCTTGTCAGTCACGATTTCTTCAACTTCGCACGTCCACTGTTATTCCGCTATCTAGGGAATGTTGAAGAATTCGGTGGACAAGATCGAGCAGCTCCATACCGGACCCGCCTTGCAGCCTTAGAAGAGCAGGTGACTACGCTACACACACTCCGTCAGGCGGATGTGGAGGCGATCACTGAGACAGAGCTGGCGCGGTTTCGGGCAGAATCCTTATCTCAAAGAAATATTTTAAGGCAGCAGGAGGAGAGATGGTCTCAGGAGCTGACAGAGCTCCAGGCCAGTCGGGAATCCGTTCTTGGCGACCTGCAGAGGGTAAACTTTGGAATTGAGGAAAGTCAGGCGGCCATCTCTAAAGCCCAGGAGACGATTGCGAGAGCTCGGGCCACCTTGATAGAAAATGAACTCCGATTAGGAGAATCTGTCAAGAAACGGGAGATGTTGCTTGTCCAGCAGGAGTAGATTCAGCAGGAAGAGATGGCTAGGAATCGTGCCATAGAAGAATCTCGTCAACAACAACTTACAATAAGTGATGATGAGTTGCGTAGGCAAGCTCAGCAAACCGTGGAGGCTTCTCATCGTAGAAATTTGGACGAGACAATAAACCAATTGAGATTTCTGGGAGGCCAATAGTTTCATCTCTCTCTACGCTTTTTATCTTCCTTGTAATAAGAACTTTGTAAACAGGAGAGAGATAACCTTACGATGTTTCTTTGAAATTCTTTTTGTATCTTCACCTTTTTAATAAAGATGATTCTTTTGACTCTTTTATTTGCCGGCTTCAAAACAGATTTGCTTGCCCAACAAATAACCTGTCGTCAAAACGATTTATCTTGGTATCGTTTATGCTCAATTTCTTGAGCCGAAATAACAATTAAAGTTTAATATGGGATTTTTAGTAAACCCCCAGCTATTAACGGATTTGATTAGCCTTTACCAACTACCGTTTGAGTTGGGCTAGCCATGTTATTCCCCTCAACATGGTGAGTTGTCGAGGAGTACGTTTGGGCTTAAATGCCAAACTTTTCATCTTCCCTTTACTTTACCGGTATTGGGCGATTCATACTTTTACCCCAGTATGATGGGTTGGCGAGAAACTTGTTCTCTTTCCATTGACTAGTTGGCGTTGGGCAATTCATACTTTTACCCCAGTATGATGGGTTGGCGAGAAACTTGCTCTCTTCCCATTGCCTAGTCGGCGTTGGGCAATTCATACTTTCACCCCAGTATGATGGGTTGGCGAGAAACTCGTTCTTTTCCCATTGCCTAATCGGCGTTGGGCAATTCATACTTTTACCCCAGTATGATGGGTTGGCGAGAAACTTGTTCTCTTCCTATTGCCTAGTTGGCGTTGGGCAATTCATACTTTTACCCTAGTATGATGGGTTGGCGAGAAACTAGTTCTCTTCCCATTGCCTAGTCGGCGTTGGGCAATTCATACTTTTACCCCAGTATGATGGGTTGGCGAGAAACTCGTTCTCTTCCCATTGCCTAATCGGCGTTGGGCAATTCATACTTTTACCCCAGTATGATGGGTTGGCGAGAAACTAGTTCTCTTCCCATTGCCTAGTTGGCGTTGGGCAATTCATACTTTTACCCCAGTATGATGGGTTGGCGAGAAACTAGTTCTCTTCCCATTGCCTAGTTGGCGTTGGGCAATTCATACTTTTACCCCAGTATGATGGGTTGGCGAGAAACTCGTTCTCTTCCCATTGCCTAGTTGGCGTTGGGCAATTCATACTTTTACCCCAGTATGATGGGTTGGCGAGAAACTAGTTCTTTTCCCATTGCCTAATCGGCGTTGGGCAATTCATACTTTTACCCCAGTATGATGGGTTGGCGAGAAACTTGTTCTCTTCCCATTGCCTAGTTGGCGTTGGGCAATTCATACTTTTACCTCAGTATGATGGGTTGGCGAGAAACTAGTTCTCTTCCCATTGCCTAGTTGGCGTTGGGCAATTCATACTTTTTAGGTCAGAGGCGCTTAATTACACATGCCTAAAAGAAGATTGGGGGCTGTTCAAACTTGAGAACTAAGCACACCAGGTTTGGGTCAGAGGCGCACAATGCGCATGCCTAAGAAAAGACTGATGGTGGTTCAAACTTGAGAACCAAACTAGAGGCGGTTCAAGGCTCTCTCGCGTAACTTGAACTGGGTACTCCAAACACACCAGGGTTTAGGTCAGAGGCGCACAATGCGCATGCCTAAGAAAAGACTGGACGCGGTTCAAACTTGAGAACCAAACACACCAGGGTTTAGGTCAGAGGCGCACAATGCGCATGCCTAAGAAAAGACTGGAGGTGGTTCAAACTTGAGAACCAAACTGGAGGTGGTTCAAGGCTCTCTCGTGTAACTTGAACTGGGTACTCCAAACACACCAGGGTTTAGGTCAGAGGCGCACAATGCGCATGCCTAAGAAAAGACTGGAGGTGGTTCAAACTTGAGAACCAAACACACCAGGGTTTAGGTCAGAGGCGCACAATGCGCATGCCTAAGAAAAGACTGGAGGTGGTTCAAACTTGAGAACCAAACTCACCAGGTTTAGGTCAGAGGCGCACAATGCGCATGCCTAAGAAAAAGAGAAGACGCATATCTCCAGGGGTACTAAGAATAGTATTTCTTTAGAAATTTGCCATTGATCGGCATCATCATCCTGTCGCCGTCTTGATTCATTAAGCGATAGGCTCCACTGGAGTATACTGTCTCCACAATAAACGGTCCTTCCCACTTGGGTTCAAATTTACCCTTAGTCTTGTGGGTTAACACCATTGGCCTCTTAATAGCCAGAACCAAGTCTCCTTGCTTAAAGGTCCTTGGTTTGACGTTCTTATTGAACGTTTGAGATATTTGGGCTTGATACAACTCAATTTGTTGTTGAGCCTTGAGACGTTTTTCATCTAACGCCTCTAGTTCTTACAATCTTTGCTGATGGCGCTCTTCTGTCGTCATCTTTGTGGCTAAAGCCACTCTTAATGATGGTATCTGGATTTCAAGAGGCAAGACGGCCTCGCTTCCGTAAACCAAAGAGAACGGGGTTGCTTTGGTCGGGGTGCGAACGGTGGTGCGATAAGCCCACAAACATTCTCCCAACTTTTCATCCCAATCTCGTTTATTGGAAGATACGAACTTCCTAAGGAGTTTAATAATCGTCTTGTTGAAAGCTTCAGCTAACCCATTAGCCGCGGGGTTATATGGCGTTGAAGCAATATCTTTGATTCTGAACTTGTTGCAGAATCTGGAGAATCCCTGACTAATGAATTGCGGACCATTATCATGAATGATCCGTCGAGAGACGCCAAATCGGTAAATGACATGATGCTTGACGAACTTGATCACATCTGTCGTCTTCACCTCTTTCATGGGCACGGCTTCGGCCCATTTTGAAATATAATCGGTTATTGCAAGAACAAACCGATGTCCTCTGGATGACGGGGGAGTTATTGGCCCTACAATGTCCATTCCCCCGGCTTCAAATGGCCAACTTGCGACGGTATTGTGCAAGTATTCTTGGGGTTGATGAATAAAATTGGCATGTATTTGGCATGCATGACATCGTTTAGCGTATGCCATTGCTTCCGTAACCATGCTCGGCCAGTAGTACCCTAACCTTCTTATACGGTCTCTAAGTTTTGGACCGGGCTGATGAGCTCCACATACTCCATCGTGTGTTTTCCTCAGCACTTTATATGCTTCTACTTTTGATATGCAGTGTAGCAGGAGACCATCTCTTGACTTTCTATATAAAGTCTGAAGCTTATGGTCATACTAAAATCTCTGGGCCTTCCTCTTTATTGAGGTGGCTTCCTTAGGATCTTCTGGTAATATCCCATGCAAGGCATAATCCACAAACGGAAATCGCCAATCACGGGGTTCTAACTTTAAGCCAGTCTAGCATACCTCTTCGGCTTGAGATACCACATCTGGGTGGAGGAGTTCTCTACTACCAATGGTGATGGTTTTAGCTTCACCTGGCGGGATTGCCAGCATTGCGGCTAATGCGGAAAGAGCATCTGCATAAATGTTCTCGTTTCGAGATACGTGATATATGTAGAATTGTTCAAAATATCCTGCTAGCTCAGTAGCTAGCTGATGATAGGGGATGAGGGCTTCATGTCTGACTTCATACTTACCTGTCATCTGATTGACAATGAGCTTAGCATCTCCATATGCCTCTAGATGGTTCACCCCCAGTTGCAGAGCTATTTTTAAGCCGATAATAAGCGCATTGTACTCCGCTACATTATTAGTGCACGGTTCTGTTAATGAGTAACCGTTAGGCAATATATGTTTATGTGGAGATATTAGCACAACCCCCACTCCAGAAGCAGGTCGTCTCGCGGCACCATCAAAGAACATTTGACGAGGTTGCTCTTTCGTAACTGTGTTGATTTCTGATGTCTACTTTAATTAAGACCAAATTGGATGGTCCGCAAGGAAATTAGCGATTGCCTGTCCCTTCATGGCCTTTTGAGGGACAAAATGTATGTCATAGGGCGATAGTAAGAGCGCCTATTTTGCCAATCGGCCATTTAAGGATCCCGGTTTGGTCATTAGAATCTTCAAGAGTTTAACCCGTGATATAACATGAATTGTTTGCCCTGAAAGGTAGTGTCGTATTTTCTGAACAGCAAACACTAGGGCTAAACATTCCTTTTCAATTGGGGTATATCGGTGTTCGGCCCCAATCATTGTTCTACTTAAATAATAGAGGGCATGTTCATGGCCGTGCTCATTATATTGAGCAAGTAATGCTCCTATAGCATTATCCATGGCCCTTACATATATAAGGAAGGGCTGCCCAGGGGCTGGTGCCATTAGTACAGGAGGCTTAGTAAGGTACTCCTTGAGGTCATCAAATGCCTGCTGACATGCCTCATCCCATATAAAAGACACTCCCTTTTTCATAAGTTTCGAGAATGGCTGGCATCGTCCAGATAAGTTGGATATGAAGCGCCGAATATAAGCGAGCTTTCCTTGTAATCCCCTTAATTCCTTAAGATTGCGGGGAGGCGGCATTTCGCTAATCGCTTTTACCTTTTCCGGGTCGAGGAAAATTCCTTTTGAAGTTATTACGAACCCTAGAAACTTCCCGCTGGATACCCCCATGAACGACTTGGTAGGATTCATCTTCAAGTGATGTTTCCGCATAAGATCGAAGACCACTCTTAAATCGTGAAGATGATCTTCTTTGTCTTTGCTTTTAACTGCTAAGTCATCCACATAGCACTCCACTGTTCTGCGTAGGTGTTCTTTGAATATGGCGCTCATTGCGCGTTGGTAGGTGGCACCTGCATTCTTTAATCCGAATGACATCACCGTATAACAGTATACCCCCTGTGGCGTTCTGAAAGCTGTATGCTTTTCATCATCCGGGTGCATCTTGATTTGGTTATAACCTGAGAAGCCATCCATAAAGGACGTCCTCTCATAACCGCAAGTATTATCGATCATCACGTCGGTGATGGGGAGTGGGAATTCATCCTTGGGACATGCAGCGTTCAGATCTCGAAAATCGATACATATCCAGATTTTGCCATTCTTTTTACGAACTGGCACTATGTTAGCCACCAAATCAGGATGTTGTTCTTCACGAATGAATCCGGATTCAATAAGCTTATTGACCTCGGCAACTATTGCCTCCATCAACTCCGGTCGAAAACGCCTCTGTTGTTGTTTAACAGGTTTGACATCTTCTTTTATATTTAACCGGTATGTGGCAATTTGAGGGTCAAGCCCAGGCATATCTTCATAACTCCATGCGAACACATCTATATACTCTTTGATAAGGGATGTAAGTTCCTCTTTTTCTAAAGGAGTTAGTGTGTCGCTTATGAAAATGGGTTTCGGATTTTCTTCCGTTCCCATGTTAACCTGTATTAATTTGTCTTCTGTGGGCGGGTCACGCTGTTCAAAGCGGACATCCCAGAGAGTATCCATATGCCTAGCCCAAGCACCATTTTGAACGTCAATTGGTTTCTCATCGCTTTCTGGCGCGGCTGAAACCATATTGATTGTCAAAGATTGAAACCAAGCACCGGTGCTTATATCTGAATCATGATCTGGTGAAGATGTTTCTTCTTTGGCCGAAGGACTCTCTTCATCATTTAATGGTGACGAAGGTGGAGTAGATACATAACCCAACTCCCTGCGGGTCTTCTGATAATAATCAGGGCTCTTTCCTCTCGGTCTAAACGAGGGTATGAGATTCCGCCGCCCTTTTCCAAAGTTTAATCCCGGCTTCTGGGTAAAATTATATCCCATTTTCTCCGTCATCTGTCGGGACCTTTGCTCATATAAGTGAAATTGAGGTGATGTTTGTTCATCACTTTCACTACTTTGTCTCTGTCGAGGCGACGTGGCCACTTTGCCGAACATGATCGGCCTTTGGGACTTCTGTCGGGGAGGCACTTCAAAGAAGTGACCTTGATCCTCGGTTATTTTTAATTGAGAGAGGAGGGAAGACCTGAGGGGCAAATGGTATGCCGCCAGAACTTCAAGTTCGGTTAGTCCATCCGCTTCGGTGGAGGTACAAGAGGGCTTAGACTCAGTAGCTACAGCATGCTCGTAGACTAACTTTACATTTTCATTAATAACCCATTCACTTTCTATTACATCCACTATATTATCAAGACCTAAGCTAAGATCTAGGTGAGGGTTGATTTCGTAATCACCCCCGTCATCTTCTCCAAGGAGCTCGTACTTAGTGTCGGCTTCATTGCCACTGTCGTCGGGCTTTGGAGACTTGCTAAGACTGTCATTGGAGGCTTCATGTGCTGGCTTGTAGAGTGCAGCATCTGTGAAGTAATTTTCCAACACTTTGAATGGCTGCCTATCAGCAATTAGTGTCCGGACCTCTCCTTCCTCATCGCAATATTTCATGCACTGGTGCAAAGTCGACGGAACTATCATATGAGAGTGGATCTAAGGTCGCCCCAATAAAATATTGTAGGAGGTGTCGGCGTCAATTACATAGCATGTAACCTCCGTTTTCAAGTCTCCAATTTGACACCGCAATCGGATCTTACCAAGAGGATGGCTATTATTAGCATTGAATCCATAGATGGTAGTGTGCGTAGGTGTCAAGCGATGAAGGAAAATCCCCAACAACTGCATCAATCTACTGGGCACGACGCTGAGTGCAGAACCTGGATCAATCTGAATTCGGTCCACTTTTGTGGACCCGACATATCCAGTGAAATATAAAGGCCTATTATGCTTTATATTCCTCACCTGCATGTCTTCTGGAGAGAAGATGATTTGTGGGACTTGCCTCCTCACTTGATGACAGTGGGGGCAAGAGTCCCGCTCTTCGATGGCCGGCTCGACAATCTGAGCTAGGAACGACTCAGAGTCTGCCAAGGCCTCTCTTAGAGCTTCACGTGTTGATTTTGATAATCTCAACAATTCGTAAAGCGTTACTCGCGCTGGGATGTTAGCCAACTGCGCAATTATGTCAAATTCGAAGGGAGTTTCTTTGGCTCCTTCATCTCTGGTAGGATTCTTCTGGAAACGAAGTTCTTTCTGCTTTGCAGGCCTTGCGAGTTCTGCATAGATATCTTTTGGATCCACTCTAGTGTAGTCCTTAAGATATGTCTTTCCAGATCGAGTACCGGAAGGGCCTGCCCCATCTTGATGAGTGGCCATAGTTTCGGGTTCTTCTTCAGAATCTGTGAAGGCTCCCGAAGCTATATATTCTTTCTTAATATCTGCAGAAATGGCATTAACAGCCCGTTTCTTCTATTGGCTTCTTGAAGTAGTCCATTGTTCATCTTCCAGCAAGTCGGGGTGAACCCACATAACTTCCCCCTTTTGGGTTGTTACGGGGACAAGTCCCTCTTGGGCTTTATTGTGCGGATCAAGATTCTTCGTGACCATCTTACCCTTAGGGATTGTGGTCACTCCTGCGGGAAACTCGTGGGTTCCGACCGTTATGGTTGCCATATTGGCAGTGACTTTCTTCTGCTCTTCCTTAAGCGTCAGAACTCCAGCCTCTATTAGTGTTTGGATTCTGTTCTTAAGGGGAAAACAATCCCTGGTAGGGTGCCCAACATTCCGGTGATAAAGACAGTAATTGGGGTCTTTAGTCTTACCCGCATCTTCTGGCTTCTTATTCTCCGGAAGTTTTAGCATTCCTTTCTTCTGGAGCAGGTGAAAGAGGATATGTGTCTGTTCCGCCTTGAAAGTGTAATTCCTTTCTTGTTGCGGTCTGATTTGCCTTGATCCTCGCTGTCCTTGAGGCTTTGGCTCTGGCGGAGGACCGGTTTTCTGAGGAGCAGCTTCTGACGACATGACTGCTTTCCCTTTATTCTTATTGCTGTTGTTTTGGGTATATGGCTTACTACCCCCAGCGTTTCTTGGTCCGCGGGATTTCTCAACTCGGCGAATCAAGTCTTCGGCTTGCTCTCCTTATTTGAGCAGATCCCTCCACGTCTTAGACTCTACGGCCCCCATTTTGAGGAGCACATTGGTCTTAAGATTGTGTCGACAGGTCTCAACTAGAGTTTCCTGGATCATTCCGTGTTTACAATGTACGGACTTCTCCCGGAACCTTTCTATGAAATCTTTAACCGCTTCTTGTTCTCCTTGCCTAGTTGCAAGAAGGGAATGAACCGTAATCTCGGTGTCATCCTCGAAGAAACGTGAGAGAAATAATTTCTCAACATCTAACCAGGTATTAATAGTACCTGGGGGCAACTGCATGAACCAAGTAAAGGCAGGCCCTCGCAGAGTACTTGCAAATATTTTGGTCATAATTGGGTCATTACCCAACAGACGTCCTGCTTGGGACAAGAAATAATAGATGTGCTGGCTGGGCAATCCCTTCCCGTCGTATGGCTCTAACTTGAGCGGTTTATACTTTGGTGGGTAAGGTATCATATCCCATTCAGGAGGATACGGTCTAGAAACCCCAGCTTCTTTCAACTCCTTTTTACGCATTAAAGTTTCGAGTTGACTCTGCAGCTTTTCTATCTTTTCGCCATGCGGATCATGGAAAGAAAATCTATCCTCTTCTTCATGCATCGAGTGGGCTTTCTCTTCCTGTTCTTCTTCATTCAGAGTTTCTTTGCCCTTTTTGGCATTATCTTCAACAAATCTCGATAGCATGACTTTGAGTCCTTCAATCATCTTTTGCTGCTCTCGAATCATCTTTTCTTGAGCTTCAAATCTTTGATTGATATCGTCAGACTTCTCTGCCATATGCGATGCTGACTTCTGTAGCTGAGACGATATAGAGGATGGGGGCGAGGATATAGCAGAATTATCGCTGTCCTCGTCGTAAGAACTCCCTGCGAGCTTCTTATAATTTCGGGGCGGGACGGCTCCTGATCTTAGTCGAGTAATACGATGAGCTTCATCATCGCTCGATTCTGAATCATCATCCGTCTCTGCAATTTTCTTTCCTTTTCCTACCATGTTGGAAGTTACAGCTCTCCCTTGTTTCAGGGGAGTGGTTCTTGTCTTCTTAGCAGGATTCTGGTTTAACTCGTTTAATCGGTCGAACACAGATATCATGTTCTTGCTGCAGCCACAGTTATCCATCACGGCTGATACTGCTGTCACAAGTTGCTGGCAATGGCAACTATGTTCAACTTGAAGTTGGTCTATGCCTCTCTTCTTAGAGAGATGCTCCCTGAGGTCAGTGCCTCTAGCCATGGAATCAAGAGGTCCATTTAACTCTTGAGAGTGTTTAGGAATCCACT
Source organism: Dracaena cambodiana (assembly GCA_036321105.1). Taxonomy (NCBI): domain Eukaryota; kingdom Viridiplantae; phylum Streptophyta; class Magnoliopsida; order Asparagales; family Asparagaceae; genus Dracaena; species Dracaena cambodiana. The sequence goes on from JAYEPQ010000006.1 coordinate 38,466,499, forward strand.
GAAGCTTCTTTGATTGATCAACCCTGACTCTGGGGTCGGACCGATCCTCGCGTAGCTTAGGAATAGCCTCACGTTTCACATTGCGGGCCTGAAGAATAGCTCCGCGCTTATCCACACTAGCCTCGCGTTTCTCGCTGGCTTGGTGTGTCCTTGGAAGTTTAGCTTCTGGAATAATAGCCCCGCGTGAAGGGAAGTTCTTGCACGCTGGCTTATCTTTGCGATTAACGCAGATCATAGCTTCGCGCAGTTTTTACGACTGACAACTATCTTCCAATCATCCTCACGTTCCTTGTGGGTGTCAGAAGTCTTACGTTTATTGCAAGTATCACTGGCTTCGCGTCTCTCGCTAGGCACAGTAATAGCCTCGCGTGGAGAATCACACGCTGGCTTTGAATAATCTTTATACTCGCGTAACTCGAGAGTGTTGGGTATTCTGCGACTAGCGCAACCCTTACTGGCTTCGCGTCTCTCGCTAGGCACAGTAATAGCCTCGCGTGGAGAATCACACGCTGGTTTTGAATAATCTTTATACTCGCATTTCTCGCGAGTGTCAAGAATCTTGCATAACTCGCCAGTATTACCAGCCTCGCGTGGAAAATCACACGCTGGCTTTTCCTTGCTTTTAAGGCAAGTTGTATCTTCGCATTTAACGCGGTAGAGATTGGTCACGCGGGTAGCGCGAGCCAATTTGCGAGGGACCATAGCCTCGCGTCCTCTAGGGTTAGCTCCGCGTCCAAGGCGGGCTTTGAGGGCTCTACGCCTCGCTCTCCGGTTCCTGTTCTGGAGTTGGGTCCTGATTAGTCCAGTTCCCATATCTTCTTCGGCAATCGGAAGCTCTTCCTCGGCTAGGATTTCTTGTGTGAACTCCGGCTCTATAACCGCAGTCTCCAAGGATCCCCGTCTCTCGGTGGATACTTTTCTACCCGTCACTCTGGCATTGGAGTACATGCGACGATAGTGCCGTGTCTCATCCAAGTCACCTGATCCGGAGGAGAGGAACTCCTCGTACTTCTGCTGGTCGATTTCAACGACCAGCGTGTCTACTTCGGATCCGATCAAGTCAACGTCCGATTGCGCCACAATCTCTTCATCAGTGAAAGAGACGGCTTCCACTGTGGTCGCCAGTTTGTTCGTCGCAAAAGTTTCTTCGCTTCCTTCCATTGAATACATCTTAGATTACAATAGAAGTGAACAAGATATAAAAAGAGAACAAACGAGAGGATTTTATACTTCAATCTCTCTCTTTTACAATAGTTTCGTGGGATCTGTGGCGATGGGATCTATAGTAGTTCCTTTGGACGATCAGTACGTTGAAAACTTCTCTTTTAAAGATATCGGCCGAATATAGACAATCTTCTCTGGTTTTGATTTGTTCAAGACTCTCTCGCGTAACTTGAACTTCTCAAGAACTCCAGAAAGAAGATGGTGATTTTCTCTGATCTTCACGAACTCAAGGCTCTCTGCGTAACTTGAATTCTCCAAGATTTCAGAAGATGATCAACAAAGGCTTCAAGACTCTCTCGTGTACTTGAATTGCCAAAGGATCGATAGGAGACTTCCGATGCCAAAAAGAAGACCCCTAGGGTTTCACCAGGAAGGTATTTATAGCCCCAGGTTAATGCAAGAGTTTCTATCTAAATAGAACTCGCATTCATCAAGGATTCCAATCAAATATCTTAGTTTTGATGGAATTTTGATTAGACTTGATTCGGGTATTTGGATAAGTCCAAAATCATAATCTCAATCAATTTGAGATTCTGGTTATCTGCTTACGCGGAGCTTTAATCGCATCAAAACGCAGCGCTAAATAACCAAAATGCGGAGCTAACGCGGAGCTATTGATCATCTCTGCGTTTTACTCAAATGCGAGACTAATACAAGCCAAACTGCGGAATCAACGCGGAGCTATTAGACATCTCCACGTTTTATTCAAACGCAGGGTTAATGTAACCAAACGCGGGGCTATTGAATTAGCTCCGCGTTCTGTTGTGGAAAATCCTTTTAACTTAGAAATTTTCACTGCCAACATTATTTAGTCCATGTTGATGGGACAACCGAATACTCAGTATCGGTATCTGCTTGAGTGCTTTGCGGCACAGCTGGTTCAGCGCCAGCATCTTGGCCGGGTCTCGGGATGCACGGGTACTTTCACGATACGAGCCTATTTCTTCACCACATAGTTCAAAAAATAAAATAAAATATGATATTAAATTAGACTTGATATGCATGTATATCCCTACTTGATATTGTTACTTAATTATTACTCTTTCTCATACATGTGCATATGCTTTTTAAATCAATTAATATTTTACTTGTTATTACATATTGCACACTCTCTACGATAAGAGTCTATTTCTTCGCCATTCAGTTCAAAATATAAACTAAAATAAGATATTAATTTAGACTTGATATGTATGTACATTCTTACTTGATATCATTACTTGGTCATTTAATACTTTCCATACATGCGCATACTTTCATTTCTACACTCATATCTTACCTATTTGTTTATATTGTACGCTCCGTACTTCTCATTGTTTTACTTGCTGGGTTTAATCCTGAGCTCCCCCACACGCTCAGGTGCCGAAGATGTGAGTGAGGATCCGCCATTGCACGATCCGTACTTTCTAGAGCTGCTGAGCAACAGTAGATTTATAGGCCTCCATTTTTGTATTTTTTGGTTTGGTATGTATCACAATCTTGGGACTTTATTTTCAAGTTTGGTATCCGTATTGTACTTGTTGCTTCTTATCTTAAATATATATATCTTCTCTTTTATATGGCAGTAGACTAACTTTTAAAATCCTGGTAGATTACTAGTATTTAATTCCATTCATTTCCTCTTTTACATACTTATAAGCCTCGTGCACGTCGACTTACACGTGCCAGCCGGTAACGCACTCCGTTTCCGTATCGCTCCGGGAAATAGGGGAATACTTCGCAGTGGATCTTGCTCCTGTGTATATAATGTCATGACATATGCGCACACTATAATTGGTTACTGGTTTTTAACGAAAAAAATTACATCATCTTTTAAGATAAGGAAAGTAACGTACATCTTGAAACTCTTTAACAGTGACAAATCAATTGGAGTTCAATATATTGACCCTTAAAGATTATCTTCAGAGCCTCCTGAATCATTAGTACTTCCCTCTTGCTTAATACTTTCATACCTTAGTAGATTAAGAGTCTCTAAATTTAATTCAGGAGGCACAGCAATATCATTTTCTCTCTCGTATCGAGCGACGGATTGGTGGCTGAAATGATGTTTTCTTCCTCCTCAACGAGGCAGTTGGTCATACACGAGATGATTCTGCTAGATCTATCTATATAATACAAAGATAATAGCATTAATATATGTAATTTCATTTATAAATGACAGTTATAATAATGACTTCTCTATATATAAGTAGTTGCAGAGTTCAATTTGGTAACAAATATTATTTTTTGTCTAATTTTGATGCTGCATTAGAATGTAAAATACAGATATAAACGCACTCAAATCTTCTTTTACTAATCAACCTACTTGATAATACTAGAAACTTCAAGATATATTAAAATTTACTATTACCATCCACGATTGGAAAATTAATGGAACTTTGCATATTTTACAACAAGCATTACAATAATTTCATTTTTTTATTAAAAATAATCAAAGTATAAATTAAAAATCCAATTTTTAAGTTCAATCTTAAAGGATGGGAAGATCCAAAAACCTCCTATACTTTGCTCCAAAAAAAGAGACAAAAATAAAAAAAATTATAAAATAAGGAAGAGGATTTCACCAATCTCGACTCAAGAAGCGGCGGCAGAGCGTCGGACAACCGATATCGGTTAGATCGACGGCGGTGGCGACAGGCAACCGGAAGAGAATAGAAGTTGGGTTTAGAGAAGAGGAGGACGAAGGATTAGGAGAGATAGGAAAAAGAAGTAAGGGAGGAGTTAGGTTTTTCGATATGGAGAGTGGCCAATCCTAGATTTGGAGAGGTGAGTGAGAGAAGGAAGTGGGGAGAGAAGGAAGGGAAGTGAGAAAGAGAAAGGAAGTGAGGGTAGTTTGGAATTTTTTGGTGTGTTCACTAGAAAAATCCTATCTTTTTAAAAGAGATGATAGATACACTGGGAAATTTGGGCTCAATAGGAAAATTGGTGTGCCCCTAAAGAAACTCGCAATATTAGCAGCCAGAAAAAGAGAGGTCTTTTCGTAATTTCTTCTTTGTTCCGTTCCCCGGGGAGGGGAAATTCTAAATGTGCACATCACTTGACACAGTGAGCACCACTAAGTCCCTGAATCAAGTGGTGCTCACTACTTCTAATTAGTGCTTACAAAGTCAAAGCGCATGCTCGTTTAGAATTTCCCGACGGGGGCGAGAGGGAATACTAGTTGAGTAGAAGTACTTTTGAGGCAGTCTCACATGAGTAACAGTTCCATTTTCAAAGCTAGGCAAGAAATTTCTAATCCCAAGCCCATCTGTTCCTCGTGAAATTAGCAATAATAAATTTCATCACCTAATCATTCTTCTTATTAAAACAAAAGACGAAACCCCGGACGAGAAGTTTGAATACATGGCCGACGACAAGTCGTCGGTTTCCAATTCGATGGCGATGGCCAGCAGAGAAAGGGAAAGAGATAGAGAGCTGCTGATTCCGGTGGCAGATGACCCCGCCGACGACTCCGATTCTAACAAGTCCTCCTCCTCAGCCTCGGGCTCCTCCCACCACCACTCCGGGAGAGAGGTCAGTAGCCTTCTAGCTAGCTCGCTAGGGTTTTGATGTTCTTGCGTATAATTTTTTATCGCCCCCTTCGAAATTAACAATTTTGATGCACATATGTATCAGCTTTGTCGTAGAATTCGGAATTTAGCAGAAAAAGCGTCGCTTAGCTATACAACACACACTGACTTAATCTTCTGCAAAATTTTGAAATATGTATTTACAGTGAACACCGCCATGGAGGCCTGCTTGCTTATAGAACTCTCTCTTTTGAAATTGCCAACATCAGTATTTTATGTTGTTTTCTTCTCGAAAATTTGAGATCATATCATCTTTCACTAACCCATAGATGCCCGGGCCTTCTTGGAGTTATTACCTCAGTTACTGCCAAGGTCTTGCGCTAGCTCCATTGCAGAATCTAAAGGCTTGTGTTATTAATACGTGATAAAATTGAAAATAAGTAATACTTTCTAATTTGAAAATTTTGATCCGTTTATTTGTTCGTCATAGGTAAAAATGTATGGCATATATAAACGTACAATTGACAGTTGCATTTACTTAGAAGAATAATTTGAAAGGCTCCCATTTGGTAAACAAAATATCATAGCCCAGGAATTACGTGGGTTTCCTTGAAAAAAATTTCAAGAAAATATACTCAGTTCAATTCTTTACATATCTTTAGCTTCTAATATTATCTGAATGCTTTAACTATTTTCTCGTTACTGTGCTTGATTAACTCTAGATTGCATTCAAGTTCTGTGGCCCCTTCTTCATCGTAGCGAATTCAACACTCAGAATCAGGATGATGGCTGCTTCAATATTTCCTTTTGAAAACCAGCCTTTTACATATATTTCTGTAAAATATTACAAAAACAACAACTAAGCCTTTTATCCAAGTATTTGGGGTAGGCTACATGAACCAAAACGAGAATTATGCCAGATCGAGTGTATGGATCATCCTCCTCCACACATTCCTATCAAGCAATATATTTTTATTAAGATCTTTAGTATCAATATCTTTTTGTATCACATTCATCCATGTTTCACTGAGACGAGGATATTCTTGTTAAGGTAAGGTAGGTGTTGTCTCTGTTGGGCAAAAATATTGAGAAAGACCTAGTATGAAGGATTTGATATGAAAATAAAATCAACATGAACAATCATGAGAGATATGTTATGATAAGGCCGAGTAGCAATTTTTTTTTTTTTTTTCAGAATCTTGAATTCATATTGAATTCCAGAAAGACCCCATGCAAGCTTGGGTTCTTACATGCTTAAAGACATAAAGTCAATCACAGTTGATGATATAGTTGGGATGCATTTGGTTAAGTTGATAAGCGTATGAAGTTGAGCTGAGTTGAAATACACTGTGATGGTAGTCCATGATTTAGTCTTCTATAAAGCATGTCACTGAAGTTCCTATTCCTTTTTTATTCCCCTAATAGCTCATCATGATAATGAAAAACATATAGTTCTTATTTGTTCCAAGCATAGTAGCAAATATTTTTCTGTGTTTGCGATTGCTATTAACTATTGAGTGTATGGGTTGGTCTAGGAGACCTGAGAAGGAACCTGAGAATTGAAAGGTAAGACGACTCGTTGTTTGGATATTTATTTTAGGAGAGTTAAGGTTCACTATGGATGTGCAAGGCGGTTCTCCTAACTGGTAACACCCCATATACTCCCGAGAGGATGGTTCTAGTTTTAATGCTTAGCAGTGTTGATGGACAAATTTAACTTGGGTAATTAATCAAGCTATTTCCTTTATTACAAAAGAAAAAGATTCATTAATTTCCAGTATTCTAGTTCATAATTATATGACTTCAGCATCATTGATAGTGTGTTCACTGCTACTGTTCAAGATTACCCTTCTCCTACTTTTAAGCAAGTTTTGCAGGCCTTTTGAGATATATTTCTTTTCCTTCACAAGGGAATGCTCAAATTCTAGACACGTAGTCTACTATTTTGCATGGTAAGCAACTTGTGGAACTGTTTTTTTACTAGTCTAGTGGGTGAAAATATAGGCGCATGTATGTGAAATTAAAGCTGGATTCAGATAATTTAGGTATTGTCAATTTAGGTTTGCTTGATGCTTTGCATTTTTTTGGTTGTGTTGTTTCAATCAACTTAGGCCTGAAATTGATGGGTATGATGCAAATAATTATTAACATCTTGTTTGGTCTGGTTAGTTTCACCTAGGATTTAGTTTTGGCTTTGCTATCCAATAGGTACATTATATTTGGATCCAATCAAGTTGGGCCCCTTGTTTGTGTTGTAATTCAATTACCTGACTCCTGTTAATATCTAAGGATGGCTGTTTACTCATTCAGGAACCCGTTATAGCAAGTGTGTAGTACCATGTCAGCATGGTTTCTTCTCATTTCTAATATTCGTTCATTTGATTTCAATGGTAAGGGAACTTATAGTTGAATGACCAAGCAAGTAGTTAATGAAAGCGATTTTTTTGAAAGTTTTGAATAAAGGCCATAGGCCAGTCTGGAACCTGGGACTTCTCATAGCCCACTCCTAGCCGTTAACTAGTAAGCCTGGCTCACTGGCTCAAAGCAATTTATTTTGTTCCGTTTGTTATTATTGTCAGCCTTGTTATTAGTGGTATTAGTATTATTGATGTTTTTCAGTTTGCTTTTGAAGCTGTAGACTAACTTCTTTTAAGCACTTTCAAACAACCTGTGCTTGCAATACTTGATTTTAATTTTTGATAAGCATATGATCAAGTGGCAACACCTGTAAGACGTAGCTTATGTGTGCTATGATATGTAGGATACTTCCCCCAACGAAAATTTGGTGTGTCACACTATGTCGGTCACACTCACACCCATATCCATCAATGTCTTACACTTACAAATATCTAGACTTCTGTTAACTCCAAAAATACTTGCAAGCTGATATGCTATGCCGCCCATGAGTAAACTGGTAGTTAGTGTATCAATATTACTATTCTAGTTTATTTCATATGTAAATAACAGCCTAATGCATATATTTATGGAGTTGATATAAGTGTTAAGAAAATATTCAAACATTGCCACATCCTCAAGTCTAGATTTTGAAGCATTGCCATGATTGACTCTCCATGTCCATGTCCAAGTACAAGACTGGTTTTGCCTACAAATCACAAGGTGGGTGCTTTTCCAAAGCTACCCCTCACATGCATGAGCTTACCACCCGTATCCAAATTCTTTTTTTTTTCTATGTATCTGCCACATAGCCACCAATTACACCGAACCCAAGAGAGAGGTTCTGAATTCATACAAACTGCTCTTGTATGGTTCCCTAGAGGTTGATTGATGTTATATGGATTAAATAGAGACTGGTCAACATTAACCTATATTTTACTAGAAAGAGGATTCTGAATTCATTAAAACCCCTCTTGGATGGTTCGCTGGAGGTTGATCAATACATTAAACCCATATGTAACCTGAACACAACTTGACCTAACCAAACTAGGGGCCAATTAGATGCAGTTATGTAACGCCCATTTTCCAGCTGCTTCTGGAAACAAGAGTGCACTGCCAATGAGGATGCACTAAAGTGAAATAGTAAATTGTGTCCACAATGTAAGCAAATATCAAAGCTGACAACAATTGAAGTAATACACATTTGCTATACAACATGCACATAGAGAAGTAATTGAATGATCCATTAACTAGGAATTTACAAAGATGGATACAAATATAGGTCCACTAGCATATAACCAAAATGTGGCTTAAAGAGGTAATAATACTAGGTAATAAAACGTAACAGAAGATGTTGATGACATATGACCTACAAAATGATCACTAGTGCCTCATGTAAGAGGTTCGATCCTTCACCTTCTCAACCTTCGGTGCAACTCAAGTCCTAACCCTGTGATGCTGTAATACCTTGATCCTTTAGGATTAAGTAACCAAGCTAATATCTTTGGTGCCTCATTGGTCTCGCTGCGTGATACAGTATTGAAAATGGGGAATCCCATTTCAGATAGAATACTCACCTCCTCTTGAAACCTAGAATTCGGAACCCAGGAAATTAAACCCGCAAGTAGAATACGAGGAAAGAGATGTTTAATAACAATAGTATAAGGGAACAAGTGTGTGATTAATATATGTCTAGTGTCTTGTTGTGATATTATAATTCATGTATCGGTCCATATAAACATGCAAGTGCTAATTGGAACATGTAAGTGTAAGGTCTAGATAAATATACAATGTCAAGTCCAGGTCAACGTCCAAGTTAGTCGTGTTTTAAATATTAGTTGCTACACCCATAATAATGGTTGGTAATACCGGTTTTGGGACTAAAACGATACGGTAAGTCTATTTTTTTTCCCTATTCTCATTTTGGACTGATATTGTGCGATATATTGGCCATGTGGCCATATATCGCCCTATAAACGAGATGGAAAATATCAGAGAGATTAATATATAGTCGGGTTTTTTTTATTTAGACCCATTAGCCTGAACTCTTTAACACTAGAACTCATTATATAAATATTATCAAATCTCTAATATCTAACTCTCCTAAATCTAATTAATTAATGATTCAGCACTTCGTTTCTTCCTCTTCCTTTTTGCTCTCTCGCGCTCAATTAAGTGATCGCATAGAACCGACTACAATAGAGCCCAAATCTGTCTCTCTCCACTCCTAGCATAGACTAGCGAGAACCCCAATCCGATGACCCATAAGCCCTTGACAATGACCCCTACAATCTGTGAGTCAATCGGCGATTCAATGCCTTGTTTTTTCCTCTTCCTCTCCACTCTTTCTATCAATTAAATGACCGCATCGAAGACAGCGATAGTGAGTCTCACACCTCTCTCCACTCCCCATGCCAACTATCAAGAGCCCTAATCCAGACAACCTATAAGTCCGGACAATGACCCCTCAATCAGCACTCTCGTAGATAGTTCAGCTCTCAATCTATCTTTCAAGCAGATCGCTCTTTTCCTTTCTCGAACAGACTATCCTCTCTTGACTCCCTAGCAGGTCACCTCTTGAGAAAGTTGGCCAAGTTAAGTATCCTCTAAAACTCTAAACTTATTTTAAATAATTTAATATGTTTAATGTAATGAAATATATATCCTTTAATCATTATGAAACCGATATGATATCTTGTATTAAGTGCCATACCGTGATATTTTGTCCTGTTAAAATACAAAATAATTTCGCTCAACTCTCACCATAAATTCGGGGTTTTTGTGCAGTGGAAGGGACTTTCAACATGATATCGGAGCAACCTAGGTTCAAATCTTGCCGGGTGCGCATTTAATTGCGAGTTTTAAAAAAAATTATACCACTGTATAAAGCTCAGGTTTCTATCTAAAATGGGCCTCAACTTGCGGGGGTGTGTTAAAATACAAAATAGTTTCTCTCAACCCTCACCATAATTTCGAAGTTTTGGTGCAGTGGAAGGAACTTTCAACACGCCCGGTATCCAGTATTTGGTATATAATTTTACTGATCGATATGCTGTCTGTATCCAATATCTAGAATACTGCTAGTTAGCTGAAACTAGATGGATGGATAAGATGCATGATTTTCCAATATCGTAATGGTGACCATGCATACTAAGATTTGACCAAAGATGTAATAGTGCTGAACCATGCTGTACCAGCTAAGCACCAAAACAAGACATTCTGCATGGAAGGACACAGTCACAAACGTCCTTTTGCCTTAACTTGAGGTGATATTTCCTCTACCTATATTGTTATTATTTACTTAAATATATCATGTTAATAGGTGAATGTCTAGGTCTGGAATCAGTATTCAAGTGATCGATATGATTCTGTGTATCAAGTATTGGAAACAAGTGTATAGTTATATCCATGTTAAGTATCGCATATCACAAATTATCTATGTGAAAAAGAAATAATTTGGACTAATAATGTGACATGCTCATACTAACAACAAATTCTTTTTTAATTAGTTTATCATTAAATAAGATTTTATAATTACCAAACATAAATAAGTTTGCTAGATAGTATGAGACTAGGTCTTGAGTCCAAGAACAAGGCATATACCTGGAATCAACAAAGGTTGTCAAGATAAAAAAAGTGCACATTTCAGAATTATCTTTTGAACAAGTCTAAGAAAAACTCAAACGGAGTCCAGAAAAAAAACTAACCACTATTTTATGATAGGATTACCAGATATGAAATGAATGCAGAATCCAGCTGGATATATTTTGTTAGATGATTTATTTGAATCCTAATTCTCATTATTAAATCATGAAATGTAGTATATGTTTATATATTACGAGTTCATATAACTACTTTCGGTAAAGTTTTCGGCAAGAAATAATTTGATCTAGTATTTTTACAATATTAAATTTTCAAGCAAAACTAATCCCTTTAAGCATATTGATATTTTGAATGGCCAAAGTTATGATTTACATAGGTCCAAAATATGTGACTACGACTGGAATAATTAAAGCATTTATGAAAAAAAGGGTTTATATGTTTGAGTTATCTAACTATATACAAAATTTTAAAATTAATGAAATTTATTTTCTATTTACTATTTATTTTAGAATTTAGGTCACTACTGCAGGAAGTATTCTGAAATAGCATGACTAGCATGAGCCAAAGCCTATTGATGCGATAAGAATCATTGAATGTAATACAAATAGAATTGGAGTAATTGAGTTTTCCATTTACATAAAAAAATTTTAGAATTACTTGAATTCGTATAATATTTTAAACCTATTTAGAACATAGGTACAACATGATATATGAACAATAGTAATAACATATCATATAAGTCAAAATATGTATCTCCAGTTAGCATTACGAATAATAATACAAATAAAAGTTGTAGATAGTTGAGATATCTATCTACAAAGAATTTTGGAATTAATTGAATTTCTTTGCTATTTTTAACGTAATTTAGGATCTAGACTGTTGCTGGTTAACATATTAAAAGGGAAAAAGAAAAGAATTCTACTTGCCTTAGTTAAAATGCAATTAGATTAAGTGAGCTGCTTCCTTCTCTTCAAGAGCTCTAGGAAAATTTCTAAATTCTTCTAATTTTTGTATTTCAATGAACCTTATTCTTTTATGCCAATGAGTGTATGGTTAATATTATTATGGTAGTGACTAGTGACATCTCACACGATCACCCTTAAACCACCTAATGGGCTTCTTCCTTACTTGAGAAGTCACTCTCCAGTCTGCCACATAAGCACACAAGTCATTCCACTAAAGAATAGAATAATTTATAATTTTAATTTAAAATTACAAAAATGACATGTCAATCAGATTTTTATTAGATTTTGACATGTCAATCATGCTTTTGTTAGTTTTTGGGGGTTTCAGTCGACAGTTTTAGAAAAATATAAAAAAAAGTATTGTAGTAGTGTGACATGATATGGTCATGATACACTTTGATTCTGTCACTCAATCGTCAACAAAAAAATTGTCGAAATCAGAATCCAAAAACATTGATTACTGAAAATTGGATAGGGAGAAATAACCATCCAAGAAATTTGAGAAAATTACCAATGATAGTATGAAGCATGAAAACGAATATACAACTCAAAGATTTTGAATACGACATTCATATTGCAAGATAAAAATTATCAAATTTGGGAATGATCATCAATTTTCTAGGCCTAGTTTGACCGCTTTATGAAAAACCTCGAACAATTCTCATTGATTAAATAAAATATGAGAAACACAAATCTAGAGTTAGAATTCAAAAGTAATGCATAGATTGAAGTTATCACCTAATCAAGAATTCGGGAGTGGTGTAATGCTTGATAGGGACTCTAAACCAAAACAAGTGATCACTGTGAATGAGTACAAGCATCTACAGAATTTGGATAGTTACAAGTTCCAACGGCCTTAAACCTTGAGTCACTGGCTGCTTGAGTAAAATTAACCCAATTGTAGCAGAATTGATCGCACATGAATGGGAAAAAGCGTAGCTTCTTATAGATCTATTTCCTATCTGGAAGTTTCAAATCAGTTTCTAAAAAGCCTGAGTTAAACTGCTCAGTTTATCTCAAAAAAATTAGCGAAATGTTTATGACTACTTTCAAATTCTAAACCTTGATCCAATATAATATCATGTTGGCATCTAGCTGGGTTCAGATATTGAGTTATCGTTTTGATCCTATCTTCCACTCTCACAAGTCATTAGAAGTACTTTGCAACTAGTCGTTACTGACTTCATCTTTAGTACATCTGTCTTCTTTTGTACACTCCTACTAAAAATGTGAAATGCTTTAACAAAATTTCTCTTGTCGAAGCTGAAGCACTATCCGCTGTCTGAAGTCTTGGTTTCATGTTCATTAGAATAGCTTGATGATATCAATTCTTGTGAACATTGATTTCAGCCTAGAGAAAGACAAGGTTGCAGTTGGAGAACCTAGAAGGTGGAAAATTTGCTGTTGAGATCTAGTTGATTTTTCATTTTATCTAACCGCCAATAGGCGAAGATGATTAATTTTCGTAGATGTGGCACCCAGAAGAAAAAAAAAATGGGTGTATACTTGAAGTTTTGGAATGACTTACCTTAACTGGGAATAAGAACAGGCCAATTGCCGTTGAACTTGGCTAGCAACAAGTCTCCTGTTGCTTGGACATGAGTAAGAGAAGTTGAATATTTTTTAAAAGGATATGAACCATGTATAATATATTAGGTTTAGAAAATGAGCTGGTATTGGTTGATTAACCTTCACATGTGGATATTTAATGTTCCCTTCTCCTTTAGTAAACATTACCGTAAGCTGTGTCTCTGATTGTGTGTGTTGTGCATGTGATTTTAAAAAAAATGATTGAGATACTATAATTAGATAGGATTGACATTTTGCAATCAAACAAAAAAAAAAAGTGTTTGTATGTTTCTAGAATAAATGTTTGAGATATTATGATCTCATAAAATTCACATTAAGATTCTAAATATCAGATATTGGGATCCTATGGAATAGGAGATTTTCAGATCGGATGATATATTGGAGCTCATATCGGAGCATTCGTATTGAACATTATATATACATGTCAAATATGTAAATTTGATACCTTAGAGATGCTTTAATATCACTTATCTATCAAGTATGTCATAACATATATAAAAAAGTATTCAAGAAAATTGCATACAAACATAATGCAATAGAATAAACCGTAGAAATAAGTACAATCTAAACTTGAAAACATAGATTATTCACATACTAGAGGTTAAGGAATGACAATGATAGTAGTTGAAGCAAGTTAACAACAATAATAGTACTGAATGACAGTAAGGGCAACGTCTATAGCAGCAACTAAGTAAGCAGCGTTGGTAAAGGGCGAAGCAGAAAGAGAAGAGAATCTTGAAAAGGGTTTTCAATCTTAACTAATACACAAAGAAGCTCTATAATGTAGATCTCTAGCATTCTTTGTTCCTGGCATTTGTTAGATTCTATTCTCAAGTTTTCATGATTGCAACTAAAATCTAGTTAATTATACATTAAAAAGGGTCATATTATTTTGAGCAAAGATTGGTTTATATTTACAATATCGCTCGATACATTTTAGCCAATATGGTTCTTTTTTTTTTTTTTCCAGTTATTCCTTTAACTTAGGAGTAGGTTTGATCTTCATACCCAACCTCGTTTCTGCAACGTCTGACCCTGAAAAAATGGTAAATCAGGAAATGTATCAGCGTAATCAGGGATTAAGAACAATGATTAATAAAAATTATTTGATATTTGTAACTGGTTCTCCTTTTAGACCATTTTTGATAGGGTGTAATTGCATTCGATATTTGTATTTGCATGGAGGGAATTTCGAATTTTGGTGGGAACTCCCAATCCCACGTAATATTTCAGAATTGGTTCAATCATAACCACAAATCTGCACAGAATTAGAAATTCCCATCAAATGTCAGAGTTTCCCTCTTTTTTTCTTGTACAACGCAAATCCCAAATGCAATTACACCCAAACAGACACGGCCTTGTCTTCTCATTGCAATAGTGTTAAATAATTTAACAGTATTTGCTAAATTACTATTTCTTTAATGCAGGCATTTTATATGGTTCTCCGTAGTTGGGCCTCAAAAAAGTTCATGACAGGATGGTGAGTCCCTCTACCAGTTATCTTACATTTGATTTCATAAACTAAGCATTAAGCCTTTATTTATGTCAGTTTAAGAGACACTTCTGTTTAAGAAGCATAATACAAGGTTTATCCCTTCTAGTGTCTTCATTGCGCATGTCCATGATTTCAGTTGACCACATTTTAATTTTATACCAAATAACGTTGCACTTTCGAAATCAAATGATAAAGGTGCATGGCTCCCACCTTTTCTCCTTAAAAAGAAGAGAAGATTTGATGGAGATCAAATTTGATTTAGGATTAGATCAGGATTAGATTAGATTTGATTTGATTAGAATTTGAATTGTATTAGATATTTGATTTGATTAGGAGTTTTGATTTTATTAGGATTCTGTTTGTTAGGGTTTCCCTATATATAGGGTTGTATGAAGTATTGAAAAAGATGAATAATATTTTGATAAATTTTCTTGAGAAATCTCTGGCGTGGAATTCGCTGAGTAAAAATCTTTCTTCGTGGATTCGTGGAGAGTGGGCGTGGGCCTGGGTGGATTCCCAAATCCCAAAAGTTTTCCCCAATCAATCTTTTCTTCCCCAATTCCCCTAGAAAACCCTAATTTTCAAAACCCTAACCCTAATTCCGCTTCCGTCCTGCGTCAAATTGGTATCAGAGCCTAAAATTATTTTCTCCTCCTCCACCTGACCCTCCCGATCTTCATCCTCTTCCCCTCCTCCCGACCCTCATCCTCCCGAAAAAAAAAAAAAAAAAAAAGATCGGAGAGATCTGAAAAAAAAAAAAAAAAAAAAAAAAAAAGAAGGGAAAAAAAAAAAAGAGAGAAAAAAAAAAGAGAAAAAAAAGAGAAGAAAAAGAAAGAGGAGAGAAAAAAAATAAAATAAAATACAAATTCTTCTCCTCCCTCTCGCTACTTGCCCTGCACCTCTTTTTCCTCTTCATCCAAACCAGCAACAACAACATCAGCAGCAGCAACAAGTAAGAACAGCAGACTCGTTAAGAGTTTTCTTTCAATTCGGAGTCCGTCTCAACTCCGATTCAAGCGGTTTTCGATTCGTCGTGATTTTTGGGTATTTTCTAAATTTTTTGAGATAAAATTTTGAGTTGATTATATATGGGGTTCATGTTCTATGGTCGTTACATCAACACAAATGCTAAAAAATCGCAAATTGAGCGAGATATGTATGCTACTATACCCATTTTTTTCGGTTTCGATGGTCGACAAAATTATCAAAATTGGGAGAATCATATCCAAGATTTCTTTCTAGCTTCTGATCTGACTTCAGCACAGAAATGCCTTCACGCCCGACAAAAATTAGGTGGAGAAGTTTATACTTGGAGTAAAGAGTATAAATTATGTTTGGATTGGAATATCTTGCGACGTCTACTTCGTCATCGGTATACTCAACACCGCCTTTCAAATTTATCATCTCATCGGTTTCAATCATCTGAGCCTAAAGCAATGACCACTGATGAAAAACTTCAATATATGATTGATGAACTTGAAAAGTGTAGTCGAACACTTGATAACTTCAACAAAACACGTAAACACAGAGATGAAAGAAGTCAAGTGGTTAGTAATGATAGCATCGCTAATAAGATTGAAGCAGATATTCCTATATTTGGTGAATGTATTTTGCAGCCTACACCGGATACAGAAGTTCATGATGAGCCATTACTAGTACCAGATGGAACTTTTTTTTCATCCACAGAAGTTGAAGACTCAATGGTTCAGATTTCTGAAGATCCTTCAATAGAACCAACTGCGAAATTTCAGCCGCCTGTGAATACTTCTGATGATCATACTTACGAGGAGAAACCAACGAAAATATCTTCTTCCCTCCTATTTGCAGATGTACAGGGAGTACACGAACTTCAAATCCACAGTGAAACTTCACACAGAAAAGAAGTTATTGTTGATGATGAGGTAAAAACTTCAGTTCCTCTTGAGAGATTCGTTATAGGAATTATGAAGAAATTACCGACTCAACATACAGATTCATATGAAGTTTCGAAGAGGTTTGCTTCTATTATTTATGGCCAAAATAATTTGTGGGATTTACAGTCATTTGAAACTGGTTTACGAAAGAAGCCAGTTCCACCTCCACCGCCTTGGTACAGATGTGATGGTGATGTACTAGATACGGTTCCTCGACCACCACCATGGCCCAATTGGAATACTTCGTGGATGTCAATCAGTTCAATCCGGACGTGTTTATCATTCTTTATCTCCGCATTCATCGGGGATGAATGCTTTGAAGCCGGGGAGAATTGATGGAGATCAAATTTGATTTAGGATTAGATCAGGATTAGATTAGATTTGATTTGATTAGAATTTGAATTGTATTAGATATTTGATTTGATTAGGAGTTTTGATTTTATTAGGATTCTGTTTGTTAGGGTTTCCCTATATATAGGGTTGTATGAAGTATTGAAAAAGATGAATAATATTTTGATAAATTTTCTTGAGAAATCTCTGGCGTGGAATTCGCTGAGTAAAAATCTTTCTTCGTGGATTCGTGGAGAGTGGGCGTGGGCCTGGGTGGATTCCCAAATCCCAAAAGTTTTCCCCAATCAATCTTTTCTTCCCCAATTCCCCTAGAAAACCCTAATTTTCAAAACCCTAACCCTAATTCCGCTTCCGTCCTGCGTCAAGATTCCTCTTATATGTAGGTTGGATGTGTATTCCTGCCTTGTCACCTAAATGACTTCATCTACTGAGTTCCTATGGCTTACGAATATGTCTCTACCAGTATAGTTGCCCAAATAAAATGAACAGCAATTTATTGATCCTAATTTTATGCAACCTACTTTGCTAGGGTTCCTATCCCATCTGTCATTTTTATATAATTTTAATGCCTTTTGTTCCATGGTCAATATTCCTTTTGCACTAAGAAACCTTACTTCCATTTTATTGAAATCTGAATCCGCTTTAATTCAAATATTTGGATGAATTTTGTGTACAAGTAATCTAATGATGTAAATAGCAGGAGGCGAAGTACTTCTATAAAGGGCTGCTTGTTTCATGCCTAAGTGACTACTTCAAGTTCCCGCGCAAAATTTCAAAATTGGTTCAGTTTCAAAATCTATCAATTTTTCATTTGCACTTACAAATTGTATTTGCATGTTAGATGAAACAACAGCCCCATTGGTGCAGGATTTTTCTAATCTACAGTGCCTATTGGTGTAGAAGTTGTAAAGGACTTGTGAATTTGAAATTTACTCTCTAAAATTTGTTGCAACTATTAACAATATCTAAAATACCTTATTAGAAAAGCTTTTTGAACTTGCTCTTGCCTTAGCACCCATTGTCTATAAAAGACGTTGTTTGAATAGTTCGATTACATTTTGATGTACTGTGAACTAGCCTGTGAGCCAGTGAATAATTCAAATTTCCACAGAATCAATTTCCATGACCACCAAGGCTGTCACAGGAAAAGTTGCAGTTGGTCTTTTGGTAGGATATGAGATCAAATGTTCTGTGGGGTCACTTCCCCATGCGTTATGAGCTTAGAAATGAACTCCTTTAAATATTGATGACAATTTTTCTGGTACAATTACAGAACAATCCCCCTTTGCGCCCGCCGCCCCCCCCCCCCCCCCCCCCCCCCCCCCCCCCCCCGCCGCAAAACCAAAAAAAAAACCACCCAAAACATGCACACAACACCAAAAGAACCCCTCTCACACACAAATCTATCCCCATCCAATATGTAAGGATACAAACTTTATACCTGACTTATGCAATTTCTACTGTCTATAATGCAATTCTATGTATATATATATATATATATATATATATAAAAGATGTTTGTAATCTTAAAATTATCAAGCTACTTAAACTTTAGAAAGGCTGTTCTGCAGATTGGGATTCTTTATGAATTATGCAGGGGAAGATGTGGACCGATACTTGTGTAGCACTGATACTTAAAAGGAGCCATACCAATGTCGGTTATGTATAGATGTCAGGACACTTTGATACTTGGCTGGATAAGTCTCCGATACTCTTAACATGTCCAAACATTTCAACTATCCTAGATATATTGAATACGTAGACTAGATGTATCAAAAAATTATACTAAATGCATTTGAGATTAAAAAGTTTAAAAAATAAGAAGTTTTAATTATTTAGTTCTATTTGATTTCTAGATGTATTGTATTTATATAATTAGTAAAATTTTCTAATAAAGGATATGATTGTGTACACGGTCACATGACTTATCTTTCATTAGGCTAGGTATCATTGCTTCTCACCCTGAACTCACCTTGTATTAGGAAGAATCATTGTTTGGGCCTCATAGTATCTCTCATCGTTATGTTGCATCTAGTGTATGAGCTTCAATTGGATATCATCATGGGTGAGAATGGCAAGCTAGCTAGGAGGAATCAAAGGAGGAACACCGGCCACATTGGGTCGGTCATGCTGAGCCTAGGGACGTAGAGGCGAGAAAGGGCAGAGCAACCTTGTCAGTAAAGTTGCAATACAACTCAATGGCTAGGTCTATGCCAAATTAATTACAACAGAGTTGGTTGAAGAGATTCCTGAGGACACTTTGTCTTCCCTCAGCAAACCATAATAGGCATCATAGGGAGAGTGGTTGGGGCGTGATTGTCATGAATTAGACCATCATAGACATGTTGGCTTACTTGTGGGGTTGATTTGGCTAGAGTGCTCTAGGATGTCCTATGATGTTTGATCAAGTCTAAATCATACACTCCCAGTACAAGAGATCGATAAATTATATAGTCTCGGTAAGTCCGAAGTCGAATCCACGGTGACAATTTGGTGTTAGAAACACAAGATGACGGAATAAGAACAAGGAAAATAGTTGGTTTGTTTAGAGATAAAAAATCAATGATTCAGATTAATCTCTAATTCTCTACTTTGGTTCTCTAAACCTTGAAAATCATCTTCTTGATCTTTCTAGTCATGTTTATATTATTATAAGTGTATCTACCAATAATATCTATCTAACATCATGATCTATCTATCTAACATCATGATCTGGATCCCTATTTAAAAAAAATATGAACTGTACCCTAAACGATAAGTTATTTTAAGTATACACAAATATTACAATCAATCAAATAGGAAATAAAAAATAAATTAGATCTTTTATTTCATGATCATATGATCATAATCCCATATTTCCAATCAATAAACTATTTCTAGAATCATGATATGAATTTCTAAAAGAAAATATAAATGATGCCCAAAAAAATTAAATATTTCGAATACATGAAAGAATTAATCAACTATGTAAAGTAAATAAGAATCAAGAAATAAAATATAGAAGAAATACATTCAAACCATCATTTATGAACTAGAGAATTCTCATCCATCTTTCACCAAGGACTTAACCAATCACCATTGGACAAGAGATTTTTATGAAATAGAAGAGGGAGATTATAGAAAAATATATGATAGGGAGGCACATCATCTTCTATATATAGAGTTCATAAAGTCCTAAAAACCATAAGTAAATCCTATCCTTAAGTTTCACAACCAATATATCTCAATGACCAACATTAGAGTCTTGAAAAGAGTTAAAAAAAGATGATTTTCTGGTCTTGAGAGATGGACGACCTATAAGGCTACCGGTAGTTCTACTGGTAGGTCTATAGATAGCTATTTTTAGGTTGATATAGTTTGTTTTGCTACATAGTGCTTTGGTAAAATAGGCTGTATCTTTTGTATCTGAACTCTGATTAAACTGATTCTTGAGCCATTGGAAAGATAATTCGGATCTCTACAGCTGTTTCTACGTGATTTTTTTTCAGTTTGAATTATATCTATGTGAATTTTAGTCGTGAAGTTGTTGCTACTGCTCAAACTTAATTGAATTCGATTTCGTTCCATTCAGTCATCAATATTTTGCTTTCTCGAGTTCCGTTTGCTCTCAAATTTGAACCATAATTTGGTATATTATGAACACCTATAAAAATATAAAATCATATATTATAAAATCATATATTAATTATCTTTTTAGCACAGTACACAAATAATCACGTTAAATCCAAATTTACTCAATATAATACGTGATTTAGTGTATAAACCGGATAAAAGAGGTACAAACACGGTAGAATATAAACAATATTAGTGTCTACTCAGTATTCTAGAATGTAAGTATCTTTAATCGTAATATTTTGAGAGAAGTCTCTCGAAGTATTTGTAGTGATTAATTTACGAAAGCCTCTAGAACTTCTAAAGGCTAATTCTATATATTTCGAGCTTTACAAAAGCCTCTAGAACTTCTAAAGGCTAATTCTAGATATTTCTTTGTAAGGAGCTCTTGTCTAGTAGGGTCCAAAGGATCTCAATTGTAATCAGCCAAGCAATATAAACAACATATGCTCTCCACACTTAAAAGTGTTCTCTTTAGTTATTTTTAGTGTGATTTAGGATTAAGCTGAGGTTGCCACTTTAGCTAGGGAATGAGCAAAGTGCCTCATATGGTAAGATCTTAGGTACAAAACAATTTGACCACCACAATTTTTATTATAGAGACGATTCAGACAATATTCTAAATATCGGATATCGGATCATATCGGATATGTTCTTTTCATATTAGGTAGAGGATATCGGACGAGATATTGGGGATACAAGCTCATATCGGATATTCATGTCAAGCATTATATATACACGTCAAATGTGTAAATTTGATATCTTAGAGGTGGTATAATTTCATCTATCTAACTAGTATGGCACTTTAATATATAATTCATGATAATATGTATATATATATATATATATATATATATATATATATATATATATATATATATATATATATATATATCAAGGTATTCAAGAATATGATCCTATATATAGGCATAACAGAAATAAACTATAGAACAGATTTAAGTAAATTTATAACCGTAGATTATAAAAATAATTGAATTCAGGCACAACAACTGTAGTAGCTAAAATAATTGGAAGTAGTAATAGTAATGACAAGAATAACATTAGTAGTAACAACAATAACAGTAACTAAACAAGCAAAGACGTAAAAAGAGAAGGAATGGAAGAAAAAGATAATTTCGGAGGTTTTAACTTTTAAGTCTTAGATAGTACTTAAATAAACTCCGCAATGTAAATATCTAGCACTTGTATCTTTTTGCATGTCTGATCTCAAGTTTCTATAGAAACATTTAAGAATCTGGTTGATCTAAGCAGAGGAGAAAGAATTCGAGTTTCTCTTGTATATATAATAGTATTGGTCATGAATACCAAATCTATGTCTAAGTTAAAAAACTCAATTAAAAAATAAATCATATCTACTGATATATCGAGGTGATGTAATAGGGCTATATTTTGGAGCGATATTTCAAATATCGGCTGATATACACCTTTTTTTAACCTATTGTCTCGGTTGATCCCGAAAAACAATATACCAGGGGGATATATTAGGCATATCGGGGATATTTAAAACAATAGTGTCACACTCCGCTCTCGATATATGGTATACGAGCACATGCAGCAGGTACCGACAATATATTCAGTTTGAATATGCTAAAACCTTCAGTAGAATTTGGTACAATAATATTCAATAATTTAACAAAAATTTCACTTTTATTAATTGTAACAAAGTTTGGATATAGTTGAAAGAATAAAAGAATACAATAAAACTAAATAATATAAGTCTAATACTTTATATGGTTTCAACCTGCCTTTCAAAGTACACTAGATCTTGTATTAGTTTTCGTATTTCCATCGGTAAGTTTGGACATGCAGATTCAGGTTGTCAGATTGCGACTAAATATATGTAAAAATAGTTGAAAGTATATAAAAACATTATATTAATTTGTAACAATAATATTAATGGTTATAGATTAAGTCTAATGTAATATTGTATAACTAGATTTATAATAATAGTGTATTTATGTAGGATGTCATGTAATTGGAAAAACTAATTGATGGGATATTAGTGTTTCGATTGTCTCCTATACAGATCTAGGAAATGGTCACATGGATTGTTCGGTGCTGAGTCGGACATGCCGTTGGGCAAATATGAATAATAATAAGGTATGATCTAATAAATCATCATACATTTATGGTGTGCGACTTATTTAGTTGTACAACTTAACATGTTACAACCAAAACAGAGTATATTTATATCATTTAATTTCTCCCCCAATCCAGTGTTATTAAAGTAGAGTTCATGTCAGGTCCATAATCTTGTTCTCATAATTTGTATATGGATTACATTAGGTATAATGTTTCAATTAGGTTTTATTAGTTTACTAACAATATAATTTAAAAAGTTTGTTCAATCTATACTTTATTAGATAAATCACAGTTGGCTAAATCAAAGATTTGCTGATTTGAGATATCATAAAGATATTGGCCAGAAAAGTGTATGGATGTTGGAAGAATTTTCGTGCTATGCATATTCCTTAATTAGATAACTATAACATACAAGACAACTTGCCTAGATAACAACACAAAATGATATCGCAAACAGTATTTTTCCACAATTATAGTTTTTATATGATTTGTCAAATATTATATATATTGATTATTTTAAAATCTAACTATACTATATAATTTGACAAATTTAATAATAAGTGCATAACAAAAATAACAGAATTTTGATAACATAAACAATAATAAGTAGTTGATTAGTTCATATGAGATAGCAAATCATTATAAAAATAAATAGTTAAGTAGAATAGCATAATTAGTGAGTCCAAAAATGAATTCGGTTCTCGATATCTATCAATTATCAATCACAACAAAGCAATCTACACATAAAAGTATTCTTTGAATATTAAATATAAATTAATATGAATTTAGATGATATTTAAGTATTTTTCTAGTATTTATAACGCACTACAAATATATTTTAAAGTTAATTAATCTTAAAGGGTATGAAATTATGAAGTAGGTCTGGATCTATGTTATTGGGTTTATAAAATGGTATATTATTTTTAAGTCGTTAACGTTATTGGGTAGTGGGTAAACTACTCCTAGGATTCAACAAAATAGTTTAACCTAATAACAAAAAGAGAGATAATATCTTACGTCTTAACAAATTGTGTGAACCCGCAAATGTAGAAAGAGGCGGAAGAAGGTACTTTTCTCCGACGAAGTGTTGGCGGCTCCGATGGTGGCTCTGGCGGTGTCTCCGGCGGCGACTCCGGTGACAGCTCTGCGGAGATGAGTGTGAGGGAATAATTTTAGAAGATGAATTCTACGGGTAGAGTGAGTTAAAAGTATTTTGCCTTAGGGGTTTATATATGTTTTCAAATTGGGAGTTTTAAAATATGAAAAGTTTTTATTTAATTTAGAGAATTTAATCTTGGACTCATTGTTGAATTAATGGAAAAGATGAAGAGTTTGGAGGTTGGAGAAGATGAAAAGTTTGGGAGGTTAGAAAAAAAAAATAAAAGATTAGAAAAAATGAAAGATTATGTTTATTATTTTGTCTATTTATTTATTTATTTATTTAATTATGGTTAAGGAAAATGAAGGGCATTAGAAATGGATTCAGAAGTAAGTGTTGAGTTCCGACATTTGCACCAGCGTGGTTGACAATAGGATTCAAAGGAGGGTCTAAGGTTGTCAAATCGCAAAAAGAAGTCTCGAGAACATATATCCTCATCAAGGGATGAGTAAACAAGGGAAAACTTACCATGGTAGTTTACGTGGTGGCTTTCAAAGAGAGCATATGAGAAGCTCAAGTTAGGGAGAGGAGTTTGAGAATGGGATGCTGTAACGCCCCATTTCTAAAAGGATATGGAAACGGAGTGCGTTATCGGCGGGCACGTGTAAATCGACGTGCACGAGGCCTATAAGTATATAAAAGCAGAAATCAATTGAACTAAATACTAGTCATCTATCAGGATCTTGGACGTTAGTCTGCTGCCATATAAAAGAGAAGATGTAATATCTAAAACAGAAAACAATAATTAGGTACTGATACAAAAGTTGGGAACTAAGCCCTCAAAAGAGATATATATACCAAATCCAAAAGCACAAAAATTGGAGGCCTAAGAATCTACTGCTGCTCGGCCTACTCCAGAAAGTACGGATCGTGCAATGGCGGATCCTCGCTCACATCCTCAGTACCTGAGCGTATGGAGAAACTCAGGTTCAAACCCGACAAGTAAAATAATAAAAGGTAGGGAGCGTGTAATATAAACAAATAAGTAAGATATGAGTATGGATATGAAAGTATGCGCATGTGTGAAAAATATTAAACGATCAAGTAACAATATCAAGTAGAGATATACATGCATATCAAGTCTAAGTTAATATCTTATTTTATTTTATATTTTTGAGCTAAATGGTGAAGAAATAGACTCGTATCGTGAAACTACCCGTGCATATCCGGGACCCGGCCAAGGTGCTAGCGCTGAACCAGCGTACCGCTAAGCACTCATGCAGATACCGATACTTAGTATTCGGTCGTCCTATTAACATGGACTAAACAAGAGATGATGGCTCAGTACCACCCGGGCGCCCCCGCGGATATGCTCTTATTTCGGTTGCGCAACCTATCCTAAACTTTTCACGATACAATATTTGTCCATTTTTTAGTTCTTCCATAACCCAAGTTTTCCAGTTATATTATATAGAAATCAATCCGGAATATGATGAACAAATTATGTCAAGGTTAATATATATACATGTCTAGTAATAAGAAAGATGTGGTCCATGTCAAAATCAAGTTAACAGGCAGGTCAAGATTCATGGTATTATCAAGACATGTGTATATACTAATAAGGAAAATCCGGCATAATTTCATTTATATTTTTTTTTACAAGTGACTAGTATGTATATGTCAAGACAAGCATGATGGAGTATAGAATGTTAGAATGAATGTTATGGAAATAATCATATATGTAAACTACACATAAATACAAGTATACATATAAACACGTATGTGAATATTAAGATGTAAAAATATCTCTGATGATTATGTATGTGAATCATGCATATACAATTATGCATATAAACATATATTAGGTTAATGAGTACTAAATTGTAAAGATGGAAATTAAATAGGCTTAACACTTTTATAACGATTACTTTACAACATATTGATTTTCTAAGTTCTAGCATGATTTCATATTATGGAAAGTAGCAAATTTATTAAATCTTACTAATCTATATATTTTTCAAGTAAACATGGATTAGTATAAAAAGAATTATGACCTAACATAATATCTCGTATAAAAGAAATACTTTAATAATTTAATATAGAAACTTATTTGAAATCTTCTTTTTAAAACATGATTATGAATACATACATATATATATATATATATATATATATATATATATATATACACACACACCTATGTTCTAATGGCAAGTGGAGAGTGATTTAAAATCATTGTATTATATATGAAGAATTTGTATGGAAAATTCAATTGTATATCCAAATATGATGAATATTCATAAAGGTAGCAATTTTATAATTTAAAAATAAATCTTATAGTTTAACTTTACAACTTGTAGTTTAAGAATGAGATGTTATAAATAAAATGATAAATTCTATATATAAACATAGAGTAAAGTGTAAAAATCATATTTTTATTTTTCTAGAATAATAATAGAGATTTTTGTATATAGGTATTATCTTTTTAAGTTTTAACAAATCAAGATTCTAATTAACCATAAACAATTTGAATTAGAAATAAAACTTGAGAGTGTATGTGATTTTACTTGTCTTGATGGGTAGGAAGATAAGCCTATTTTGAGGCTAAAGAACTTTTTTTCTCCTTTTCTTCTTTTTCTTCTCTTTTCTTCTTCTCTTGAGTTGGGGTAAAAAAAAATAAAAGGAAGAGATGAATGAAAAATGAAGGAGAGAAAACAAATGAAAGGAAGGGAAGAAAAAGATATGGACGAAAGAGGGATATGGGGGGTAAGATGATAGTTTGTCATGCTTTGTCAAAGGACAAGCATGGTAAAAGGTATGGGTGAATAAAGACAAATTAGACATAGGACAAATGAATACTAATAATAGGTTATTAGAGTTGTTTAAGGGTATAATTTCAAATTAAATTAATCCAAATAAAGTCAAACTTCATCTTTACAAGTCAAAGAAGAGAGACTAGTCAAAATATGTGTAGGGTCCACCGGTGATTAAAATAATATTATTTTAAGTGATTATCCAGAAAATTTCAACAACAAATCACCAAAAATATAGACAAAAGAGACGAACACAACGAATTCACTCTTAGATATATTTGACATCAGGAACATAAGTTATGATAGAAATTAAGTTGTTACAGATGCAGTCGGTTTTAAGCTCACCCTTGACTTCTTGCAACAACAGGCCATATTCTTAGAGGAGGAGAGTGCAATATTTTGATATTAGCTTATGAAAGATTGGAAGTAGTCAAGGTGAGAGTCGACCAATATGAAGTTTTTTAAACAAGCGAATGGAGGTATTGCACATCCCTTCATGAACAATGGGACCTACCCAAGCCAAAGCCTTATAAAGGACTCAGAATGCTAAGAGACCGATAACTTTCTAGAGAGCACAAAAAACCTATTTAAGGTACCATATATACGGATGCTGCTTCCAAATTATGAATGTTTTCCTGGACCTTGAGAATGATGCTATGTTATGATGGTGAAGACACTTAGACGGTGTGATGATATGCGCAAGGAAACGTGCACCTTCATCACTTGTAAGCACTTCAAGACCAAGTTCATGTGGCAAACCATGTTTGTCAAGACTGCAATAGATGAAGGACCAGACAGATCCGTGTTTGTTGAGATGCGCACTTGGAAGAACCCTGATACAAATCTGTCTAAATAAAGTATACCCTGATCCTAAGTCTAGCTTGATAAAGTGCCTTGCCTTATCTAACATGTCGAATAAGTCTACTATCAACGAGATCATGTACTTCATTGAGATCTTGTTTAATGTCATTGCAAAACCATACTGATCTATTATTCTTCGAGTGGAACAAGATCAGTGCACCATATGAAGCCAACGACGATCTAATATATGTGACATGTAACAGCTTATTCATTTATTTTTAAAGTTACTCCAATTTCAGTGGTGCTATACAATTTGCATGCCGGTTGCTCAAGCTCCTGGTTCAAGCTCAATCTTGTGAGCCACCTCCTTCCTTGGTGGAAGGTTGTTTGGCAACTTAGCAAGAATGCTATTTGATAGTTTTCCATGATGGCTTTTATCTCCAATGGCACTTGTCCTTTGTCTTTTAGGCCTTCATCCCACTTCAAGATAGCAATGTAGGTTGGCTCATTCCTACAATCTCCTTTGGACAATTGCAATGCGAGAGAACCTTAGTGGGTAGGCTCTTATCCTTGATAAGAATCATGCATGGCTTGCCTTCTAAGATGTGCATTGTTGTTGGTATAGAGGTCTAAGATCTCCTTTATCTTGACCAAGCTCTATAGAAGTAACATCCCAACTTATTCAGATATCATCACCTTCTTTAGCTCCTTCTAAAAGTTTTCTTAAGGCTGGGGGGCTCTTGAGCACCTTACTAAGCTTCCTCTTCTTGCCCTTAGGCTTGGAAGGATCTCCTTTCATGATTTTGATGAGAGATTCCTCTCCTATAATAGCTTGGGCAATGGTTTAGATTTGTATCTCCATAACTCCATCTTGGTCCATGCTACGAGGCCATCCATGATGTGAAGAGAGAATCCTTTTTGCCCTTATTGAAGATCTCAAGCAACATTTCTGGAAATTTTCACATAACCCACAATTTAACCAATGCATCAAAACTTACCTTGGGCTTCATTCTCTGATTTATCCAAATATAATTGCCACTTGATCTTAATCTTGAACTCCTACAAGTGTTGATGGTGATGGTTTTTTCACACACCACAACCTTTTCCCCTATAAAATAGTGAAATTTTAATTTATAGGAGAACGGTTCGTAATTTGGATTCATCATCCCTATATTCAGCAGGCTTATAGCAGGTGTACTATATTTTGTAGGAAGTTGTCGTTCTATAGAGCATATCAAGCCCCCCATAGAAGATTTTGACTGATGCATTCTCATTCATAAAAGGGATGTGCTCCTTGTTCACTAAGGGAGTTGGGACAATACCTCCTATTATCAAAATAAGATCGTGTTGGTTGAGTCTCATTGATTTACTTTCCATTGCATGAGCGTCTCATGTGGATCAGCAAGACCGTATTATCCTCCTTTAAGGATTTGTCCTCTTTTTGTAACATGCTGATGACAAATTTTAAGGACAACTACATTCCCTTTGAAGCTACTAGACCCCTAACTCGTGCGTCTTGATGTTATCTTTGGAAACATTCAGCTACCTGGTGAGCTCTATCTTTTTTCATTTGTGCCACGAGCAAGGACATGATGTCTTGAGACTCCTTGCATTTTGACGGCTATAGACTATCTTTGAGATTATCGTTGCTTATGACCTAGGAGTGAATGTTGGAGTTCAATGATATCATTTACGAACCTTCCATTTGCTAACGGCAGCACATGTAGTTTTTTGCATCCAAACTTGCCAACTATGCAATACTTAGATCCCTCTTTCCTTTGAAGTGGTTAAGTCAATCTTGCCTTCATTTTTGATGGGGAAAAAAAAGAGAACGCTAAAGTGTAGAAAGCTTGTATTGCTACTTCGCTTAGTTACAAATGAGGTTTCTTGGCTCCCATTATGGGCACATGCTAATAGCATGGAAACATCTGGAATGAGCCTAGTAGAAGATCTAGAGGCTTCCATAATCCCATGGCTACAACTATGTTGCACGGATATGGATACATGTATCAAATATGATATGTATGCGGATATGCAAAATCTTAAAATATCATGGATAGGATCCACCAATGGTAGCACAAATTTATTAAATATATTGTGTTGTATATATTTAATAAAAGAATGACTCAAGTTAATATTTAACTGAAACCATGTTTCTAACCCGAAGAAATTTGTCAAAATGATAAAAGTGATTGCCAATGGTTTGAAAAGGGTTTTTTCCATTTTGATTTGAACCACGAAACTAAAATATTAATTTTTATCGAAATTTACCTAAATCAGTAGGTTTGAATTCTGTTACCGACTTTGCAATCTGACTTGCTTCAGACATGAGAAGCAAATTCATGGTTGATTAGTGTAGGGATTTGTGCACTAGAAGTGGATTTATACCTGATTTTGGGTCGGTATTCATGCACATGACCCAGATTCGAGGCTGAATTTCACGGGACGTAACTAATGCAAATCGAGCATGCAGACCCATGCTTACTGAAATATAATACACATCAGATTAGGCTATGAATCAATGCTACATGGGCGACAAATATCATTTATGAGATTCTACCAATATTATATATGACCAAGATATTTATATTAGAGCCCTAGAACCCTCTAGGGCATCCTAAAGTATAGAGTCAGAGACATTTTTTAAACCTTGTATTTGAGGGTAAATTTTTTAAACCTTGTATTTGAGGGTAAAGTTGGGATATCCCGCTGCTTTCCAAAAGAGGAGAAAGATCCTATTATTTATGCCCTTCCAGCCTCTGTCCTCTCCCTTTTGTACCTGTAGCCCCTCAAGCCACAGACCAGTTCCTCATAGTTGTCATGGGAAAAGGCTGAGATGACTTGATTGTTTTGTAACACACATCTGTATTTTGGGAAGCAAAAAAAGCAATTATATGGAGGGAAGGGGAATAAAAAGATTGAGAAACTATTGATGCCTTGCAATGGAAGGTAAATAACTTAGGCTTTCATATGATATACCATCATTGAACCTCTCCATTTTCAGCATAGCAAAATTGTTTCCTGAAATTTAATTAGATGTATTGATAATTTATCTCTGTGGTAGAAAAAATCCCTTCATTTTCACGACAAGCAGTAATCTGTTACCCGAAAAATGGATATTAGATCATGGACTAAAATGTGCATTTTAGTCAACAAAAGTTCCAACTGGGGAACCACTTCGAAGGGCAAGTCAGGCTGGCTTCAAGGTTAACCTGACTGTACCCAAATCTGTATCTGTTGCTGGCTTGACCATCTTTAACTCCAAACTTTTTAATTCCAAAGCTAGTTGCTGATGTATTGGAATAAAGCATGCATTTGATCGTTAATGCCAAATGCAGCTTGTATTTGGTTATTTGAGAGCCGTGTGCTGAACTAATTGATTATTTTGCAGTTATAAACATCAGCCTGTTTAGTATTTCTCAGTTTTTTAGCATCTTTTTTAACTAGATTTTTCTCTTATTGTAAGCACATGAAGATTGGACTACAAAACATTTTAGTGAAAAATGGATTCCATCTCTCTGGGAAAATGCGAAGTTCCATAAAAGTAATTTGAATTAATGTTAAAATAGAATTTTATTTACCACTGTTCCTGATTATGAATCCAAAAATGATCTTATTCCATATATGAATTAAGTTGTGACAATCTAATGGCCATAAGATTTGCACATGTGATCACCTTTTATTTCAATCTGCAGTGTTATCCTGTTTCCAATTGCAATCACCTTCTATATCACCTGGTGGTTCATCATTTTCGTGGATGGATTCTTTTCACCAATCTATGCTCAACTTGGAATCAACATCTTTGGTATGTTTAATCTTTCTTTTCCTTCTCTTGGGATATGTCCTTTTTTGGTTCAAAGGAGTTAGTTTATTTCTTCTTTTATCAACTTTACTTTGTTTTACAACTTGCATGTTCCAAAAGATGGTCCTCATAACCAAGTTAAAAACTTTTATCATCGTTTCCCTCTTCTTTTAAATGTCTTCCCAAGTCCAGGGGAATTTGGAGGCTGGCAACTAACGATGTAAACGTACCTGATCACCTGATCGGATCTGCTTTGAAAGTAGCAGGTTTGGCTATGACCTTTCCCCAATTTGAAACCCAATAACGCCCGTACATAGTCATATGGTAATTAAATAATGCATGTGTAGTTATGTTTTGGTAAAATCTTTTAAATTAAAATATCTTGACGTGACGTAAACTATAATATTAACCATTTTTATTTAATAAATTTGAACTATCATTTTGAAAATTAATTTCATTCTAATTTGCATAATAATATCCAAGATCTGAATCTGATTTCTTAGCAGATTAGGATTCAGATTCTAAATGAATCCGGCCCAAGTCAACCCGTACACCCCTACTGCTAACTGGTCTTTCACAATTATGGGAAGCCCCTGAACCATAGTTTCATTGACCTTGAATGTAACACTAAGTATGGGAAGGTTGATTTCAGGTTGACTGCCAGTTATAAAACTTTGTTAAGTTCTTCGTAGGGTTGCCCCTGTACCCAACCCCATCATTGATGGGAAAAAGTTTAGATGATGATGACAATGGTGATGCACTTGCCATTAGATAGCTTATAGCTACCTGTATGTACTCTCATTTTAAGGTGATCTCTGAAAATACTGCTGGTTCTGAATATCCATCACCTTTAGGCTTTTTCTCATATTTGGAGGTCAGCTCTATACTCTCACCTTTTGTAGATGTAATGAATATGTATTGACATTGTCATGCAAAGAAAGTTATATAATGAAAAAACTTCTTGTGAAACCTGATTGCTAAGAATTGTATACCATTTGCTCTCTAATCATTGAAATAGACAGTTAATTGATTGCCTAAAGCACAGGGCTATGGTCTTCGTTCAGATAAAAAAAAAGAAGAAACATGCCTTACTATATGATTTTACTGCCTTAGTATGAGCTGTTCTCCTTTGCAGGCAAGGTTTGGACCCCATATTTCTTGCCATGGCAAAGAGGCTAGTATGTTATAAGGGCACTTGCTGTTAGTTCTCTTGATTTATCTTATCTTTTTCTCCTCTTACTTTGTCTTTTAGTAGCTTGTTTTGCTTATCATGTCTTTTTTACTTCCCTTTTTTAATTTGCTTGCCATAGTTTAAATACAAGTTACCACGCACGGAAGCACTATGTCCTAATTTCATTCTATATATGTCATGGTTTTTCTAAATCCCCATCTGGTCTCATATTCCTTCAGTATTCCTCATTTAAAGTTTACAATTGGACTGTTCTCCTTCTCAGGACTGGGTTTCGTAACTTCCATCTCGTTCATTTTCTTGGTTGGAGTGTTCATGTCATCATGGCTGGGGACATCAGTTCTTGGCCTTGGCGAGTGGTTTATAAAACGGATGCCATTTGTTCGCCATATATACAATGCATCTAAGCAGATAAGCTCTGCCATTTCACCTGGTAATTTCCATCAGCTTTTTCTTAGTAATCTATGCAGGGTATGTATTACTAAAGTTCTTCATCTTCAGATCAAAACACACAGGCCTTCAAGGAAGTGGCCATTATAAGGCACCCAAGGATTGGCGAATATGCATTTGGATTCATCACATCTGCTGTTGTTCTTCAAGTTTGTACTCAAGATCTGGAACTCTTCTTTTATTAAGTCCATTTGAATAATTCCATGTCTTTATAGTTACGACAATCTGCATTTAGCTTTTTTGTTGATAGACTATGTAATGCTTCTTTACGATATTGCTAGACCATATGGAAGTTGCACTTTATGAAACCAGAGACATATTTACTTGTTGGACACTCAGAGGACACTATTTTGTTGCCTTATTTGAGGGTAAGATTCGGATGTGTGGGGTCAGTTTCACAATATTTTTTAAAAAAAAATTGGGCACTAATTCAATACTTGAGACACTTTCACCTTCAAATACTTCAGATGCATTGGAATTTTATGGGTATATGTTTTCTTTCAATTATCACATGAAATTATAATGTTTATTGAAGTATATTATCTTTTAGACTGTCCAAATAAAGACATGAGAAATATTGAACTCTTCTGGTGTTTATAAATGAAAAGTTGATAGATAACACCTATTTCTATATATTTATAAAAATTTATGAAATATTTTGTTCCTATTACATTTGAAGATCGTAACTTTGTCATTATTACCTACTAATTACTAACATGTATATACAGATAGAATGCATGATGGTTGTCGCCACTTTCAGAAATAGCTGGTATGTGAATGCTTCCACTCCAAAGCACATGATTATTGATGGTCCAATAAGACCATTAACTTGGGTGATCTATCATACACTTTGTTAGTGGAAGCATTTGCATACCCCCTGCTATGGCATTGTTTGTGTGCATGTGTTATGCTTTGAGGGACTCATCCCCCTAGTATTCCTGGTCGTATCCACATTTATTTGATGAGAATGCTTGTCTACACCTGGGGATACTTAAGGCTTCGATGGAGTGATGTATACTTGGAGTGGAGAGCTGATGTTGGACATAAGTGATTTAAGGGTTTTGTGGTGATAATTTGATGGATTTGAAAATGAACTAGGGTTTGATACAATGAAGACAGGCTTCAGGTCTTGCACCCAGGTGATTTGTTTCACCCACTCACACGAATTGCTTGAGAAATGATTTGATTGTAGTCAACTATTAGGTTAGATATATGCTAAAACTAGGATTTTCAAAATCAATATCAGTCTTATTAAAAAAGTAATTTTACAAGCACATATATCAATATCAGGCCTTGCACCCAGGTGATTTGTTTCACCCACTCACATAAATTGCACGAGAAATGATTTGATTGTAATCAACTATTAGGTTAGATATATGCTAAAACTAGGATTTTCTAAATCAATATCAGTCTTATTAAAAAAATAATTTCACAAGCACACACACATATATATATGTAGAAAACTTACTGTATACATAACACGTGCAAAAAACCAAAATCAAATAAAAAAACAACCCTAATTAAATTCTTACTAGAAATCTCAAATAGAATAAAAGACTAAATAAACTAGTCATAGTCCCTAACTAATTCTATCCGTCCTCGTTAATTCTTCTTGGCTTCAAAACTTGCACTATTGGTAAATGGTATTGATGGTACAAAACAAGAAGCTCTGGATGAAATTGCTCCATTTCCTTTGAATTGGGTCTTCCTTTCCAACAAACTAAGTACTTCTGATTCGAGAATGCTCTTAGGCATGTATAATCTAAATTAGGCTATCCTTTCTAGTGGACCAAGTATTGTTGGCAGTTTCCCACAGCTATGGAAATCATCTCACCATGCAGTATATCATCTCTCTAGTTATCTACCATCTGATGTCTCCATGGTGGCAGTAATGGTGGTAGAAGAACTTGATAACTTGGTTCATCTACATTGCAAAGCGCAACGGGTCTGGAATGGTAACTGAAAAGTCGACTAGAGCTTGATTCTGGGATAAGTCCTCATCATCGAAGACTGGACTAATACTGAAATCTCATGGAATATCTAACTCGTAAGTGTTCAAACTAATCTCCCTCAGAACTTTGTAGGGTCCTGTACATCAAGCATAACGGATTATTATAGTTTCAGAAGGAAACTGGTCTGACTGAACTATACTCATCAATTTGTCTCTGGCTAAACCAAACTCATCATTTTGTCTCCAGCTGAAAATTCTGCATGCTTTCATGTAATCTACAACATATTTGTAAACGTTATTGCTAAACACAGTTTTCCATTGGATTTTCTTATTAAACTTTTTCAGAAGAGGCAAGTGATTCCATAGTGTTAGACATTTCTTCTATGTGAATAAGGGAGCACATCTACAAGTGCCTAGGGCCTATCATCGTAGTTATCTCATATGGACTCAAATTTTCCATGAATATGGATCTCATCAAGTACTTCTGTGTTCCACTAGAACTTTATAGTTGGTTGGGCTCTTTTATTTTTATGGATGGTAAGGAAGTTTCTTCCAGCAATGACAACAACTTAGTAAAAACTTGTGGCCCTAGCCCTTCAAAAACTTCTATCGCCAGCTGGGAAGATTTGTTTTTAGGCTTGACAAGGGTTTCAACCTCTAGATCTTTGTAGAACTCTGCTTTGGATTCTATCACATGTTCAAATTTGAGCTATACTTTCAGTTCTTGTACCTCTTTTTTAGTCGCTACCTTAGACTTGGGGTTACACATGTTCAACCTGCGGCGCATATGATTGAAACAAAAAAGATTTTGGTGAATGGTCTAAAAGAAGATGTAGAGCATAAGAAGATAAAGACTACCTTTCAAGAGATTCAAATCTTGACAAAATTTATACCTATCTTTGCTCTAAGAATAAGGTTCTTCAACAAACTTGAGTTTAAAGGCATTTCTTTGCTAAATGTTAGAAATAATGGAAGAAATCTTCAAGATGGCTCTTCCAATCTTCATAACCATATCGATTAGTAAAATCACGAAAAAATCCGATTCAGTAACATACATATCATGCTCCTCTTGCTTGGAATCACCATCAATGTAGATGTATCAGCTATAAAAATATGAATTCCATAGATAATTAACTCTAAATTTGAATTTTTCAGCATAAAAAGGTCAAACAATATTCAAGAATCTCAATGCCTCAAATTTGGTCGAGTCAGGCTTGAAACAAGCCCAAAACTACTCAAAATTCGATAACTGGTCTATTCTGTACAAACATGTCGCGCTTAGTGTATTGTTGACCTACTGTACTGGTAAAACATATTTGAGTATGAGGTGACTTGGGTTTGACCCAAATTGGATCCGGAAAGAAGACAAAGCGGATATGAAGGCAGGAGGAGGGTCAGGTTTTTCTCTATTAAAAGCGAACCCAGATCCTTTCATCTTTGATCGACTCGGGTTATAGTTGAGGATCTATCGAGTCTAGATCAAGGAAGGAGACAAACCCAATGAAAACCTGGTGAAGACAATAATGTTAGAAGCAGCGAACCGTGACATGTGAGGCAACTATTCGAAACTAGGAGATTAAAGTTCTAGTTGATTGGGTTTCTCCGACTGATGAGGTCAAGGACAATGATGTTTGCAGAAGAGTGATGTTGCGTTGTGGCCACTGTTGAGTTGGTGATTAAGGTTGGAGATGTGAAGTCAGGGAAGAAAAATCTAATGATTAGAAGATTAATCAAATTCAAATTGTCGATGATATAATCGGGAGGAAGGATGCAAGGAACCCGATACTACTGTAAGGATCGAGATCCAAGCCTAGAGAGGGAGTAAATAGGGTTGCTACTTTTTTTAACTTTAATTAAATGATTATCAAAATGTAAAAGCTATCACAAAAAATAATCATATTACAGAAGACACCATGTTTATAGTGATTCAGGAATCACAACGTCTACTTATCCTCTCGTCAAGAGGATCTTCCACTAAAGTTGTAAGTGTTCGTGGATCCAATAAGCAGTTATAAGACAACACCCGAGTTCACCCAACTAGTCATATCTGCAAATGCCTTACGTAAAGTGTAAATCATAATTTTTGCTAGTATCTTTCCATTTATCCCGATTTGAGTATATCGTAACACAATCACTTAATCAACTTTGGTTTGAGTACGCTGTAAAACAACCAGTCAAAAAATATAAAAACATAAAAACAGAGTTTGAATACTGACAAGACCGAATAGCAGTCAAGCACAACATCAAAAAATGATCTTACATCCCTTTTGTATGTCGCCTTCGAAAGAAGATGATGATCACAAAACGGTGATGATAATGTAGTCGAGACTGCAACACTCTACAAAGATAAAGTTTAATGTAGAAGTATGTCTCTGCGGATAATGTTAGATGATGAAAACTAGGCTGGAGAAAGATATCCAAAGACTCCTTTTCTTTCGAGAATCTCCTTAGGACGCCTTCAATTTTCTCTAATAATTCTCTTTAATTCATCCAAATTCTTCTTTTAAAAAGCCTCTCAATAAATCTTAACCATACAAATAATAGGAAGAATAATCTTGGCCATTAAAACAAATCGAACTATAATCAAAGTCATCCAAACACCATTTAAAGTTTAGGATTTTTTGGAACAAACCCTAACTCAAAAAAGACTAGAATTGCTAACTCAGTGTGCATCCAAAACCACAGTTGATCTGTTATGTAATTGACCCATGAATGGGCCTAGTGGGGCATTGATGGACCCCCTACGAAGGCCCTTCTAAACCCTCTAGTGAAGGGTGATAGTAGTTTTTGCAGTTGACCCTCGATGGGCCTTTAGGAGCCATCGATGGGCCTTTAGTTGTCAATTTCAGCACTGTTGTACTTAAGTAAAACGTTGATACCTTTTGCTTTCAAACTACAAATGAACTTTATTGATCTTATTTCGAAAATAATTCACAGCTCTATAACTTTCTAATATTTCATGATTGATTTAAGTTGGATTGTGGATCTGTATAAAAAAATGCTCTTGAAGTCACAAAAGCTGTATCTCATCGATTTCGCTCATCGTCTTGCATGATACTTTGCACATTAATCAAACTTACACAAAACTCCACAAAACTTGTCATACTAACATTTGAGTTTGAATTTGTTAAATCAAGGATATTCTATGTGCATACATCCAACAATCTCCCTCTTTTAGTAATAACAAACTAAACCATTGAAATTTGTATACAACCACGTTTTGAAATCAAATAGTATGTAATATTATGTGTCATGATATAAATAAAACTTCATCTTCCCCTACATTCAAGTGTAAAAATTAATCAATGTGTTCTCTTCTTTTTCACAATTTCTATAAAAATGTAAGTGTCAAACCAATTCTCCCCCTTTTGTTAGTAGGTAAAAAAAAAACTCTAAAATGACTATAAAGAGATGAAGAATATAGAATAAGAAATCAAAATGGATTAGAGAGAGCTTGAGAGTCTATAGTTTTGTAACGAAAATAATGCCGACAAGCTGACACAAATGCTATATATGATCCCTATTATCATAACCCATGTATGTACACAATGAATTCAAACTACAGAACATAATCACATATTATCAAGTGAAATTTAAGTACAACTATCCAAACACACAAAGCATGCACTTAACCACATGAGAAATGACGTCAAGCTGAAACATATCTCAGTTTTTGAAGAAAGAACAAGATGTAGACCTTAACATGTTAGCCAACTTACAAGGAGAATCGACTGTGCTTGTTGGGTGAAGTCACACTATCCTTGAGAATATATACAAATGATTAATCCATGAGTGCGGCTTGTGGCATCTTTTACTGACACTCTTTTTTGTGGATTTAAGATAAATATTTTACTTTTAATACTAGTTTTTTTTTATTTGAACTCGTCTTGAATTTTGATAACACATTTATTTTTTCATTTTTTTTATTTGTCAATGCACATGATCTCTAAGTCGGTTCTCGTTGTGTAATGGTTGGAAGTGAACTTAAGAACCATTTATAGTAAACAATCATGAATAAGTAGACTATATGCGTACTTTAATGGAAGTAGAATCAAGTGAAAACACAATCAGGCATCAAGGTCAATAAGTTAATGATATACGTAAACAAGTAGAATTTTAGAAAAATAAGACTCATCTAATCAATCCACATCTTATGTATCATTTAGAAAATTATTCCACATATCATCTAAAAATGGACGCATGAGTTTTTTTATTTTAAAGAAAATCAAAAACCATAAAAAAGAAACTAAATAATATACAAGTATATATAAATAACATGCTAGATATCCAAGAAAAGAATACCCATTTCCTTTCTTAAACGAATGAAAGTTCCTTAGACAACGGTCAAAAACCATAAAAAAGAAACTAAATAAGATACAAGTATATATAAATAACATGCTAGATATCCAAGAAAAGAATACCCATTTCCTTTCTTAAACGAATGAAAGTTCCTTAGACAACGGTTTAGTGAAGATATCAACAAGTTAGGTTATAGATCGGTAATACAAACTCTATCAAAACATTTTTGTTAACAATGTGGTCCCTAAGAAAATGATGTCTTACATCTATGTGTTCTATATGGCAACAGGATTGTCACTTAGATCAATAGCACTCCTATTATCACATTTAAGTCAGACTTTCTTATAGGTAAGACCAAAATCTTTGAAGTAGATTTCATTCTAAGAGCCTGTGCATAACATCTATTTAAAGCTATGTACTCAGTCTTAATAGTTGACAAAGCTATATAATTTTGTTTTCTACTTGACCATCAAATTATAGAATGCCCCAACAAGTGTACTGTGCCATTAGTGCTTTTCATATTAGTCAAACTATCTACATAATCACAGTCAAAATCAATATTGAAAATAACGCGTTATGAAACCTGTTATATTGCGTTACGTAACCTAACGGAACCCCAACGCTACGTAACAACTGAAAATATCTCAGTGCACCATAATAGTGGACCATAACAGTGCGTTTTTTATATTATTTTATGTTATATTATGTAACGTTACGTTAAATTACATTATGTTATGTTATTTACAATTATTTTTTTTAGTAATTTTTATATTGTTGATTATTATTTTGACTATTAGCGAACTGCATTAATTTTCTTACTTGATTAGTTGTTGATTTGTTTTGATTGTATGTGAAATTACTAATTTGTTAATTTGTGATCGTTTCCTTATTCGCTAATTATAATTTCTCTCTGGTTGTTAAACTATATTGTTGATTCTATTAAATTTTAACCGAACTAAAATTAACAATTACAAATATGATAAACTAAACATTACGAAATATAAATTACAACAATAATAATAACTAGAATTGAAATAAAAAATTAGAATCTTGTTTTCTTATTTAACTGATAACTAGAATTACTGTTGCAGATTTAATGTAATTTATGAAGATAAATGTGAAAACTATTGTAGAACTTAATATAAAATTAAAATAGATTATTTATTATAAAATGGTTTTATATTCTATTTTTAGATATTTTAAATTTATTTTTTCAGATATAATTTTTTTATATCGTTTTATATTTATTTTTATTAAATAAATAGGAAACTGCATAACCTACGTTATGCGTTACGCTATATGCAATATAAGCTAATAGAGACAAAATGTTACGTTACCGTTATCGCTATTTTAAATATTGGTCAAAATAACTAACTCAAAAGATTCATGACTAAAAAAATCATAACTGAAATTTTAAGTACTAATAAGATATCGAAAAATCTATTTGCAGCTTTCAAGTGTGATTGGATTAACCTAAAATTGCACATAAACACAAAATATGATATCAGGATGTGATGCTGTAAGATATAAAAGGCTACGGATTGCATCTCTATACCTTTTCTCATAGATCGAGGCTCCGTTCTCGTCTTTTGTAATCTTTGTCGACAGACCCATAGGTATGGTCGCTGCTTTCGATCCATTTATGTCAAATCTCTTGAGAAGCAAAAGCTCCTTGACATGCTTTTCTTGTGACATAAATATGTCCTTTGTAGATTATATGACTTGGAATCCAAGGAAATACTTACAGCTAACCCATCATAGACAATTCAAACTCAACCTAATATCTTAAACTTGTGGCATATATCCTTGTTAATGGACTGAAACTCCTTTCCTGAAATTATGTTTTAAAAGATGATCAATAAATCGATCATACCAAGCACGAGGTGCCTTCTTACGATGATAATGCCTTATCAAGCTTGAAAATATGATTTCAAAATTTATGATCAATGAAACCTGGATGCTCTACATACAGTTTTTTCTTGA
This sequence comes from Dracaena cambodiana, assembly GCA_036321105.1. Taxonomy (NCBI): domain Eukaryota; kingdom Viridiplantae; phylum Streptophyta; class Magnoliopsida; order Asparagales; family Asparagaceae; genus Dracaena; species Dracaena cambodiana. Next base: position 38,507,642 of record JAYEPQ010000006.1, read on the forward strand.
GGTTACCATTAAGGAAAGCACTTTTAACATCCATTTGATATAACTTGAAGTCTCAATAACATGAATATGCTAAAAGTATTCGAATAATCTCAAGTCTAACTACTTGTACAAATGTCTCATCAAAGTCGATTATCTCAATTTCGTTATATCCCTGGTAACAAGTATAGCTTTATTCTTTATTATATTACCTTGTTCATAAAGTTTATTCTTAAAGATTTATTTTGTTCCTAAAATAGGGTGATCATTTGGTTTAGGACCTAAACTCCAAACTTCATTCCTAGTGAACTGATTCAATTTTTCATGCATTGCCATGACCCAACTTTCTTTGTTTAGTGCTTCATTCACATTTTTAGACTACTTCAGAAATAAAACTAACATTAGCACAAAACGAAGAGTGAATGAGTCTGTATACCTATATTAGGATTTCGAACTACCAAGTCCCTAGGATGATCTTTGGAAAATTGCAAATCACTTGAGAGAATGATCTCCTTTATCTCCTCATCCTTCTTTTGAGATTTTGTGTCGTTATCATGCTCTTTCATTTTCAAAGTATCCTATTCTTTTAGGTTGTAACTAGGGGGGGCCTTCATCACATCTGCCAATAACAACAATATATATGTTAGTTTCCTCAAATTTCATATGGATAGACTCTTCAATAGCTTTGCTATTTTATTATACACTCTATATGTTGTCTTGCTAAAAGTATTCCAAAAATATACATTCATTAGCTTTGCTATTAAACTTCCCTAATGAATAATTGAATATTTTGTATTCAAAAGATAACATTTGCAACCGAAAACACGAAGATGTCTAAGACTCTGGACATGCATATCCAGGTCGTCAGATATAACGACCAAAATAATATACATAGAAAGAATATATATAATACACTAATAATAGTTATTTCCAAACATGATAATAATACAAGTCTCAGAAAATATTAGACTAATATGTAACGAAGATATCAACAAATATAGGTATATCTTAATGTCTTCTAGTGTAGTTACAATTATAATAAGAGTATTTTTATTTAAGATGACATATAATTGAAAAACTAATTATTGAGATATCATTATTTCGATTGTTTCCTGTGCAGACCTACGAAATAGTCACATGGATTGTCAGGTGCTAAATCAGACCTGCCGTCAGGCAAAAGGAATAATCATGTGTGATCCATTAAATCACCAAGCATCCATGTTGTGTGAAACATTCTATTGTACAAGTTTACAACCAAAATTGAATATATTTTCATTATTTAGTTTTCCTCCTAACACAGTATTATTTAAGTATAGCTCATATCAGGTCCAAATTCTAATTCTCGTAGCTTGAATATAGATTATATCATATGCAATATTTCTTTCGATTTTATTAGTTTGTTAACAATATGGTTTAAAGGGTTCATTCGATTTATACTCTATTAAATAGATTGCAATTGGCTAAAATAAAATTTACTGATTTGAAAAATCATAGAGATATATTGGCAGGTAAGTATATGAATACTGGGAGATTTTCTGTGATAGGCACATTTCTTAATTATGTAACCATCAAATAAGCTAACTTTTGTAGACACCGATATAAGATATCATGAACAATATTTTTCCACGATTATAGATTTTATATAATTTACCAAATATTGTATATATTGGTTATTCTAAATCTTGTTATACTATGTAATTTAACGTTATTCATTCTAATAAAAATTATATCAAGAACAAGAAAATTTCTGACAATGTAAAGATGTATCAACACTATTAATAACTATGTGATAACAAATTGATTCTTTATAAATTGAATAACATATTTATATAATATTTTTATTGAAACTAGCATATTTAGTGAGTTCAAAAGAGAACTTACCTCAAGTTATTTCACATTATCGCTCAATTAGCAATCACAACGAGCAATCTACACGTAAAATTATTATATGAATGTTAAAAATAGTGTAACATGAATTTAGGTGATTTTTAGGTATTTTTATAATAAATATAAAGCATTTAAAAGTTGGTTTTAAAGTTAAATGTCTTAGCGGGTCTGAAATCAATAAATAAGTTTGATCCATCTTATTGGATTTATAAGATGGTAGATGTTTTAAAATTATTAGAGTTGTTGGATAGTGGCTAAGTCAATCTTAGGATCCAATAAGATAAATCTAACAAGAATTAAAAAAATATAGGTTAATCAATCTCAATCAATAGAGATCCGAGAGGAGGAAGAGGATGGAGGCTCCTCCGGTGAAGTTCTGGCAAAGGGCTGATGGCTCCGATGAGGGGGTGTTGGTTCCAGCAGCGGTCCAACGAGGTGCTCTGGCAATGTGAGAGGGAGAGAGAAGAATTTTAGAGAATAAGTATAGAGGGATTAAATTGAGAAAAGAGATTGGGTTTAGATAGTATTGGATTTGACAGTTAAAGAATATGAAGAGTCTGAGAGAATTAAAGAGGATAGTGGGAATTTATTTTTTAAAATTAAAAACCAGAATAACTTGGATGTTTCAATGGTTAAATTCATGAAGAAGATGAAAGATTTGGAAGGTTAGAGAAGATAAATAGTCAATTTATTTATGGCTAGAAAGTTAAGGGTTATTACAAATTAGTAGTGCTGGCTCTTTTAGGGAGATATTCTATCAGAGTACACTTCTGTACATCTACAATGTAAAGTAGTCTGTAGTTGATTCTCTACCTAAGACGTATCAATTTCCTTAAAGTGTTTTCCCGGAGGAATTGCAAAATCTTGCTACAATGACCCCATGAAGGATTAGCTCTAGGCGTTCAACAAAGGCAATTTATAGTTCTCGATGGAGGTTGAGAAGATCGTTTTGGCAGTGTTAGATAAGATTTTTGGTCATGGCCAACGTATTGGTGGTGATATTGATGATTATGGATGAGATCGTTTTGGTGGTGGCAAAGGAGAATTTGATCAAGCTGGTGGAATTAGTGGCAGAGTGAAGGAAATGGAAGAGTAGAGAGTTGGCAAGATACGAGGACCTACTTCCACTATGTGGAGGTTGGACACATGAGTAACATATGCACAAAATTGTATGGCAAGCCTCCCTTGTCAATTTGCTCATGTCTCACATACTAGGACTGGTTCCCTCATATTCCAGAAGCGTATTTATGTAAGGTAAAGAGTGACAAATACCAAATGCTCTAGCAATTAGAGGGTACATAGAGCACGCTTCATCCATTGCTACCTTAACACAGTTAGATGCATGTTTTACATTCAGAGCTTATAATACTTGGATCATTAACACTGGTGCATCTTGTCACATAATGGAATCAAAAGTGTTCTACATGACTTATCTTCATTTTTTATTATTTCCTACAGTAATTTAAACAAATGGTACATCTCTTGTTCAGAGTGCAGATACCACTGAGTTTACTGCTTCATTACCGTTATCTATTTTTTACATACCCAAATTTCCATTTAATCTATTATCTGTCAGCAAACTTATACGATCCTTGAATTATTTGGCAGTATTCCGTCCTAATCATTTTGTATTTAGAAGATTGGGATGCATGATTGGCACAAGACGTGAATTTGGAGGTCTATAGCATGTGGAGACTAGTATCGGTTCGGTTTTATATATTAGCTTTATTTTGCAAGATTTATATAGTCGGTTTAGTCATACTACCTTATAAATTTTAAAGAAATTAGTTCCTGAATTAGGTTAAGTGTCATCTCCTGAATGTGAGTCATGTCGAATGGGTAAATATCATCGTGTGCCTTATCCATTAAAGTCAATAAGAGTGTAGATCACCCATTTGAACATTTTGATTGTCGGGTTTCTTGTCCTGTTTGCTCAACATTTGGTCTCAAGTATTTCATTCTTTTTGTGGATGAGTTTTATTGTATGACATGGTTATGTTGGAAAATCGTTAAGAGAGTTCTCTGTTTCTTTAACATTTTTCGATGAAATCAAGGATAAGTTTGGTGTGTCTGTCCATACTTTACGGACTTACGCAAAAGAATTTCTTAGTTATATTTTTATGCATTTTATGTCTGTCATTGAATTTACTCACCAAACAACAGAATGGGGGAAAGCGATCATAAGAATCGTTATTTCGTTGAGGTAACACGAATTTTTTTAATTGATATGAATGTTCCTAAACACTTCTTGGGTATGTAGTTCTTACAACTTGCTGTCTCATTAATTGCATGTAATCGACAGTTCTTGATAGTCAAACATCATATTCTATTTTTTATTCCAAACATGATTTAGGTGCTACTATCCCGACTTTCATAAGTTCATAGTCTATGTTACATTTTTCGAGTCCATGTCATACTTAGCTAAGAAGTCATCCAAGAGTACATTGTCAGACCTAAAAGACGTTTCACATTTTTTTTAGAAAACACACTGCCTTCATATATCAATATGGATCGTATGCCTTAGAAATATGGATGGGTGTCTATGACATGTGCCAAATCCACTATGAATATGCATTTGTCCCTGTATCAATCATTAACACGGTATCGAGTGAAAATGTTAATATTTTTTCTTCTGTTGATTGTGGTTCTCAATATGATCTTAATATTCTTATTGCTCACTGTAAAAAAAATAATAATAAAATAAAAAAATAGTTGCACTCTACATCCATTGCATAACTTATTATTTGCAAGTTTTTCTCGTATTATCAGGTCTTTGGTTCCTTCATTGATTCTCATCCTATTTCCAAACTTGTTTCAGATGTCATGTCAAATCTAGGTTGACGCTTATCTATGGAAGATGAGATACATGCGCTAGAGCAGAATGAAACATGGAAACACATTCCACTTTCAGTTAAGAAGAAGACAGTTGAATGTTGGTTTGCATATACTATCGGACTGAACCCCGACAGGAACTTAGCTTGTCTTAAGGATCATTTGGTTCCAAAGAGATACTCTCAAATATATGATGTAGATGACTTAGACACGTTCATAGTAGTAGAAAAGATGGCTTCAGCTTGGCTACTTATTCCACTTGTGGCTACACTGTAACAACCTAATTTCATCATAACTTACATGCTTGATATCAGATTAATCCCAAAATGAATGTGTTGTGTTTGTCTTATTTTTCTATATTTTTGTGATTTTCTTAAAATTTTTAAGATAGTCACTTAAAATAATATTATTTTAAGTGACTATCTTAAAAATTTTAAGAAAATCACAAAAATATAGAAAAATAAGACAAACACAACACATTCATTTTGGGATTAATCACCGGTGGGTTCTACACATTTTTACTAGTCTCCCTTTTTTTGACTTGTAAAGATGAAGTTTGATTTTATTTGGATAGTTTAATTTAAAATTATAGCTTTAAATAAGTTTAATAACCTATTATTATTAGTCATTTATTCTATTCCTATTTTGTTTTTATTCACCCATACCTCCTTCACCATACTTATCCTTTGGTCAAAAATGACAAACCATCATGTTACCCCATATCTCTCCTTTATTTATATCTTTTTCTTTTCCTCCTTTCATTTGTTTTCTCTCCTTTATTTTTTATTCATCTCTTCCTTTTATTTTTTTTCTACTCCAACTCAAGAGAAGAAGAAGAAAAGAGAAGAAAAGAGGAGAAAAAGAATAAAAAGAGAAGTTCTTTAGCTTCAAGATAGGCTTACCTTCCTTAACCTATCAAGGCAAGTAAAATCACATCCCCTCTCATGTTTTATTTCTAATTCTAATTGTTTATAGTTAATTTAGAATCTTGATTTGTTAAAACTTAAAAACATAATATCTCTATACAAAAATCTCTATGATTATTCTAGAAAAATAAAAATATGATTTTTTATACTTTACCCTATGTTTATATATCGAATTTATCATTTTATTTATAATCTCTCATTCTTAAACTACAAGTTATAAAGTTAAACTATATGCTTTATTTTTAAATTATAAAAATACTACCTTTATGAATATTCATCATGTTTGGATATACATTTGAATTTTCCATATAAGTTCTTTATATATAATGCAATGATTTTTAAATCATTTTCCACTTGCCATTAGAACATAGGTATATGTATGTATTCATAATCATATTTTAAAAAGAAGATTTCAAATAAATAAGTTTCTACATTAAATTGTTAAAATATTTCTTTCATACGAGATATTATGTTAGGTCATAATTCTTTCTATGCTAATCCATATTTAAATATATACATATATATATATATATATCTACATGTCTAAGATTTAACAAATTTGCTACTTTCCATACTATGAAATCATACTAGAATTTAGAAAATCAATATGTTGTTAAACTAATTGTTATAAAAGTGTTAAGCCTATTTAATTCCTATCCTTACAAATTTAGTACCCACTTGCCTAATGTGTTTATATGCATAATTGTATTGCGTGGTTTACATACATGATCATTATTTGCATAACACATTTTAATATTCTATGACTATCATACTTGCCTTAACATATACATATTAGTAGCTTGTACAACATACATGAAATTATATATGTGTTTATATGCATAATTGTATATGCATGATTCACATATATGATCATCCTAGGTATCTTTACATCTTAATACTCACATACGTATTTATATGTATACTTGTATTTATGTGTAGTTTACATACATGATCATTTTCATAACATTCATTCTAACATTCTATACTCCATCATACTTGCATTGACACATACATACTAGTTACTTGTACAACATATACGAAATTATGCCGGACTTTCCTTATTAGTACATACACGTCTTGATAGTGCCATGGATCTTGACTTGCCTGTTAACTTGATTTTGACATTCCATCATATTTACTTCGACATATACATACTAATTACTTGTACAAGATACATGAAAATTTTCCGGATTTTCCTTGTTAGTATATACACATGTCTTGATGGTGCCATGGATCCTAACTTGCCTGTTAACTTGATTTTGACATGGACCACATCTTACTTGTTACTAGACATGTATATGTATTAATCTTGACATGATTAGTTTATCATATTCCGGATTGATTTGCATGTAATATAACTTGAAATCTTGGGTTATGGGAGAACTAAAGGGTGGACAAATATTGTATCGTGAAAGGTTTAGGATAGGTTGCGCAACCGAAATAGGGGCCCATCTGCGGGGGCGCCCGGATGGTACTGAGCCATCATCTCTTGTTTAGTCCATGTTGATGGGACGACCGATTACTCAGTAATCGGTATCTGCTTGAGTGCTTAGCGGCACGACTGGTTCAGCGCCAGCATCTTGGCCGGGTCCCGGGTATGCACGGGTACTTTCACGATAGAGTCATTTCTTCACCACTTAGTTCAAAATATAAAATAAAATATGATATTAACCTAGACTTGATATGTATTAGTCTCCGTACTTGATATCGATCACATATGATATAGATCTATTTCTTCACCAATTAGTTCACCATGCATGTGCATATACTTTTTATATCAATTCATATTTTACTTGTTAGTACATATTGCATGCTCCCTACCATACAAGTCTATTTATTCACCATTAGTCTCCATACTTGATAGCATGTACATTCCTTCTTGAGATCATTACTTGATCATTTAATATTTTTTCCACACATGCGTATAGTTTCATATCCACACCCATATCTTACCTATTTGTTTATATTACACGCTCCGTACTTATTATTTTACTTGCCGGGTTTGACCCTGAGCTCCCCCACACGCTCAGGTACTGAAGATGTGAGCGAGGATCCGCCACTGCATGATCCGTACTTTCTAGAGCAGACCGAGCAGCAATAGATTTATAGGCCTCCGCTTTTGTATTTTTGGTTTGGTATGTATCACCCCTTTGGGACTTTATTTCTAGCTTTTGTATAAGTATTATACTTGTTGCTGCTTATCTTAGACATGTATATCTTCTCTTTTATATGGCAGTAGACTAATTTTCAAGATCATGGTTGATGACTAGTATTCAGTTCCATTCATTTCTTCTTTTACATATTTATAGGTCTCGTGCACGTTGACTTACACGTGCCCGCCGGTAACGCACTCCGTTTTCGTATCTCTCCGGAAAATGGGGCGTTACATACACACTAGTAGTCTCTATACTAGTTAGATATTAAGAATTCATTTCTCTGTGGTATCTTGATGAGGAAGTTTATATGGAGCAACCACTTTGGAATTGTTACTTAGGGGAGTGTGGCAAAGTTGGTCATCTACAAAATTCACTTTATAAGCTGAAACAATCTCCTCGAGTCTAGTTTGGGGGTTTGGTTTTGTTATTCGAGAGTTTAGTATTGGTTGTTCTTAGGCAGATTACTTGATTTTCTTTGGCATCCCTTAGCAAGAACATACTCTTAGTACCCTCTGCAGGTGATATTATGATTACTACAGATGCACAGGACATTAGTGATTTAAAATGCGCTTACAGCAGAAGTTTTAGACCAAAGATTTAGGACCATTCTGGAAATTAAAGTTGCTAGGTTTAAAGAGGAATTTCATTCTCTCAGAGGAAATCTTAGATATGTTGTTAGAAGTAGGAATACTTGAGTGTAAAGCTGCAGATATGCCAATGGATTCGAATGTGAAGTTGATATGCCAATGGATTCGAATGTGAAGTTGATATGCCAATGGATTGAGCATGAAGTTATTGTCGAGGGAGCTTTTATAGGACCTAGGAAGGCATAGAAACTAGTAAGGAAGTTAAACTATTTGACAATAAATCGGCCTAATATTGCATATCTGGTTAGTATTATGTGTTGATTCATATGAGCTCCACGAATAAGTTATTAGAATACTGTAACAACCTAATTTCATCATAATTTACATTCTTGATATCAGATTAATCCCAAAATGAATGTGTTGTGTTTGTCTCATTTTTCTATATTTTTGTGATTTTCTTAAAATTTTTAAGATAGTCACTTAAAATAATATTATTTTAATCAACGGTAGGTCCTACACATATTTTTACTAGTCTCTTCTTTTGACTTGTAAAGATAAAGTTTGAATTTTTTTTGGGTTAGTTTAATTTAAAATTATAACTTTAAATAACTCTAATAATCTATTATTAGTATTCATTTGTCCTATGCCTATTTTGTTTTATTCACCCATACTTTACTTTACCATGCTTGTCCTTTGGACAAGCATGACAAACCATCATCTAATCCCCCATATCCCTCATTTATTATATCTTTTTCTTCCCTTCTTTTCATTTGTTTTCTCTCCTTCATTTTTCATTCATCTCTTTCTTTTATTTTTTTACTCCAACTCAAGAGAAGAAAAAAAGAGAAGAAGAAAATGAGAAGTTATTTAGCCTCAAAATAGGCTTATCTTCCTACCATCAAGGCAAGTAAAATCACATCCATTCTCATGTTTTATTTCTAACTCTAATTGTTTGTGGTTAACTTAGAATCTTGATTTGTTAAAACTTAAAAAGATAATATTTCTATAAAAAAAAATCTCTATGATTATTCTAGAAAAATAAAAATATGATTTTTACACTTTACTCTATGTTTATGTATTGAATTTATTATTTTATTTATAATCTCTCACTCTTAAACTACAAGTTGTAAAGTTAAACTATATGCTTAATTTTTAAATTATAAAAATGTCACATTTATGAATGTTTATCATATTGGATATAAATTTGAAGTTTTCTACATAAATTCTTTGTGTATAATATAATGATTTAAAATTATTTTCCACTTGCCATTAGAAAATAGGTATATATATATATATATGTATTCATAATCATGTTTTAAAGAGAAGATTTCAAATAACTTTATATATTAAATTGTTAAAATATTTCTTTTATACGAGATATTATGTTAGGTCATAATTTTTTTTATGCTAATCCATGTTTACTTGAAAAAATATATACATTAGTAAGATTTAATAAATTTGTTACTTTCCATACCATGAAATTATTCTAGAATTTGGAAAATTCATACATTGTTAAAGCAATCGTTATAATAGTGTTAAGCCTATTTAATTTCTATTTTTACAATTTAGTACCCACTTACCTAATATTTGTTTATATGCATAATTATATATGTATGATTCACAAGCATGATCATCAAAGATATTTTTACACCATAATGCCCACTTACATACATGTTTATATGTATAATTGTATATATATGTGGTTTACATACATGGTCATTATTTCCATAATACATTCTAGTATTTTATGACTATTATGCTTGCTTGACATATACATACTAGTCACTTGTACAACATATATGAAAATATGCCGAATTTTTTTTATTAGTACATACACATATCTTGACAATGCCATGGATCCTAACTTGCCTGTTAACTTGATTTTGACACTCCATCATACTTGTCTTGACATATACATACTAGTCACTTGTGCAACATATATGAAATTATACCGGATTTTCCTTATTAGTACATACACATCTTGACAAAATGTCATGGATCTTGACTTGCCTATTAACTTGATTTTGACACTCCATCATGCTTGCCTAGACATATACGTACGAATTACTTGTACAAGATACATGAAAATATGCCGGATTTTCCTTGTCAGTACATACACATGTCTTGATAGTGCCATGGATCCTGACTTGCCTATTAACTTGATTTTGACATGGACCACATCTTACTTGTTACTAGATATATATATGTATTAATCTTGACATGATTGGTTCATCATATTCCTAATTGATTTCCATGCAGTGTTTTAAATATCGGTCGATATGTCGGTATATCGGTAAAATTGAAGAAACGAGACGATATGGGATTTTTTTTACCGTTTATCGTTTTGGACCGGTATGGACCGATATATCGGCCACGTGGCGATATATCGGCCGGTATCGTGATGAGAAATACCGGCCGGTATTAGCTAATATCGGTTAATGGGTTTTGGTTACGGGTTAAACCCATTAACCCGTTAAAATCTGACCCGTTAAGAAATAAAACGGGTCGGGAGGGGAGAGAGTAAAGTTTTCGCGTTTTCTCTCTCTCTCTTTCTCTCCCGGCGCAATCCGAGCGATCGATCGTTCCCGCGACCAAACCCTAACCCTAGGTTCCCAAACCAGCCCTAAATCTCTCTCTGATTCTTCTTCTCCCACTCTCTGGCTCTCTCTCTCTCATTCTCTCCCCGCGATCGTCGGCCGATCGAGCTGAACGGCCCGAACCCTAACCCTAATTTCCTAATTGAGCCATAAATCTCTCTCGTTTTTCTTTCTTTCTTCTCCGCTCTCCGATTGCTCTTCTCCCAGTCTGGGAGTTTTCGAAGGGTGCTCGCCGTTCTCCAGTGGGGCAGTGGCCGCCGGCCAGGTAAGTGAACTTTGTTTTTTTCATTTTAATTTGATTTAGAGTTACAAATTTCTTCAATTTATTTTATAATTGTGCTATTTAGGTTTAATTGATTGCGATTTATGTTAGAATTTTTTTTTGTGTAATTTGAGACGAAGTCTTAAGTTGGAAGGGCTGAGTTTGTGATTGTACTATACAGTGAATTAGAATCACTGATTCATATTGTATCAGTGAATAGTGTGAATCAGTGAACCGAATCACTGATTCACATTGAATCAGTGATTCGATTCACTGATTCACATTGAATCAGTGATTCGATTCACTGATTCACACTGAATCAGTGAATCAGTGGTTCTAATTCACTGATTTTGTGTGTATGAGTTTCATAGTAGATAAAATTTGTAAATTTGTATTAGTATTTACTATTTATGTGTATTCAGTGATTTTGTGTGTATGAGTTTGTGTGTAAATTTGTATTAACATGAATATAATTTGTATATATGAGTTTCATACCAGTGTTTTAACTGATTTTGTGTGGTATGAGTTTCATACCAGTGAATACCAGTGTTTTAACTTATAATGTAACTTGTAATTTGTAAATTTGTATTAGTATTTATTATTTATGTGTATTCACTGATTTTGTGTGTATGAGTTTGTGTGTAAATTTGTATTAACATTAATTCACTATTTTTGTGTGTATTCAATGATTTTGTGTGTATGAGTTTTATATGCTTACAAGTTACATTATAACATGTGCAATTACAAGAATTACAAGTTACATTAAAGCTTGATTTCTTAATTAGATTAAGTTAATATAAATTAGTAACTTTATTTATGTTATTAACTTTATTTATATGATTATTTTTTTTAACTTAGATTATGTTTATTAACTTTATTTATATGAGTAAAAGCTTGAATTTTTAATTAGATTAAGTTAATATAAATTAGTAACTTATTTTTCTTAATTTTATGATTGTATGTCGCTCTGTGCATATGCGAACGTTCTAAACGGTATCTGCAAATTCGTAAGTTGAATGTAAATAAACCAATGTAAGTACTATAAACTTATTTTATGTGTTTTATTATGTTCTATATAGCCAATTATATGATTATTCTTTAACTGGTATGACACCGATATGACACTCCGGTATTTAGGGTCATATCGCGATATCCCGCCCGGTATCCGGTAACCGGTATGTAATTTGGCTGACCGGTACGAGACCGATATCCGATATTTAAAATACTATTTCCATGTAATATAACTTGAAATCTTGAGTTATGGAAGAATTAAAGGGTGGACAAATATTGTATCGTGAAAGATTTAGGATAGGTTGCGCAACCAAAATAGGGGCCCATCCGCGGGGCGCCCGGATGGTACTGAGTCATCATCTCTTGTTTAGTCCATGTTGATGGGACGACCGATTACTCAGTAATCGGTGTCTGCTTGAGTGCTTAGCAGCACGGCTGGTTCAGCGCCAGCATCTTGGCCGGATCCCGAGTATGCACGGGTACTTTCATGATACAGGTTTATTTCTTCACCAGTTAATTCAAATATAAAATAAAATATGATATTAAGTTAGACTTAATATGCATGTATATCTCTACTTGATATTGCTACTTAATCATTACTCTTTCACATACATGTGCATATGATTTTTACATCAATTCATATTTTACTTGTTAGTGCATATTGCACACTCCCTATGATACATGTTTATTTCTTCACCAGTTAGTTCAAATATAAAATAAAATATGATATTAAGTTAGACTTGATATGCATGTATATCCCTGCTTGATATTTTTACTTAATCATTACTCTTTGTCATACATGTGCATATGATTTTTATATCAATTCATATTTTACTTGTTAGTGCATATTGCACACTCACTATGATACAGTCTATTTCTTCACCATTCAGTTCAAAACATTAACTAAATTAAGATATTAATTTAGACTTGATATGCATATACATTCTTTCTTGATATCATTACTTGATCATTTAATATTTTCCACACATGCGCATACTTTCATATCCACACTTATATCTAACCTATTTGTTTATATTACACGCTCCGTATTTTTTATTGTTTTACTTGCCGGATTTGACCCTGAGCTCCCCCACACACTCAGGTACTGAAGATGTGAGCGAAAATCCGTCATTGCACGATCCGTACTTTCTAGAGCAAGTTGAGCAGCAGTAGATTTATAGGCCTCCGCTTTTGTATTTTTGGTTTGGTATGTATCACCTTTTTGGGACTTTATATTCAACTTTTATATCAGTATTGTACTTGTTGCTCCTTATGTTAGATATGTATATCTTCTTTTTTATATGACAGTAGACTAACTTCCAAGATTCTGGTTGATAACTAGTATTCAGTTCCATTCATTTCTTCTTTTACATACTTATAGGCCTCATGCACGTCGACTTACACGTGCCCGCTGGTAATGCACTCCGTTTTCGTATCTCTCCGGAAAATGGGGCGTTACAGAGTGGTATCAGAGATCTAAGTTAATTTAGGATGTCTTTAGGACTACTGCCATATATAAACATGTCCAAAAAAATTTTTGATCTGAAATCTTATCTTGATCCTATTATTAGTTAATTTTCTATCTTGCCTTCTTTTATCCATACCATATATATCTTTTGATTTTCTATGTATCCAGTTTTATACTTCTGCTGTTCGAGTCCTATTGAGTTGACGTGGTAATTATAGAGGTTTATTTTCAGTCGACAATAATTACAGTCATTCATTAGAACTATAGCAAGCGGATTTATAAGATACTTCATAGTTGATTTTCGACTAAAATCATATGCTTTCGCTATAATGAGTCTTATCGATTGGCATGGCAATAATTGATTTGCAGGCAATTATTGCAGCTATTCGCAAAGATCTTAATAAGTGAGACTTATGATATATTTTTCCATCATATATCTTTGATTATTTATCCAACTAGTTTAGATAGTATGACAAGTTAGTTTTTAATTATATTCTGATTGGAACTATTTTCTCAATAATCAAATTCTTATCAATTGATTGATATCTTATTACTCCAATCAGTAAAAAAAAAATTAAATTTCGAGGACGAAATTTTTTTGTAAGGAGGGTAGGATGTAACAATCTAATTTCATTATAGCTTATTTTCTTGATATCAGATTAATCCCAAAATGAATGTATTGTGTTTGTCTCATTTTTCTATATTTTTGTGCTTTTCTTAAAATTTTTAAGATAGTCACTTAAAATAATATTATTTTAATCACCGGTGAGTCCTACACATATTTTTACTAGTCTCTCTTCTTTTGACTTATAAAGATAAAGTTTGACTTTTTTTTGGGTTAGTTTAATTTAAAATTATAACTTTAAATAACTCTAATAATCTATTATTAGTATTCATTTGTCCTATGCCTATTTTGTTTTATTCACCCATACCTTACTTTACCATGCTTGTCCTTTGGACAAGCATGACAAACCATCATCTAATCCCCATATCCCTCATTTATTATATATTTTTCTTCCCTTCTTTTTATTTGTTTTCTCTCCTTCATTTTTCATTCATCTCTTTCTTTTATTTTTTTACTCCAACTCAAGAGAAGAAGAAAAAAGAGAAGAAGAAGAAAACGAGAAGAAGTTATTTAGCCTCAAAATAGGCTTATCTTCCTACCCATCAAGGCAAGTAAAATCGCATCCACTCTCATGTTTTATTTCTAACTCTAATTGTTTATGGTTAACTTAGAATCTTAATTTGTTAAAACTTAAAAAGATAATATCTCTATAAAAAAAAACTCTATGATTATTCTAGAAAAATAAAAATATGATTTTTACACTTTGCTCTATGTTTATGTATTAAATTTATTATTTTAGTTATAATCTCTCATTCTTAAACTACAAGTTGTAAAGTTAAACTATATGCTTATTTTTTAAATTATAAAAATGCCACCTTTATGAATGTTCATCATATTGGATATAAATTTGAAGTTTTCTACATAAATTCTTTGTGTATAATATAATGATTTAAAATCATTTTCCACTTGCCATTAGAAAATAGGTATATATATATATATGTATTCATAATCATGTTTTAAAGAGAAGATTTCAAATAAGTTTATATATTAAATTGTTAAAATATTTCTTTTATACGAGATATTATGTTAGGTCATAATTCTTTTTATGCTAATCCATGTTTACTTGAAAAATATATATATTAGTAAGATTTAATAAATTTGTTACTTTTCATACAATGAAATCATTCTAGAATTTGGAAAATTCATACATTGTTAAAACAATCGTTATAATAGTGTTAAGCCTATTTAATTTCTATTTTTACAATTTAGTACCCACTTACCTAATATGTGTTTATATGCATAATTGTATATGTATGATTCACATGCATGATCATCAAAGATATTTTTACACCCTAATGCCCACTTACATACACGTTTATATGCATAATTGTATATATGTGTGGTTTACATACATGATCATTATTTCCATAATACATTCTAGTATTTTATAACTATCATGATTGTCTTGACATATACATATTAGTCACTTGTACAACATATATGAAAATATGCCAAATTTTTCTTATTAGTTCATACACATGTTTGACAATGTCATGGATCCTAACTTGCCTGTTAACTTGATTTTGACACTCCATTATACTTGCCTTGACATATACATACTAGTCACTTATGCAACATATATGAAATTATACCGGATTTTCCTTATTAGTACATACACATGTCTTGATAATGCTATGGATCTTGACTTGCCTATTAACTTGATTTTGACACTCCATGCTTGCCTTGACATATACATACTAATTACTTGTACAAGATATATATGAAAATATACCGGATTTTCATTGTTAGTACATAGATATGTTTTGATAGTGCCATGGATCCTGATTTGCCTGTTAACTTGATTTTGATATGAACCAAATCTTACTTGTTACTAGACATGTATATGTATTAACGTTGACATGATTGGTTCATCATATTCCAAATTGATTTCCATGTAATATAATTTGAAATCTTGGATTATGGGAGAACTAAAGGGTGGACAAATATTGTATCGTGAAAAATTTAGGATAGGTTGCGCAACCGAAATAGGGGCCCATCCGCGGGGGCGTCCGGATGGTACTGAGCCATCATCTCTTATTTAGTCCTTGTTGATGGGACGATCGATTACTCAATAATCGGTATCTGCTTGAGTGCTTAGCGGCACGGCTGGTTTAGCGCCAGCATCTTGGCCGGGTCTCGGGTATGCACGGGTACTTTCACGATACATGTTTATTTCTTCACCAGTTAGTTCAAATATAAAATAAAATATGATATTAAGTTAGACTTAATATGCATGTATATCTCTACTTGATATTGTTACTTAATCATTACTCTTTCTAATACATGTGCATATGATTTTTACATCAATTCATATTTTACTTGTTAGTGCATATTGCACACTCCCTATGATACAGGTTTATTTCTTCACCAGTTAGTTCAAATATAAAATAAAATATGATATTAAGTTAGACTTGATATGCATGTATATCCCTGCTTGATATTTTTACTTAATCATTACTCTTTCTCATACATGTGCATATGATTTTTACATCAATTCATATTTTACTTGTTAGTGCATATTGCACACTCCCTATGATACAGTCTATTTCTTCACCATTCAGTTCAAAATATTAACTAAAATAAGATTTTAATTTAGACTTGATATGTATGTACATTCTTCCTTGATATCATTACTTGATCATTTAATATTTTCCACACATACGCATACTTTTATATCCACACTCATATCTAACCTATTTGTTTATATTACATGCTTCGTACTTCTTATTGTTTTACTTGCTGAGTTTGACCCTGAGCTCCCCCACACGCTCAGGTACTGAAAATGTGAGCGAGGATCCGCCATTGCACGATCCGTACTTTCTAGAGCAGGTTGAGCAGCAGTAGATTTATAGGTCTCCGCTTTTGTATTTTTGGTTTGGTATGTATCACCCCTTTGGGATTTTATTTTCAACTTTTATATCAGTATTGTACTTGTTGCTTTTTATATTAGACATGTATATCTTTTCTTTTATATGGCAGTAGACCAACTTCCAAGATCCTGGTTGATGACTAGTATTCAGTTCCATTCATTTCTTCTTTTACATACTTATAGGTCTCGTGCACGTCGACTTACACGTGCATGCCGGTAACGCACTCCGTTTTCGTATCCCTCCGGAAAATGGGGCGTTACAAATACTGTGATCAGGGTACTACGATATTTTTAAAGTGAACTCGATAGAGGACTTCTACATTTAGATTGCAGTTATAATCATATGGCTGGTTTCCAAGATGCGGATTGGACAAGTTGTCCAGTTGACAAGAGGTCTACTACAAGGTGTTGTGTCTTTACCGGAGGAAATCTTGTTCGTGGAAGAGTAAGAATCAAGCTATTATCTCTTAATCAAATGTAGAATTGTAATATAGGGTTGTGACTGATGTTGCATGTGAACTTATATGGATACAAGATATTCTGATCGAGATGTTTTGATGCCCAAGACTCCAATTAGGCTATATTGCCAGTTGGCTATTTACATTGTACAAAATTGTGTATTTCATGAGAGGATCAAGTGTGATGGAGTAGATTGTCATGTTGTACGGGGAAAGTATGCTGCTGGAATTATTGAGCCAAAGCATTTGTCCTTTACCAATCAACTTGTAGATCTGTTGACTAAGCCATTTTTGGATGACCTCGGGCGCAGTAAGCTGGGCATGTACGATGTAATGCTCCAATTTGTGGAGAGTGTTATATAATAAGTTAGTATGTGAGGCAATTTTGGGTAGAAGTCCATATATGTTATATTAACAACAGGACGTGATATGGGGGCCAAGTAATCCATCTAATTCTCTCTACTTCATCTCTAATCGTAACTTTTATTATTGTTAATTAAATGGGTCTTTATTTAGGTAGCATAATGAAGAATTGACTTGATACAAATAGAAAGGGAGGGACTAGAGTTTATTGGTGGAGCCTGGTCATGATTTGTGTTAACAGAAGCTATAGGTAAGAACTAGGGGTTTTTAATAGTTAAATCTGTACTTTGGATGTGTAATTTGAGTTTAATCTTGCTCAGTATTGTTATATGTGGCAGCAATAGTGGCTAAAGTTGTAGTTTAGAGTTTTTTGTTTTTTTTTTGTAGTTAAAGAGTTTGATGATGTCTAAAGAACACGGTGAGGAGAAAAGGCAAAGATGATGGTGAGAAAGGAAAGTTGAAGTAAGGGGAGAAATATAAAATAATAATAGAAGGAAAAATATTAAATATTTAACTCTCGCCTAAGTCCTATTTAATGAAGCATAGACACGAATACGGGACATCGATATGACACGATACGGTCACGAGGACATGGTAAACCCAAAAAAAGCAGGACAAAGGGACACAGGGCACAACGACATAAATGCACCCGTATTTATGCGTACGATATATAATGTGCATCAAGCATATAATTTCTTTGAAGTAGAGAAACGAAAAACTCTTAATAATATATAATTAAGTAACTATATTAATCAGTACATTAAATAAAATATTTGAAATTTCTATCTTTGCGAAGCATTTGGGGCCTATTAGCTGAGTATTCCGTTTATGTCAGAAGACTTTTTATCTTTTTTTAGGCAATGTACAATTCCACGGTGTGCAAGACTTTTGAAAGTGGACACGACACGATCACAACGCATTATCAGTACGACTTTTTGAAAATGGACACGGTTCAGACATGGAAGTTTTTTGGATTTTTTAAATCCGACGTGGTTTCTGTGTATCCGATGTGCATCGGCAAGTGTTGTGCAAGTTTCGCTATCCAATACCTACCTGACATTGACACGATCGTCACTTTGAAGTGCTCATACTTCATAGGTTTTGTCCTTAATTAAGTAAAAGAGCATTTTGGACTTCTAGCCTTTGTAATCACGCTTTTTACCCTTTTATCGAAATTTTGAAACATGAGGGTGCATCAGATGAGTTTTGCAAAGTGGATAGTTGTGAGATAAAAAGTTGAAAAATAAAATGAAATTTCACGAATCGTAACCTTTCATTTATATGGTCCTTTCTTTGGTGAAGTTCTAAATTTCGTATTCCTTGTTTAATTAATTTGCCTCCAATGCTTATATTAAATATAGAGATGCTTCTTCAAGTTTTTTTAATCTCTGGAATTTGTTTTGCATCCTCTTTTCCTCTCCCGACAGAGTTATTCCGGGGAAGAGGAGCTCTGCTGTGTTTATGTTCCAACCAACCATCTCTACATTGGCGATGTATTTCTGATCAACTCCAAGGATGTGATTAAACCAAACTTATCTGTCAGAGAAGGAATCGGTTAGTTTGTTGCTCGACATTCTTTTATTCATATATCATATCATTCTAGTGAATTATACTTTTAATTGATCATTTAAATCGTTCAATGGCATATATTTGAGTGATCCGCATATTTTGACAGAGATTGTGATCTCTGGAGGCATGTCAATGCCCCAGATCCTCTCTACACTTGATTCTCATACGATACAAGTGGATAGAACCCGGTCTAACCGGAGTTGAGGCACAAGCAACAAAGTACTTCTACGTTTGAGCTATCAGATGGGGCCCACAGTTGTCTTTTTTTTCAGATTTTAATAAGAAGATTGAATTCTGTAGCTGGCCTGCTGATTCGGTTGATGGTGTAATATATGATTCCGTGCATTAGATTTGTAAAATGTAGGCAACTGGATTGTTTTATGGTACGGATTGTTTTGTAATTTTTCCTTTTCTCCAGTGAAATAGAAGCAATGCTTATGAGCTTTTAGTTTTTATTAGGGTCTCAATTCAACATAATTGTTTTATGGTATGGATTGTTTTGTAATTTTTCCTCTTTTTTTTTTTTGTCAAAGTGAAATAGAAGCAATGTTTATGAGATTTTAGTTTTTTATGAGGGTCTCAATTCAACATAATATACATGTATTTATGGGTGCGTGTGTGTATATGCGCATGCGTGTGCGCACATGGGTGTGCGTGTGTGAGACTAATGGAAATGAGTTAACGTAACTTATCTGGACTGTATACCACTTCCACTATTTTTTATAATGTTTTTTTTTAAATTTTTTTTTTTTTTGGCATTATGATCTCAAGCTTTTTGATTCATTTATTTTCAATTTCTTGAGTTTTAGTTTTGATTTGAGCTTTCATCAAATAGATGTAAAATTAATGGATTTTATTGAATACAATATTTCGTATTAATTTGATGGAGTGACAAATGAATTTAAAAATCTATGAAATTTGATTTCTAAGAAGGTATTAAGTTGGAGATTATGATTCCATAAAAATTTATAATCATTAGTTGATTAATGTAGTTTATTTAAATTGGCGGCTTATTTATAGTAATATATATATATATATATATATATATATATATATATATATATATATATATATATATATATATATATATATATATATATGGGATTACTGTGAATGAGCCGTCAGCTCAGGAAAAGTTATGTGAGCTAGCGGTAAAATTAGATCAAAATTGTAATGATCCAATGATTTTTCTTCAATTTTTTAACAATCACTATCTCTGCCTCTTTAATTTATTTCATATTAAATTTTATAAATTTTGGATTTCATTTATCCTTTCATCAAGTGCATACAAAATATTTTATTCATTGAAAATCGTTAATTTTGCATTAGCTTGATGGAGGGCCAAATCAAAACTAAAACCCAAGAAGTTGGGTGTGAGTGAACCCCCCTAGGTGAGATCATAATCCAAAAAAAAAAAATTTAAAAATTATTAGATATATTGATAATGAACTGCAGCTCAGGTAATTTGTGTGAGCTGTCAGCTCATTTATATATATATATATATATATATATATATATATATATATATATATATATATATATATATATATATATATATATATATATATATATATATATATATATATATATATATATATATATATATATATATATATGGGATTACTGTAGGTAAGCCGTCAGCTCAGGAAAAGTTACATGAGTAAGCGACAAAACTATAATGATTCAATAATTTTTCCTCAATTTTTTTTAATAATTACTAAATTACTATCTCTACCTCCTTAACTTTTTTCGGATTAAATTTCATAAATTTTGGAGTTCATTTAAATTTTCATCAAGTGCATACAAAATATTTTATTCATTGAAAACAGTTAATTTGTGTTAAGTTGATGGAGGACTAAATCAAAACTAAAACCTAAGAAATCGGGTATGAGTGAATCCTAGGGGTCAAGATCATAATCCAAAAAAAAATTTCAAAAAAAAAAATTATTGGAGATTGTGGAAATGAATTGCAGCTCAGGTGAATTGTGTGAGCTGTTAGCTCATTTCCATTTTTCTCTCTCCATATATATATATATATATATATATATTATATATATATATATATATATATATATATATATATATATATATATATATATATATATATATATATATATATATACACACAACACGAGCGCACACACACGCTTGCATGTGTGCTTGTACTTACCAAATCACATATGTGGCTAGCTATTTAGATGATTCGATTTGTTCAATCTAATCTTCATCATACTCAACCCTTTTGGTTTAAAAATAATGTGGCTTGGGACTTATATACATCATAACATCTAAAATGAATGGTATGTGATGTTCCTAAAACCATGTTATTTTGAATAATTTGATTTGCAAGATATAAAACCTCAAGCTACATGAGTTTTGAATCTTAGGAGTTTAGTGATATGAAGATTATATTGAACGATTTGGATAATTCATAGGGTTGGCCAAATAACGATTTAGCAAGCATGCAGAAGTAACTTACCTATGCATAAGTACTTTAAGTCCTTTGTGTGTGCGTGTGTATAAGGGTGGCAAATGGGCATGGCGGAGGATGACTTGTTTATTTAACATTCTTGAGTTGCATTAATAATTATTAGTAAATAAACATATTTGCATTGTAATGTCTTTAATTTGCACATTAGTAAAATAGTAAAATGAGTTATGAAATAAAAAATATATATGTTAGTATTGTAATGCCATAAACTTTAGAGGATAGAATAGAAATATTATATATTTTTTTGGATAGCGGCTTCACCTTCGCATTAGAACTGCTGCCACTTCCTTTGCTATCGGCTTCTTTCAATTCTAAAGTGTAAATCAAGAGGTTATGACAATACACTCGACCGAAGGGAGAGGTGGAATTCTTTCCTGGGCTACCTTAAAAGAAATGCCAATTGCAGTAGGAGTAGCTACTTCTTTTATGGCTTTCATTTGAGCTTCAGATCCTGAATCTCCATAAATGGGTATGACTCGTTAAGGTGATCGGCTTTTGTGCGGCAACCGCAAGTTAAGATACTCTGGATTTGTTATAGCGCCACCA
Organism: Dracaena cambodiana; assembly: GCA_036321105.1. NCBI lineage: Eukaryota > Viridiplantae > Streptophyta > Magnoliopsida > Asparagales > Asparagaceae > Dracaena > Dracaena cambodiana. The sequence continues at coordinate 38,530,265 of JAYEPQ010000006.1, forward strand.
TTTCACAATATACATTGTCCGGGAAAGCTAGTCTTGGGATTGCTGTTTTATCCATGCAGTTACAAATAATCCTGCTAAAGTAAAAGGAATTAGACCTAAGACGATTCCAAATAGAAGAACTTCAATCATTTCGATTTGTTTGAGGAGATAAAAAGAAAGGTAAGATCTATCCCTAAATATTAATCTGAAAAATCCATGAATCTCAATGACCAAGAGTTACCAATATGACCAAGAATTAACAATTGACACGGGAAAGGACGTAGAATACCTGAAGGAGAGATTTTTATGAATTTGTTCATTCAATTCATTTCAAATAAGTCATATCTTGTTCAAACCAATCAATAGAGCTAGGGTTATAGTTGAAGCAGCCAATAGAAAACCGAAATAACTCGTTATAGTAACGTCATGAATGACCAACAACTCCTCACGACGAATAAGCCGATTAGGGAGATAAAAGGACGTCATGAAACACGAGTTACCGACGGTTTCGATCTGCTACTGGTGGGATAGCTGATCATTCCATCCCGAGGGGAAGGTCTTCCGAATAATTGGAGACAAAGCCATTGGTGGAAGTCCTGAGCATCACCTCGTTCTCCCCGCCATGCGACGGAAGAAATTCACCCGAAAGAGAGAGGTAAACACTCTCAGTAATGGACTTGCACTACCCCCTCCCTACCACGAGGCTCTCGTTGATCAGACACTCGATTTTAGTAATGAAAAAGATCCCCGCGTTATCCGACGGGCTCAAAACGGAGGAAGAGGGAGATGAGAGAATCTTTAGACGAAGAGGAGTTGGCCGATCTCATCAAGCCAACTATCCAAAACGCTGAACGGGAAGAAATGGATGTCGATAAGCAACTGTATTCTTTTCACCTAGACAGAAAGAAAGACAAAGCCGTCTGTGAGCTTCCGCTGCTCTGCGGGATGAAGACCGAGAGAGACTATTATTCAGAATGATGGAGAGATCGATAATGATGCCAACCATAGGATACAAGCTGGCTAGTTGAAATGGAGAAGTGCAATGAAAGTTTTATGTGACCATAACATTCCGTTAAGGTTGAAGGAAAAATTTTATAGGACTGCTATTAGGCCAGTTTTATTATATGACACGGAATGCTGGGCTATAAAGAAACGTCATTCACAGAAAATAAGTGTAATAGAAATGTGCATGCTTCGCTGGATATGCAGTAACATTAGGAGAGATAAAGTGAGAAATGAAGATATTCGTGTTAGGGTAGGTGTAGCTCCTATCGATGAGAAGATGCGAGAAAATTGATTATAATGGTTTGGTCATATGCAACGTAGCCTTACAAATGCATCAGTTCGATGAGAGGAGTTTATCAATGTATGACAAGTTAAAAGAGCGAAGGGAAGACCGAAAAAAACATAGATGGAGGTGATATGAAAACATATGGATTCTAGAGATTTAAATGAGGAGATACTACTTGATAGGAATGAATGAAGAAGGATTATCAACGTGATCGATTTGGCGTGATTCACTTTTGGTTCATATAGCCTACCCTAAGTACTTGGATAAGAGGCTTAGTTGTTGTTGTTGGCTTCGCCTTCGCATTCTTGGTAGTGACGCTTCAGCCACTATATCCTGATGAGCTATCCAGGCAACTTGACCTCCGAATAACTCCGTCCCTAGGTCGGGTAGCTGGGTCCCCCACTAAGTCTAGCTATTGTTAGTCTTATTAAGACCAACTATGATTTTGAATGCTAGGTTTTTAGTTGAGAAGAGAAACTTTAGCAATTACTAATTGGTCAATATTCTTCTGCATACCTAGCATTACTAATCCTTAGTAAAATTTGATCTATAAATGTGAAGTAATGAGTAATATGTTTGCAGTTCATCGCTTAAAAAAGAATTTTCAATAATTCAATACCTTCTAATATATGCAATTTCTTAAATCAGCATTACTATGCTATGCGCGTGCAGGATCTAGGAGAAGTATTAAGATGATTGTTGTAGTCTTGCTAAGACTAACTATGATTTTGAATGTTTTGGGTGAGAAGAGGAAGTTTAGCAACTAATTGGTCAGTATTCTACAACATACCTAGTAGTACCAATCCTTAATATAATTTGATTTACAAATGTGAAGTAATGAGTAATATGTTTGCAGTTCAGCCCCCAAAAAAAAAATATTCAATAATCCAATACCTTCTAACATATGCATTTTTTAAAATCTGCGTTACACGTGCAATGCACGTGCAAGGATCTGGGTGAAGTATTGAGATGGTTGCTGATTAGTCTTCTTAATGTGATGCATCTTACGTTCAAGAATGGTTAATAAGATACTCCTCGATTTCTTGCCTAGTGGCAGTTTCAAGGATTTGGTGATCGTTTGATATAAGCACTATTTTTTTGAGCAAATACGGCGGGTAGAAACCCTCCGCGTTCCATTAACAAGTTGATAATAGAACTACAAACATTTAAAACAGAAATACAAAACGGAGAATACTAGCTATAGGAGAAAGTAGATGACAAATACAAATAAGTGTTCACATGACAACCAGGAAATCTAAAAAGTACAACATAAGCTCCTCATGATCTTCAAAGAGTCCACCCAAAGTCACTATAAAGTTTTTCGAGGCCTTCTATCAAATCTGAGACGGGGATAGAGGGTTATCGTTGATATCTTCTCCTAATGTCCCACCTGAGCTGAACTCGGTCCTCCTCTGAAGAAATATCTGCCCAAAATAAGGTATCTTGAATAATCACACGTAAATATGAGTGTAATGGGCGTGTAGTAGAATTAAAAATTCTGTTATTTTTTTCACTCCATATATTCCAGCATAATGCTGCTACTAGAGTTCTAGCCAAATGTGATTTTTTACCTCTAACACCTAATTTGTCCTCAAAACTAGTACATACCCCTGTGTTGATACTAATATTAAACTTATTGGCACTGTTCAACCACAATTTGCTTGTAAAAGGACAATTCAGTAGAAGGTGTTCGGTGGACTCTCCATCCTTATTACAAAGAACACAAATATTTGGTCCATTCCATCCTCTTTTCTGTAATGTTGGCCAGGTGAGCAGAGCTTTTTTAACCGCCAACCAGAGAAACACCCTAATTTTGGGTGGACAAACAATCTTCCAAATCCAATTGGATTCGTTCTGGATAATGCCACTATCCTTAAAATGATTATATGTGTTTTTGACTGAAAAGTTTCCATTTTTGCTCCATCTCCATTGAGGTTGATCCTCATTCATTTGATTAGGCGTAAATTCACTCAGGAGGGATTGTAACTCTCTACATTGGGATGTAAGCACTATTGCAAAGATAAATGTAACTGAAATAGAGGAATGATTCCAGGGTTGGCTCTTGATCTCCAACAAGAAGAGTAGAAAACTGGAAATTGTTGCAATAACTTGATGCAGCTATTGATGATGAACACTATTGGAATCCACAGAAGAAATTAAAGAAATTATAAGTGATGTATAAATATCCATTTTGTTGGATGTAATCTTATACAAGTAGCAAAATCTCAAATGATTTCCGCATTCCTGCTAATGCATTAAGTAATAAGATTTAATGTTTCAAGATGACTATATAGTTGATTAATTGTTTGCCACTTGACATATTGTTAAATGCATCAAAATTATTTAAAATTTTGTGTTTAGGTAGTTTGTGTATAATCACATCTAACTGAACGATTTTTTAGTTTGGAGTTTACTTAAATACACACACACACACACACACACATATATATATATATATATATATATATATATATATATATATATATATATATATATATATATATATATATATATATATATATATGTGTGTGTGTATTGGAAAATTTGCATTTAAGGTGTCTCCACATGTAGTTATTTATGAAGACACATCTAATTTTCAATATGGAGAGTTCACATGAATGATCCAAACTTGTAGTTATGATCTCCACGTCATAAAATAGTGATTTCTAAAAAATCATGTATTTTCGATATATTTTAACCATATATTTGAATAGTTACAAAATGAGCAATTTTTCAATAATAGAACAAATAAGACCTCTTGAACGATGTTAAAGTATCTAAATCACATGATTCTTTATATACCACCTGTTTAAATCATGGAGATCATAACTAATTGTTCGGATCATTTACACACACTATCTATATTGAGATTTCTATATTGAGATTTAGGTACGCCTCCATAAGTAATTTAGTTAGAGACACCTTAGATAAACCACTATATATATATATATATATATATATATAGTAAAAGGGAGATAGAGTGTCCCTCTAGTTAAAGTTAGATAGAGGGACAGCCAAAAACTCACTGTCTCAATTTTTTCTTTCATCAAACCTTATGACATTGATGTTCATCTCTTTGATTCGCACATACCAAAAATTACGAGAATATAATAAGATTTCAACTTTGTGCAAGCAGGTACAAAAATTAATGGTTTTTCAAATAAATAACACTTTAGTACCCACTGAATGATGGGCAAATCAAACCTATAACCCACGATTTTTGGTATGTGTGAACCCAAAGAGAAGAAGATGAACATGATGGGACCTGATTGAAGAGATAAAAGTAGAAAGGTGAGCTTTTGATCCAACCATTTATCCATGATTCAAACAGTTTTTCGTAATTTTAGAATATATAAACTGTACCCACCTGCAACTCATTGATGCTACCATTATCCTATTGGTTGTACCAGTTAAATACATAATAATTTGTGCTCTGAGTGTGCTGTCTGAAGGGAGGAAACTTGAGATGCTGCTGTTAAAATGGATTATGGGATGGATTATTCTCGTCAAATTTATTCAAGTTACGCACAAAAGAGACACCCCGAACTCTTTTGTGATCATTGATACTGGAAAGAATTATCTTTCCACAATATGCAAACACCCCAAGTTATCTTTTGTTTCTGTTTTGCATTGGTTTTGTTTTTATTTTAAGGTTCTTGTAACTAACTAAGCCCATTAGCATAAGCATTCTTCAGTAGAGGTGCATCTTTGATCTTTCTCAATAAGGTGCTAATTTGAGTTGAAACAACTTCATTCTCTGAAAGAGTGTTTTCATTGTTTAAATTTCGATCTTGGTGATTGTGATACCCTCTGCCTGCCATTCATGTGTTTTCTTGCCTTGTAGTTTACTAGGGTTAGACTCTTTCACAATAAGGAGTAGAAAACCTCAAAATATAGGCGCTTTTCTAGGTAAATGTACATGCTTGCATGTGAAAAATTCTACTCTTTACCTAAATTTTTAGAACATGGAAGTAAAATAATTAAAAGAAAAATAAAAGGCTGAAACAAAATAGAAACCAACTAGTGGGAGAACCTGACTGATACAAGCTGAACCAAACTGCTATAAACCGAAGAAACTAACTAATATGAGGCTTAAAATGATTTATGCTAGGTAGAGACTGACTGATGCATGACAAAACTAACTAATATCAAGTAAAAACTCATTAATGCATGTTAAAACTAACTGATATGAGGCTGAGCAGACTATGCATGCTGGGGAAGTGATCTCACTCCTCTCGCATTCCAGAACTAACTGATACAAGGCTGTTCTCCTCCCCTCAAAAACCCTTCCCCACCAAACCCACCCACCCACCCACACACTCTCACACACGCTCCCTCGCTCTCTCATATGGTTCTTAACTAAAATTCTCCTTGCATCATTCACCAGTTTCTTTTTTTTTGGTGAGGGGTTTGGGGTGGGTGTTGGGGTGTTTAGTGAGGTGGGTGGGTTGGAGGGTTCCCGCAGGGTGGGTTGGAGGGGGTGGGGGGTGGGTTGGTGGTGTTTGAATGTGGACATTAGACTTTCAACCATGAGCTATATGTAACTATGAAGCTTATTTATGCCAACTAGTTCTCAACTTTATTATTATCTTCTTTGTATTACGCAAGTTACATGCTGCATTTATTCCCAAAGTAGACAGCAACCCAAAGTAGACAGCAAAAGTCACTCCCATGGACAACCCATTTTTGCTTCCATAATTTTACAATATGATTACTGGCTAAGGCCTAAGAGAGCATTCGGGAGGAAAGCCTTGTGGATATTTTGCGGTGTCTGTGCAGTAGTCGTAGACTAGATATTGCTCCCTCAACGACCTGAGCTTGGCAACTTGAGCATCATCAAAAGCCCAATCCCACCACTCACCTCTATTCGGAGAGCAGCTTGAGCTGCCATCTGAGGATACACATGCATCGGAGTGGTAATTACGGAAGGTTGCTGCGAAAGGCCCCTGGCTCCAGTCAATCTTCACCTGCCCTTTCCTTGTAGCCCATTCATCACCATTCCAAACTGCAACAATGGTACGTAAGAATTGGTTACTTAAGTATGGCATGCCCTCCGTATTCCTGTACACTCTGATGGGTGTATCATCAACCAACCACCTGCAAGTGTACATATATATATACACTTTAGTTAAAATAATCAAAGCATGAGTATAAGTTAGCAAAACATTGACCACATACAATGACATTATCGATATATACTTGTAGTTACTAATAATTGAGAGTGACTATGTCTCTTATACTCTACTCTTGTAGTATGGATAACTTTATTTCCGATTCAATTTAAAAAGACACTTATGTTGCATGCATACACTATGTTGTGGGGATTCCAGATGAAGGTGTAGGAGTGGAAGTCGGCACTGGGATCAAACCAAAGGTTCATCTGCTCCTCCCTGTTACCCACTCCATTTGTCCACAGATTGGTGTGAAGTAGGTAGGGCTCTCCAGTTACATTCCCTAAAAGCTCGAAGTCCATCTCATCGTTGTTGGGCCGAGGTGAGTAAAGCTGCGTTTGAATTTTAATCATATATGCATTCATAAATGAAGTTCTTGATCATGCTTACATCTAACTAGTATGCAAGAGTGAGGTGTTAATTTTACATACAAAGAAGGAGGTGACCGTTCCGGCGGAGTAGCCGGGGACAGCCTTGATGCGCATGTCGAACCGTCCATAAAGATATTGCTGCCTGGATTGGGCTGAGGCTCCACCAGCCGGTTCAAGGGTGAGCTGCAGCTGGTTTCCATCTTCCTGTATGTTGCCATTCCCGCTTACATCGAGGTCGGTGGAGAAGTTTTCTGCAGAGATGCCTGCAAGGAATACAACAACAGTGATGAAAACTTTGAGAAGGAAATAGTTAGTCATTCTCATATGAAAGTGAACTCTTCAAACTGAGAGAAGTGGGCTTGAAATGGAGGAGGAGAGGGGTTTATATAGAAGGAAGAGGGCCTAAGCTCACAGCTGTATCTGCACTCACGTCAAGAGTGGGATACGGATTTGATTCAAGAGAGACAAGTTCGCATTGGCATCTCCTTCCTTTAGTCGGCGATGGTTATTAATAGTCCCAGTGTCGGTCAATAGACGGCACCAAGAATTATTGTACATTTTTCCGGTTACGCAGATGAGCGGTGATGGTTGTTAAATTTTGGTGAAAGCCGTAAAATTTACGACAAGACAATTACCATAAGGAGCTAGTCTTCTGTTTGCTTTCTTTCCTGTAATATTGATATTGACATGCACCACCGCTGGAGGAGCTCTAGATGCGTGTCCTTGTTACCGCATTAGCATAGGAGGCATGTATCGCCTCAATGGAGGATACAGGAGTGCTTGTTTCTTCTTAGGGGAGGAATTTTATCGTCATGTATTCAAAAGTTGATTATATCAATACGACAGCCATAAAGAGCTGAAGGAGAGGCAAAGGTATGAGGATCAAACAGAAAGACTTTCCATTCTCCAAAACTGGAAAATTTTTGTGCCCATGTCACCAATGTTTAGTTTCTTAGGCAACTTGTTTTTGTGCAATCTCGAGTCATGACAACTAACATCAAAAGGAATTAGTCTATGTAACAATACCCTGTGTTTCAGTGCAAAAGCCATGTCATTAATGATTGTACTTGGATTTTGGAGATATTATTTTCGCTATAGTAATGTCTTATGATTAATTGATTTATGTAAGTCGTGATTTTAAGAGATTTTTTAGTTAAGTTATATTGTTCTTGCTGGATTCGAACCCAAGTAGTATTTGGGATAAAAAAAGATTTACAATTTGTTATTGTTGTAATGTCTCATGATCTTGTTTGGTCGCAGGTTAGAAGAAGTGTGTCCTTGTCTTTGTATAATGCTAGCTTAGATTGGGAATCTGAATCAGTTCTTTGGGCCATTTTCTCACTATTAACTTCTGTTGGGAAAAAAAAAAAAAAAAAAAGAAAAGAAAAGAAAGAGAAGAAGAATAAGTTTCTATCTGCATGTAACTGTGTTTCTATAAAGCATTTTTGATGAGGACATACATTGTGAGGAGATTGCAATCTAAGTTCCTAAATATTTATGTGATTTATTTTTGAGTAAAGTGTTTATGTGATTTTTGACCGTGTTATCTAAGCATTTAAAAAAAAAAAAAAAAGGGATGCTATTTACAGTAACACCTTCAAAGAAAAGAATAGTAGTTGAATTTAGCAGCAAACAGATATATTGTAATACAAACAAATTTCTTCGGTTAGCTGCTCTTACATGGCATTTATAAAGCTGCTACTAAGCCCCTCAATATTTCTCTTATTAGTAATTCATAACAATTAATAAGAACTCTCATACAATATTCGTGAAAGTCTCCAGCTTTTACTAACACACTTACAAATTAAGCCGTTAGTTTCTGGAGAAATTGCTACCCATCTCTTGTGACAGAACCTAGTTATCTGTTGAAGGAACAGAACACATCAGCAAATATTGAAGTATTAAGAGTTACAAACTAACTCGAAGATGCACGAACTGACACTACGCATTGTTATCTGCTGTTGCAAATCTAAGCTAAGCACGCTGACAGGACAATCATCACAAAGAGATAGTGTTCTGTTTCCTTGATTGTAATATTGTAATGCACCACCGCTAGAATAGCTCCAGATTACGCGTATCCTCACAACCACGTTAGCGTAGGAGGCATGTTGGCCGCAGTGGAGAATACAAGACTGTTTGTTTCTTTAGAGAGCATGTAGTTTACGTATTCTAAAAGGTGCACATATGTCCAAATCTTGGCCATTATCATTGTGACCACTGTATGTTAGGTGAAGGCAAACTAGTTAGCAAATCTGAACAAACCAATAATCAAAGATGAACAATAATTTAAAAAGGATTTTGTTCCAACCATAAAACTATTGGTATAGAGTTGTAGGGAAAAGTAACAAAAGAGGGAAACATAACCCAAAAGTGTTTGTTTTCAAGAATAGTTACGGATATAGATTACAGATTTTGCCAGCTTTGCACACGAATGAAGATTTAGATGATGCAAGTTACTACTTCAGTATGGAATTTGCTTAGAAGCAACTTTCAGCTGTTTTAAATCTCAATATCCTGCAAAAAAAAAAAAAAAAAAACCTTGTACTGTGTAAGACTTGAAACCTGTTTGGTGTACAAAATCAACGAATACAGCAAACGTGCATTTGCTGTACTTTCGTAAACACAGCAAATATGGCTTGAGCCTAGTAAAGATTAACGTTCACTTACACAGTTTTCTCTAGCCTTGGCAGAAACTACAACATGATGCAACATTAAACTGGGAAAAGCTACAGCCCTCTCGCAAGAGGTAGATAGAAATGTCAGCATTGGGGCATTACAAGAAACCTGATGAAAAATTTGGTTTCTTCATGCCTGGGGCTTCTCTAGGCATGCAAGAGAAACAACTCTCTGGAGTGCTAATGCCATGGCCATATCATTCTGATTGCTGAACCAAATAAATTGTGTGCAAACAATGACGTAGACAACCCCTCTCGTTTTAGTTTGAGGCCGAGCTTCCTTCAGCAGTCAAAGTGCCAGAAGGCCTGGAACTTCCATCGATTACTGTGCTACCTATTCTGGATGGTGGCCAGTACCGGAATATGGATCTCCCAAGTATGTTCTTTGAAGGAAGAGGACCCCTGATAAATAGCCCATCTTAATTCAGCAAGCATAATATGTACAATTCTCATGCATGAAATTCCTAGGCAAACTATAGGGGGAAATTTTATAAGTTCCAAATGATGATAGTGCGTACCACACATGAGAATCGTAACTATTGTTGCGATTATCACCCATCACGAATACAGAATTTTCAGGTACATTCTGGAGTGTAGGGTAAAAGTTAGTAATATCAAAATCATATAAAAAAATGTAGCAATATTCATAGAATTGGAGGGCGATTCAAGAAGGGCCAAACTTCAACTCGAAAAGAAACATGAGAATCGTAACTATTGTTGCGATTATCACCCATCACGAATACAGAATTTTCAGGTACATTCTGGAGTGTAGGGAAAAAGTTAGTAATATCAAAATCATATAAAAAAATGTAGCAATATTCATAGAAATGGAGGGTGATTCAAGAAGGGCCAAACTTCAACTGGAAAAGAAAATAGAAAAGTGCGGAAAAACTAAGGTTTTTATTTCCTAGCATGACAAAACCACCACTAAAAACAAATCCCAAGAACAAAAACAAAAACAATGGGTGGGGTTTTTGTGTTTTTTTTTTGGTTGTTGGTGAGGATGGAAGAGGGGGCACGATGGAATAGATCATTTTCCTAAATTCTCATCATAATAATGGTGGCTCAAGAGGGATATGTTGAATGTATATCCATACATAACTCTAGGTTTGATGAATAACAAACTCTACTTATAGTATGACATATTTAGTAGAGTTTTTACAGGTAAGGTGGATGCAAATGAATCAAACAAGATGATGATTGACATGACTGACATTGCCAATATCGATAGGTTGAATCGATGCAACTTTAAAGTTTTATTTGATAGAGTTGTGACGTGAATCACAAAAAGAAATCTACAGAAATGTAGAGTTTGGAACAACCTTCGAAATGATAGCACGATCATCAGAGTTTGGATATGAAAGTTATAATTACTCAAAGTTGGAATGATGCAGTAGGATGAAAGGATGAAAGGATGAAACTTGTACAATAACATCAACTTAAAGCCTAATTTTGAAGATGATGCAGATATAATTTGAAAAATATATGGAGAAAGTTGTAGAGCTTTGAGTCCTCTTTCGAACGGCGCTTGAATCACCCAAATATAACTTTGGAATCAAAATTTACAGCTGATTTACTAAAGCCCTACTAGGCTGAAACTGGACTGTCAATTGCAGCTGTTGCTGCAGTAGCAATCGCGCCGAGGGCAGCATGGGGGGCTTGTCGATATTGCAGCACAGCCATGTGCATTCTAGGGCCTTTCACATGTTTTTCAAGGTGAATTTACGTGGAAAGGGTCTATAAATCCTAAACATGGTATATGACTTATATGACATGGTTTAGGATCAATGGATGATATTTCTCCCTTATTCCCTCTATAGTTGAGATTTGTTGAGGAATTAAAGAAAATCTATAAAAGTGATTCAGGGAAGAGAAAAACAAGGGACTCTTGGTAAATTGAAGAACTTGAAGAAGAAGAAAAGCAAGATCCTTGGTGCAAAGCAGCGTGCATTTTCATCATCTCAACACACTCGAAGTTTTTACATATCTGATATCTCGGATCTACTACTTTGAGGGTGTTACTCAGCCAGATTTGATTTTCAACATGCTTCGGTTACCATCTTTGGGAGACAACAATTAAAGGGTTGTAAGATCTTTTTATATTTGTGCTCAATTGATATTTGTTAGAAGTAGTATCAAACTTGTTTTTACAACATGTTAGTTGCTTTATGGCCTACTCAAGGCAGTGATAATTGAGGAATACAATTGTGTGTGATTGAAATTTGTACGACCAGAGAAATTGAGGAATACGGCATACTCAAGCCGAGAAAAAATTAACACTAGCGGGGTGCTAAGAACACACTTGTGTGGATAAAAATTATTGCAGAGGCGACTAGTTTGGGGCTTCTTACTAGATCATGCTTATGATTTGGGTTTTACTCATAGTGATAGTGTCAAGAGGAAGAGTGAATGTAGGATTATCCTAAACCATTATAAAATCTTGGTGTGTTCTGCTTGTGATTGATATACCTATGGTTATTTATTTTATTCTATTACTTACATGTGTTAACTTATTGACTTAGTTAAAATATGGTAGAAATCCTATTCACTGTCCTCTACGGCTTGCATCTATAGTCTAACGTGATCCCATCATGATACCCCAACACTAAATAAGAATAATGGACTTTGCGACAAACACCTTTAACTACTTTTATTTCAAAAGCACTGCTTTCATATCAAAATACTTTTTGGGGTGTGATAGCTATTCAAAATTAAAATTAGTTCTATCTTTCCAAAACAGATATAAAAAGGGCTTTTTTCAAACTCTTTCCCCCCAAAAAAATCAGTCATGAAGAGGGATACATGGGTGGCAGGCCTTACAATCGGATTCATATCATAAGATGGCGGCTCAAGAATAAATTTTTCACATCTGGCAGCACCATTTACTATCAACTTTCCATTATGAACCTGCAATAAAATAGGCAGTAAGAGATGAGGCTAATCAAAACATCTTAAGTGCCAAACTAACTACTTAACAGCCAGATTTGCAAGCACCATAATATACTTATTAAAAGGGGGGGAAAAGGCCAACATCTAAGAGTTATTAATCCTAAGAAACCGAATTTCAGACACCACCATCAATCTCAGTCACAGTAACAATTGTATGGTTTAGAGGGGCAGCCATAAACCTGTTGTCAATGACATAATTAAAAAGAACCGAACAAGATTCACATTCTAAGTTTGGATGGTATCCTGGAATGGTGTTCAAGTTGGTTCACTAGGCTCTTTACTAATGGTTGAGCTTCCCAGAACAAGAACAACCAATGTACTTTGGCCACAGTACTGCAGGTGTCTAGATTCTGGATGAAGAGACTAAACATTTCTTAGCTAATGAATAAGTACACATATTCTCATACACAGCTGTCTACCTAGTAGTAAAAGCAATTAACTTGTCCTGGATGCTATCTCAACAAGACTAATAAACCACAAAATTTCTGTGTCTGTGAATTGAAGAATCATATTTTTCATTTCAAAGAGAAGTTAGTAGACATGGGTCAAGAGCAATACAACACATGAAGCATGCAGAAAATCACATCATAAAATTATTACAGTGAACTCACCTCCACAACATCACCTTCCTTGGCAACTACTCTTTTGATAAAAACATCATCATCAGTGTATCCCACTTCCTAAGTTGCAGATTCCCAGTTAGTTACTATGAGCAAATGAAAAATAAATTACTTCTTGGGGTTACAGATATTTAAGGTCCTAGGCATACCTGCAACACTGGCGGGCTTTTGAAGATAACAATGTCATTCACAGATGGCTTTCTAAAGTAATATGAAACCTAAGAGAGGAAAATAAGATCAAAGTTAGAACTCGAAATTCATATGCAGAATAATGGCAAGAATTCTAATCTTCATTGGTAAATGCAATACACAAGATTCATGGACAGGGAGATAAAACCATAACAAGCTTGACTGACCTTACACTTCAAAGGACAGAGTCACAGAGTTCAAATAAAAAGAAAATTTTTAAATGATACCCACAATGATATGGCAGGAGAATTGGGGAAATTTTGAGGAAGAAAAGTCAACTAGCTTTCAACTCCTCATATGTGATAGGATAGCTACATTGCACTGGGCTTAGTAATGTATATGAGTCAAAGATAGACAAGCAGTAACTTGCTTAAAGTTTCATGATTCATCTGAGAACCATGACCACTGCTTATCAAGAAGTAGGTAGGCGTCAGAAGACTCAGAACTTAACTGAAGACAATTCCTCATACCTTGAGCATCCAAACAGTAAAACACAACAACCCAATGCAGCAGTTTGTGTCTTTGAGAATGAAACAGCAGATCCGTGGATGCTGCTCCCTCTTGCATAAAAGATCAACGAAAGCTCACATCTTAACTTAATTTGACAAGTGAAAATTTATCCTGCAGTGATGATCATTATTGATCCATTGCTTGGGAAAGTATCCAATGTTGCCTTGTGTGAAGAAAAGTGGAACTGGACCCATCCATGAGTAATTGAGCTAGGGTTTTTTAGTCACCATAATAAATTGAAAAAACTTACCAAGTCAGTACATTGGAATATCTGGCACTCGCAAGACGTTATCACACTGTATCAATTCATTCCACACCATCTATCTATTACTACTCTTAAAAAAAATGGTTTGAACCCTATCCCCCCATCATTTGTTTTACTAATAACCTCCTCAAATTGTTTCCCTACAAAAAAACACCTCAGTCACCTCAGTCAATTTATTCAAAGAAAAATCAAATCACCAAATTGCCCTTGTTAAAATCTTTATTTCTACATAACTCCCCCCGGCTTGAGAACTCTTAGAAAGAATAAGTTTTTAAAAATTAAGAATGATGAAATTATGGTTTTCAAAAATAAATAATTACTTAAAACCATTTTATTATTACATAAAGTTCGTTCTCGAAAGTGAAACTCAAATCAAATTAGATAAAAATATTTCTAAAAAACAAATACATATAGAAAACCACTATTATTACTACATAAGAGTCCTTCTAGAAAACAAAACTCAAGTCAAAATTTGATAGAATTCTTTTGTTAAAACTCAAATGAAGTTTTCCCATTTGTTTGGCACATCCCCCACTTTGGTCGTTTTCTTAAGAATAAGAAATTCTAAAAACAATAATTATCAAATTACTGTTTTTCAAAAAATAAATAATTAAAATTATTATTATCATTGTTATTATATTATTATATAGAGTTCCTACTAAAAAGAAAACTAAATTCCTACCAAATAATTGAAACTTAACTCAAAATTCAATTAGAGATCCTCCTAAAAAGAATCATAATTTCTCCCCAAAAACCAGTTTTGAGAACCCCCGGAATCTCCTTTTAAAATTAAATAATTATTAAATTATAAATTTATTTAAGAAATAAATAATTATTTAAAACTACTATTATTATTACATAAGATTCCTTCTGAAAGATGAAACTATAGTAAAAATTCAATAGACTACTTTCTAGAAAAAATTGTAACTCAAAATTTAATTAAAATTCCCCTAAAATAATTAAAAAATTTAATTGTATATAATAGTTGCTAATATTAAGTATTTGTTTAAAAACTTAAATATCACGACTTATTATGTTAATTATAATGATTAATTATATATATGTAAAAGAATAAAATATTTAAGATAGGTCACACAAGTAAGAATTTAAAGGAATCCTCACATAAAGTCCTCAAGTTACACATGTATCATCATCAATAAAAATTAGGGGAAAAAAAAGTTTTCTTCGAGCTTCCCAACATCTCTCGTGTCCATTCTTTCTCTTGCCATGGTGAAGGCAGATTATACGGATCATTGCCCTTTAATTCTATTAGAAAGAAAAAGTTTTCTTAGAGTTTCCCAATGTTTTTCATGTCCTTTCTTTTTCTTGCCATGGTGAAGGTAGACTGCATGGATCATTACCATTTAATTGTTCACATCCCATGCCTTTATCTTTCTTACATAAACCATGTCAAAAAGAGGCAACACCTATATTATAGGAGTCTAAATGGATTAAATTCATCGTAGGATCTTCATCCTAAATCCCTAAGAAACTTAGACTCAGATATAATCAGTTCTTATTAGGTTAATATCGGGTTCAAATCTTGGATAGTACAAGCTACCAATATATAATGAAATTTGTTATATGAAAATGGTTAATTTTGTAGTTTAAATTCATGTAATAATATTTTATTATTGTTAGCTATTTCAATCTAGATAATTTTTTGTCGAAACATAAATAACCATACATTATATGCACTAAAATACAACAATTTTGGGTTTAATATTGGATTTTGGATTTGAGGATGGTCATAATGGCATCCTACCCTCCAAATTTTTTGGGTACCATTTTTATATCCATACTCGCTAAAATCATCAAACTGGTCAAATTAGTTTTCAGATACCATTTATACCCTCAACTATAAAAGTTTTGGCTGACTAATGAATTGGAATGATGAAGTATCAAACAGAAACGAAGTTAGCAAAGAGTTGAGACCGTTGAAATAGAGAGATGAAGAAGTGTCTAGCTGAGAAGTGTCTAGCTTCTACATTTTCACTTGCACATCAAAATATTTTACTTTGCTTATTATCCAAAATAATAGCAATTTTAACCCTATTAGGAGTATTGGTTATTAAACTCCTAATTTGTGTAGTATTTTAATTGCAATATTCAGTTTTCTGTTATATTTAGAAATGTACCGACCCTCCTATTTGGGGTAGTGCTGAAAGAAACATGCATTGCACATGCACCTTGCTAGTGTGTGCCAAATATCAATTAGTCTTACTGCCCATGAACAAGTTAAAAAACACATAATATTTTGCTCACTGTAATTACAGAGTGACATGCTTATGGGTTAAGTTCAATTGGACTGAACCACTCTACCTAATGGAAAAACTGGGAGCTAACCACTGCCATTGGAAATAGTTGAAAACTTCCTCAGGCCATTTTTGATATACAGAATAGCCACATAACTTCATGGCATCCCTATTCCCTACATGGAAGTGATGGAACCTTCTGTGTACGCATGAACATATTCAATGTTTATTAGAATCATAGATTAAGCTATAGATTAAAAACGAATCAGATTGTAAAGAAGAAGGGGCTGAAGCTACACATGAGCTTTAGTTCTACCCTTAATTCACAGACAATAGCGCTAGCAATCAGGAATTAATCACTGACCTCGCAATGTCTCTGAAGTGTAATTATCATGAGAAACCATTAACAGCTTGCTGACTTGTTACAAAAAATCAACCAACTGTGATGTCAGAAGCAACTGCCAAAAAGTTAGGAGACAGGTCTTGAAACCTGACACGTGTTTCAGCCAAAGGACACAGTATGTGCAATATCATCCCCCAAGCTCTTCACCACTGAGAAATCATTGTAGCGATGAGCTAGCAAGCTGTATTGCATACTAATGTACAGATAAACCCACGCTATGAGATTCTCGAATACTAAGGCTAAAATTGGCCATAGGGGAACCATGGCTAACTGATGGATTTAGATGCATGAAAAATGACAAACTTAAGAGGCATAAGGCTCTAATCCTGCCCCTCTTCTTAAACAACAGAGGAACACAGGACAGAAAGAGAGTTCTCTGCAAAGGTTAAAAAAAAATTAGGTGATCCATGGTGATTGTTGGCCATGTGCCTTGCTGCCACACACACTATGACAGCATCATGCGGGCTCAAGGAGAATAATTTGCTCAAGGAGGCCCTAGTTAAGGAGGACAAAGGAGACAAGGCCATTCTCCATCATCACCAACGTCACTCTTCTACTAGAGTAGGAAAAGAGTAGTTACAAATAAAAATTAGTGAAAATATGTTCACCCCTACAATTAATTTCGTACATGTGGTTAGCCAACTAAAAAAATTCTATGTGAATTTTGTTTAGGCCCCTCAATTTAGCTTGATTTTAGCCTTTGACCAAAATTCTTATGCAATAAACCATTCCGAGCTATTTTTATTTAGTTTAGACTCCTTTGTTCTTCTCAAGGACCCACTCACAAAGAGCTTAAAAAAATAAAATAAAAAGGGTCCCTCCCCCCCCCCCCCCCCTCTCTCTCTGATAAGCGGGCCAGGCACAACCCAGGAAAAAACCAGCAAGCACAGTTTAGGCCCATGGTAGGCCTAAGCGGTCCCAGGGCTTGGGTCTGCCAACACGTGTTGTTGGGCCTTACCAAGGCCTGTCCACTAGGTTACCACTGGCTAAATTAGGCATTGGAGAGGGAAAATGCAATTTCTTTTGCATTTTTCTACTTTGGGGTTCTCAAAATATCACTTTCTTCTTTTCATTTTCTTCACAACAATTCCAACTCTCAACCGAGATCTCTCCAGGTCTCTCAGAATTCTCATTTGCTTCATATCTCTCTACTCTCATCAGTTTTGACTTACAAGCCAAGAAATAGCTGCAAGTGTAAAATTTTGTTATTTAGTAAAATTTACCTATTAAAATGGATGCATTCCTCATCAATAGACTATAATAACATTGTTGCTGTTAGATTTCACATTAGTTTTACTTTCCAAGAGTTGAAATTCCATTCAAGAAATCAGAACATGGTGCAATATGGTTGAAGCATAGTACACTATCTATATATTAGAATGTACCTCCTCAACCTACTTGTACATGTGATTTTCATACACTTTCAATTTCTCCCAGAGCAACTTCTCCCATAAGTTCTACCGAGACTTTTTTAAAAAATTAATTGAAAATGGAGTTAGTAAGACCAAATGCAAGTTATGTCTAGTAGAATATTATTTTCCTAAAATTTGTAAAACTAAGGCATGTTGAGAAGAAACACCCCCGAATCAACAACAACAAACTCAAACAATCTTTTATAGTGCCACATTAGGCACTTTCAGATATAATCCAACTGTGCATAGAGATAATTAAGCTACTTATATTGTTCAAGAAGAACAACCTTTTAGTATTTTAGTATGCTTGAAAACACCATCTGTGAAAGGTATATATTAGAAAACTCATAATCCTTTTTTTTTAATAAAATCCCGAAGGGTACTTGCATTTCAGATGTGTTTGGATTTATGAACAAAAACAAACTTTGATTGTTATTCCCTCTTTTATTTCATATAAAGTTGCACTTCTGATTATTGGAATGGTCTTAACAACAATCATTATCTTTGTACTACTACACATTATATTTATTTTGATAGAGTTTTACATAAAAGAATTAAAAGTTTTCAAAAATATGAATTTCCTCATACTTTTCAAAACTAAGTCAGTCAATAATGGTCGTTAAGACTTTTTGGAATTAATAATAAAAATTTGATAATACTTGTTGAAATAGTGCAACAATTGAGTATTTGAAAAATTATTTAAGATAAAATTTGGTCGATAATATTTCACACTCAATGTGTATGCCATATTATTAACTTACGTGTACAAGATGGTTTAAAATAACTAATAATTATTCTATAAAACTACAAAATTGTATAATATTACTTAGATATAGTGGCCCAAGAAAACAAGCTTCTAAAATAATTTGTACACACTTGATCCTAAGACCTCGAGTTTTACCTCAAGATATAAAACTCGTTGAAACTCATCATATGATATATTAAGTGCTTCTCTTCCTTACTAACTAGCAATATTTATATTCTACAAAATTGACTGCAAATGATTACTATTTCTCAAAAGAAATGAAAAAATTCTTTTATTTCCAGTGAAGTTTCAGAAATATTTGAGAAAGTAACAAAAAAACTTTTTGATTATCCCATGATTAATTTAGTACTTTATCAATTAACTATTGTTGCTAACTATTTTCTAACACGAAAATATTATTTATATTAAAGATATTATTTCTCTAATACAAACTAAACTAATAATTATTTTAAAGATTTTTTTTAATTTTATTTTGGAAGTATTATCGATGTTCTTAAATGGGGAGGGTGTATATTTACCTTTAACTCATCATGGTAATATGAAATATAAACATAATGTTAATATTAACAGATGAAATTAAAACATATTTACATAATATATCTTTATATTATGAACAACAATATTGAAATAAATAATCTAGGTCACCATCTCAACTTGCTTCATCTATGGGTTTGAAAATTAAATATGCATTATAAATAGGTTTATTATCAACACCAAAAAGTTAAAACCAATGTTTAAAATAGCGATAACGATATCGTAACGTTTTGCCTTTGTTAGGTTATGTCGCAAATAGCGTAACGCATAACGTAGGTTATGCAATTTTCTATTTATTAAATAAAAATAAATATAAAACCATATAAAATAATTTTAATAAATTGAAAAAAAATTAAAAATATCTAAAAAAATATAAAATTATTTTGTCATACATAATCTATTCAAATGTTATATTAAGTTTTACAATAATTTTCATATATCTTCATAAATTATATTAAGTCTGCAACCGTAAATCCAATCATTATTTAAATAAAAAACAAGATTCCAATTTTTTATTTCGATTCCAATTATTATCATTGTTATAATTTATATTTTGTAATGTTCAATTTATCTTATTTATGATTGTTGATTTCAGTTCAATTAAAAATTCAATAAAATTAACAAGTAAAATATTTTAGCAACTGGATGAGAAATAAAACAAGTGAACAAGGAAATAAACTTAAATTATCAAGTTAGAAATTCCAAAAGCAATCAAACAAGCCAACAATTAATGAAGAAAATTACAGCAATTCGCTAATAATCAAAATAATAATCAACAACAATATATAAATTACTAAAAAAAATAATTGTAAATAACGTAGCATAACGTAATTTAACGTAATGTTATGTAATATAACGTAAAATAACGTAAAAAACGTATTGTTACGGTGCACTGAGTTATTTCCAGTTGTTACGTAGCGTTGGGATTCCGTTAGGTTACATAACGCAATATAACGGGTTTCATAACGCGTTATTTTCAACAATGGTTAAAACTTCCACTCATCATTCAATGAGCTATACTATTATCTCGATCTTGTTTGAAAATCCTGAAGTTGTTAATAAATGAATTTGAAGATTTTAATATTTGTCATTATGAAAATCGCAGTAAAAAAATTATCTGGTGCCTTTTACCATGGTACGTGATACATTAAGCCTTCCTGTATATACAGTAGTATCATAATCTACTTTTAGTGCAAGCGATTGAGTATTCAACAAGTAGAAAAGCTCTATAAGGGTATGCATAATGAAAATGTGCATATACGG
This sequence comes from Dracaena cambodiana, assembly GCA_036321105.1. Lineage (NCBI taxonomy): Eukaryota > Viridiplantae > Streptophyta > Magnoliopsida > Asparagales > Asparagaceae > Dracaena > Dracaena cambodiana. Next base: position 38,550,918 of record JAYEPQ010000006.1, read on the forward strand.
CTGGTTAGAGCGGAAATCAAAAACAATAAGCAAGAACTTCGAGCTCAAGAGAAGATGGAAGCTCTCCGCACAATGAATAGAGATAAGATATCGATTGGAAAAAAGAAATTTAAAGGCTTAAAGATTTTACGAATAGAAACAAAAGATTTGAACAGTTATAATTTTTTTGTAAATATAATATCAAAAGTACTAATGATAAATTTTCAAATATTTCAATTAATACTTCAATTGTATTTGTAACAATTTATCCATTTCATTGGATCGTTAACAAGAAAATTTCCTTTGACAATTCACAACTTGTAGCAATTTTGTCAAAATCTTCGTTTCTTACTTTTTTCTAAGTTAGGAGCTTGATCTTTTTGATTTTTTAAATTTTTATTTATTTAAAAATTCCCAAACGAGCCCCATAGTGAAAGGAGAGGGACTGTGCACATGCCGAGTTATGCCAAGCACGACCCACTTGCCATCCCCACTCCCTCCCTCTCCCCTTCAGATTTCTCTCTCCCTTTATTTTCTCTCCCTGCTCGTCCATGTTTTAAATTTTTTATTTTAAATTTATTTTAAGTAATGGATTTAGATTTCAAGGTAGGTAAAGAAATAATTATTTATACTACATTAATATAATTTTATGATTAAGATTATGACTTTATACTCTTTTATGTAATACAATAAACCTATATTTTTTAATAAATTATTAGTCTTGTACTTATATGTTATTGTGATTTATTTCCTTAACTTTTTCTCAAATTAATATACTTTCGACAAAGATAATACATTATTCATTTATACCAACATGAAAATAATTCCACATCCCATATTTAATCCTTAAATAGATATTCTATTATTAACCCATATAAGCACTTATATATGATATATACCACTTTCCTTTAAAAATATTGCTTTTGAATAATTTACACAATTTTTAATTATAACTTACTAGTTTTGAGTAATATATACTAATTTTAACTGTAAATACTGTTCTTAAACAATATCTCCTTCTTTTCATTCATACTGTCTTGGAGCAAAGTATATTGTTTTTTATTCTCTCACACTATTTTGGTTTGAAAACGTGGATAGCAATTTGGTTTGAAAATTTTTCTATAAATAATTCAAACAATCTTGTCCTTTATATTATTTTAAATTTTTCTATAAAATAACTAGAATAAAATAAGAAAGAGTAAATATAAGTAGTGTTAACCAGGCATGTGAATCTAGTATGCTTCGTCCAGCTTAAAGGCCACATATGTCAAAAATTGTTTTGCACTTAGACTCACCTAACTTTGTCGCACTTGGCTTACTCTTTCCTCGCTTACATGGCTCAGGTTAGCCTACCTCTCACTCACACACACCAAAAAAAAAAAAACACAGGAGAATCCTTATAAATGAAAGCTTGTAGTATTTGCTTTGCCTTCTTGATTATAATTGAGATTCCTTGCCCCCTATATGCAAGCAACGCCCCCCTTACAAAGACATGTTGCGAATGAGCTTTCCAAATTCTTTAGTTTCTGTAAATTAATGCTGTAATAAACCCTTTAAAGACTTCTATCAAAATATTTTCAACAAAAAATATTCACAAAAGAGCTGTGAGTATCCTATTTGGAACATCCTAGGGTACCCTAGCTAAATCAATTCCAAAATGGGCCAATTTGTGTTTGATGAAGCGGTCATTGACAATCAACCGCACGAATCCAAGTGATGCCCTCATCACTTTATCTTCATGGGCAGAACTTCTTTACTAGGACCTCAAACTGCCCAAGAGCATTTATGGTGGTGCTTGCTGGCTTCACAGGCTGTTCGATCAGCAAATCTCTTCTTCATCTCTTCTTGATCTGCTAGCGTAAGGGCCTTTGTGCAACTCATTGTGTGGATCCAATGATGAAAGCCTAACAAGGACCAAGTCTCCCACTTGGTATTCCATCGATCCCCTCTTCTTGTTGCACAATTTCTTCATTCTTCTTCAAGCCATGGTTAAGCATGAGTGTGCTAACTCATTTTTCTTTAAGCACTACTTGATGAAAAAAGTCTCTAAAGAGTTTATTGTAGCAATAGATTCGTAAAAGACTACGAAGATCATGAAAGCTCATTCTAGATGTCTCTTTAAGAAGAATCTTTCCTATAGATAAGGACCAAGTGTAATAACCCTTCATCTTTTATAGCTATAAATAAATAAAAAAATAAACAATTAATAAATATAACATTTTATTTTTTTTCTTTAACTTACACCTTTCAATTTCTTTAACCTCCTAAACTTTTCATCTTCTGCAACCTTCAAACTTTTCATATTCTCCATTATTTCAATAATAATACTCCCATCTTTAATTCCCAAAATTAAACTCTCTAATTAAACTAAAACCTTTCATATTCTAAACCCTCCAAATTAATGTAATTAAACTAAAACCTTTCATATTCTAAACCTTCCAAATTAATGTAATATCTTTCAAATTCCATAACCGCTCAAACTCTTGAAATTCCATAACACTTTAAACCTTTTAAATTCTATAACTCTCAAAACCATTCATATTCTGTAACTCCTAAATTCAACCCTATATAAACCCCTAAATCAAAATGCATTCTACTCGTTCTAAAAATCATTCTCTAACATTCTAATCTCTCTCTCTCATCTCGCCCGAGCCACCTTCAAAACCACCGCAGGAGCCACCGCCAGAGCTGCCACCACTTCACCGGAGAAGGGTATCTCCTTCCAACTCTTTCCATATTTTAGGTTCTCACCTTTTGACAAGAGGTTAGATATTATTTTTCTTTTTTTTCTTAGATTAAATTATTTTAATGAATCATAAGTTAGCTTCTATACTATTCAATAATCCTAATAATCTAAAAAAAAACATCCATCATCTTATAAGCCCAATAAAATGAAACCAAACCTATTTCCTAATTTCAGACCCGCTTAATACCAAAACCAATTTAGATTAAGTTATAAATATTAGAAAAAATCCCTAAAAATTATCTAAATTCATATTAATCTGTTTTTAATATTCTTAGAATAATTTTAATATATAGATTACTCCATTGAGCGACATCGGGAAACAAAATCCAGGTGAGTTCATTTTTGGACTCACTAATCATGCTATTTTATATACCTGTTGTTTCAATCATGTTATTTATTTTGTGTAAATTGATTTGTTATTTTGTAGGAATTTATCAATTACATATTATGTTTCTTGTCATCAAAAATCTATTGTCAATTGTCGTTAAATTTAAATTACATAGTATAGTTAGATTTTATAATATCATATATACAATATTTGATAAATCACATAAAAGTTATATTCACGGAAAAATACTGTTTGTGATATCATTTTGTATCGGTGTCTAGAAAAGTTGTCTTGTATGCTGCTTCTCTAATTAAGGAACGTGCGTCGCACGGAAAACCTCCCAGCATCTATACACTTGCCTGGCCGATATCTTTATGATATGTCAAATCAGTAACTCTTGGATATAACTAATTGTGATTTATTGAATAAAATATAAACTGAATGGACTCTATAAATCATGTTGTTAATAAATTAAGAAAAATCCAATTGAAATATTGTACCTGATATAATCAATATACTGTACTATACCTAAATGACACTGGGTTGGGGGAGAAACTGAATGATGGAAATATACTCTGTTTCGGCTGTAAACTTGTTAAGTTGTACAACTGAATATTTCGGACACCATGGGTGCGTGATGATTTGCTGGATCATACCTAATTATAATTCCTGTTTGCCTGACGGCAGGTCCGACTTAGCACCGGACAATCCTGTGACCATTTCATGGGTCTGTACAGGAAACAATCGAAACAGTGGTATCACATCAATTAGCTTTTCCAATTACATGACATCTTAGACAAAAATACCCCTGTTATAGAATTGACTTTACTAAAATGACATTAAGATAACCTAAGTCAATTGACATCATTATTACAGACATTTTATTACATATTTTCTAAAACTTGTATTATTATTATGTTTGGACATAACCGTTATATTTCACATTTTTTCTGCGTATTTTATTTTGGTCGCAATCTGACGACCTAGGTGTGCATGCCCAGATTTTTCGATGGACACGCCAAAACTGACGCAACATCTGGTGTACTTTAAAGATCAGATTGAAGCTCAATAACGGATTAGAAATTTCCTGCTTCTTTTTGTTTAATTTTATTAAATTTTGTTTCAATTGTATCAAAACTTCGTTCCAATAAATGAAAAGTCAAAGTTTTGTTAATTTTTTCTATCGTAATTACTGAGTATTATTGTGGCAAATTTATTGAGGCTTTAGCATATTCAAACTGAATATGTTGCCGGTACCTGTTATACGTGCTCGTATAACGTATATCGGAAGCGGGGCGTGATAGGTATTTTACTGGTATCAGAGCCCAGGTTTCTCAAATCAGTTTATGTGACTTGAATTGATTTGGATCCTGATATAAAATTTTGTCACATTTATATAATAAATTTCTTTGAAATTTCTAATGTCCCAATCTATTGACTATTTCGGCATCTTTTATTTATCCTAATTGATGACCCACCTATTTTAAATCCATGTCAAAATTCTTCAGTGTCTAAAATGAATTACATTCTAAATATGGATTAAATATTTACCCTTTATTTTATAATTATATTTTTCATAACTCTTCATTTTTTTCATTTTTTTTTCTAAAAAAAAATGATTCGCCTATTTCGTAGATCAACCTCAAACTTAATTAACAATATTGTTGAGTTGTCGTCCTTAGAAAAAAAAAAGACAAAGTGGCATGTTGATCATGAGAAAAAAAGAAAATTTTTTCAAAAATAGATAGACAATATTTTTCTACTTTACCTTATCTAATTTCGAGAACGAAATTATTTTTCTAAGGGGAGTAGAATGTAATAACCCTTCATCTTTTATAGCTATAAATAAATAAAAAAATAAATAAATAATAAATATAACATTTTATTTTTTTTCTTTAACTCTTACACCTTTCAATTTCTTTAACCTCCTAAACTTTTTATCTTTTTCAACCTTCAAACTTTACATCTTCTCCATTATTTCAATAATGAAACTCCCATCTTTAATTCTCAAAATTAAACTCTCTAATTAAACTAAAACCTTTCATATTCTAAACCCTCCAAATTAATGTAATTAAACTAAAACCTTTCATATTCTAAACCCTCCAAATTAATGTAAAATCTTTCAAATTCCATAACCGCTCAAACTCTTGAAATTCCATAACACTTTAAACCTTTTAAATTCTATAACTCTCAAAACCATTCATATTCTGTAACTCCTAAATTCAATCCTATATAAACCCCTAAATCAAAATGCATTCTACTAGTTCTAAAAATCATTCTCTAACATTCTAATCTCTCTCTCTCATCTCGCCCGAGCCACCTTCAAAACCACAGCAGGAGCCACCGCCAGAGCTGCCACCACTTCACCGGAGAAGAGTATCTTTTTCCATCTCTTTCCATATTTTAGGTTCTCACCTTTTGACAAGAGATTAGATATTATTTTTCTATTTCTTCTTATATTAAATTATTTTAATGAATCATAAGTTAGCTTCTATACTATTCAATAATCCTAATAATCTAAAAAAAACCATCCATCATCTTATAAACCCAATAAAATGAAACCAAACATATTTCCTAATTTCAGACCCGCTTAATACCAAAACCAATTTAGATTATGTTATAAATATTAGAAAAAATCCCTAAAAATTATCTAAATTCATATTAATCTGTTTTTAATATTCTTAGAATATTTTTAATATATACATTACTCCATTGAGCGATATCGGGAAACAAAATCCAGGTGAGTTCATTTTTGGACTCACTAATCATGCTATTTTATATACCTGTTGTTTCAATCATGTTATTTATTTTGTGTAAATTGATTTGTTATTTTGTAGGAATTTATCAATTACTTATTATGTTTCTTGTCATCAAAAATCTATTGTCAATTGTCGTTAAATTTAAATTACATAGTATAGTTAGATTTTATAATATCATATATACAATATTTAATAAATCACATAAAAGTTATATTCACGGAAAAATACTGTTTGTGATATCATTTTGTATCGGTGTCTAGAAAAGTTGTCTTGTATACTGCTTCTCTAATTAAGGAACGTGCGTCGCACGGAAAACCTCCCAGCATCCATACACTTGCTTGGCCGATATCTTTATGATATGTCAAATCAGTAACTTTTGTATATAACTAATTGTGATTTATTGAATAAAATATAAACTGAATGGACTCTATAAATCATGTTGTTAATAAATTAAGAAAAATCCAATTGAAATATTGTACCTGATATAATCAATATACTGTACTATACCTAAATGACACTGGGTTGGGGGAGAAACTGAATGATGAAAATATACTCTGTTTCGGCTGTAAACTTGTTAAGTTGTACAACTGAATATTTCGCACACCATGGGTGCATGATGATTTGCTGGATCATACCTCATTATAATTCATGTTTGCCTAACGGCAGGTCCGACTCAGCACCGGACAATTCTATGACCATTTCCTGTGTCTGTACAGGAAACAATCGAAACAGTGGTATCACATCAATTAGCTTTTCCAGTTACATGACATCTTAGACAAAAATACCCCTGTTATAGAATTGACTTTACTAAAATGACATTAAGATAACCTAAGTCAATTGACATCATTATTACAGACATTTTATTACATATTTTCTAAAACTTGTATTATTATTATGTTTGGACATAACCGTTATATTTCACATTTTTTCTGCGTATTTTATTTTGGTCGCAATCTGACGACATGGGTGTGTATGCCCAGATTTATCGATGGACACGTCAAAACTGACGCAGCATCTGGTGTACTTTAAAGATCAGATTGAAGCTCAATAACGGATTAGAGATTCCCTGCTTCTCTTTGTTTAATTTTATTAAATTTTATTTCAATTGTATCTAAACTCCGTTCCAATAAATGAAAAGTCAAAGTTTTGTTAATTTTTTCTATCGTAATTACTGAGTATTATTGTGGCAAATTTATTGAGGCTTTAGCATATTCAAACTGAATATGTTGCAGGTACCTGTTATACGTGCTCGTATACCGTATATCGGAAGCGGGGCATGATACCAACAGTCCTCATTTTTAACAATGCAAGCAAAGCGTGTAATTTCAAGCTTTCATTTAAAGCATTCTCTTGTGTTCTCTTGTATTTTCTAAGCAAGTAATACCAACTTCTAATTGGGTTCAATATGTGATCGTAACAATAGTTTTAGGCTGAGATAAGATTTGTAGATACTTTGCACACAATAATAACTTTACTAACTTAGAGTCTCTCAAGGCCAACTTAAAGTCTAAATGGCTGAAAGCCATAAATCAAGAATTTCAGTCATTTTTAGTAATGTTTTTCAACCACTTTAGCTCATGGGGAGTTTAATTAATTGTCTGTTGCATCGGAATTACCCCAGAGTACCTTGTTTACTTCCTATCACTATTCCTTTTTGCTATTACTTTCCTCATCACTCTCATCTTTCTCAACTTGTTTGGCATCTACCTGCATATCCTTCACTACCTTCTATTTTTTGCTACAAAAGGAGTGCAACATGATGAATTCCTAGGAGGTCACCCATCCCAGTACCACTCCGAAGCACGCTTAACTACGGAATTTTGATGGGGATGCAATGTGTTAGTGCTGGTATGATCGCACCCCTTCACTAGCAAGTACAAGATACCAAGGGATGATGAAAAAGGCTATTCACATCCATACCTACATAGCTAGGCCGAAAAATGTTGGTGTCACAAGTAGTGATTTGGCCTTACATTTACTGTTCCACTTAATCATTCTCAAATTATAACAAACAATAATCATTTTAATATCTCTTTCCTGGTGTCATGCCGCAACCAAAATCTGTTTTTTTTTTTTTTTTTTTTTTTTAATAAATGCAATTTTAAGACATCACCATTTCCCATTTCCCAAATTTCAAGCGACCAACATGCATAAAAATGCAAACTTTGCAATCAAAATACAGAGAACAAAACCTCACCTTTTCCGCAACAATCCTATCCCCAACATCAAACGTCGGGTACATCGACAGCGACGGGATGAACCTGGGCTCCGCCACAAACGTCCTAAACGCCAGTGATATCGCAAACGCCGCCAGCACAGTCTTGGCGTCCTCGGCAGTGATACTGACCCATTCGGGGAGGATCCCCTTCCTCTTCTCCCCTCCCTCGTCCTCTCCTCCTCCGCCTCCATCTCCGCCTCCTCCGCCGCCACTGCCGCCGGCGGTCTTGGATTCCAACGGCGGGGCTTGCTGCTGCTGCTGCCCCTCGTCCTGGGCCTTGACCCGACGCCTGAAGCGGAGGTCCCGGGAGGGGGGTTTGGTGGTGAGGAGGTGGAATTTGGGGAAATGGGTGGGTTTGGAGAAGGATAGAGAGGTGGGTGCAGGAGAGGGGGAGGTGAGGGTGGGGATTTGGATGAGGTTAGAGTTAATAAGGTTAGGGTTTTGGGAGGTGGGAGGAAAAAAATTGAAGGAGGACATTGTGTTGGCTTTGTCTTTGATTTGCTCGCTTCTCTCTGCCTGCCTCCGTCTGTTTGCAGGCTGCTACTGGATAAGGGGGCAATTTCTAGAGGGGCACACCTTTTTTCTGTTGAGCCCACTTAAATATTTCATGTTTTATTCCAAAGTTCTCCTCTCCTTCTTCTTTCTTTTGGTTGGTCTCCTTGATCCGGATTAGACAGTTCGGATTTGCTAAATTAGATTCGGAACTATAAATCCGGATCAGCCTTAGAAGATCCGGACTGTCTAATCCGAATTAAGGAAAAAAGGAGATTTTTGCAAATTTGGAGTACGTTCTCGACGGGATTCGATGCAAGAGCGGACGAAGAGATCTCTCTGAAAGCTTTGAACTTCTTGTTCTCGACGGGATTCGAGGTGGCATGGCTCTTTCTTCTGAGCTCTGACGATGACCGAGCAATGATAGAATTGGTTGATTTGGAGGTCAAGCATGAGATAGAGAGGACGCGAAGTGGAGGTTGCGGAGGAGAGAGAGAGGGAGATTGCCAAGAAACGGGTCGTGGGAGGAGAAGGGGAGAGGGGTGGTGAGCGGAGGCGGTGAGTATAGGAGGCAGCAGAGAGGGTATTTTGGAAATTAATGGTAAGCTCATTAGGAAAAATCCTTTGTTTTCAAAAGAAAATGTGTGTTCACTAGGAAAAATGGGCTCACTAGAAAATTGGTGTGTTCTTTTGGAAATTCCCGACAAAGGATGGAATAAAGGAGACAATTACAAAGTTTTCTTTTTCTTTTCTTGTTTTTTAAATTTTGCGAATCACTAAGAAATTCTAAATGCACCCACCAATCTTCTCTAAGCATCATACTTTCTAAATACACCGCCCATAAGCTTTAATACAACCTACTATATTTTCAAGTACCTAAATTTTTATTTTTAGTTATCTATCTATCCTCCATCTATACCGTCATCACCTCCTCCTTAGCAGTCGTACCTCTTTGCCGGCTTTCTCACTAGTAGCCTAATCACCCCCGACCTTTTCTCAAAATCCTAACTCTCTCTAAAAAATTTAGCCCCTTCTTCATAATTCTAGCCCCCATCTTCTAAAAAAGTTATTTTAACTATCACTGCTTTAATTTTTGAATTTCTTCGTTTACTATTGAAAACTATTAGGGTTTGAATTTTTTTTTTTTTTTTTTTAAGTATTGAGAAATATTATGGTTTTAATTTTAGAGAGATTAAGAAAGAAATATGATTAGAAGAAAAAAAAGAGGAAATGCAAACTTACAATAAAATTGAAAAAGATGAGGAAAAATTCATTAATGAAGTATAATGATTGATATGTGACAAAATTGAAATTTTTATGAGGGTTCTTAGAAAATCACAATAGAAAACTGATGGGTGTATTTAGAATTTTTCCTAATCAGCAAACAATAATTATAAAGTTTTCCCTCCTTTATTTTATCTTTTCTTTTATACCTTCTTACGTTTTACCAGTATAACCTTGCACATGCCATGCACGTTTTTGAAAAAGTTACAGAGAACAAATGTTAGAATATAATTATATTCATGCTATCTGTAATTATGAATATTTTCTATTTTATGTGCACGTAACAATACAAAAATTAAGATTGTGATAATAAGGAAATAAATAATCAATTAATGTTAATATAAGTGTTGATGCTAAAATTGTCTGCCAGAATAGTTGAGCAAATTTAAGCCCATACAAGTATTGGAATCAAGATAGACTTGAATCCGGTTAGGGTGGTTAAATCGAAATGGCAAGATGCAGACTCACATATATACGAGTAACCTGAAATAAGTATTAGAAAATAGACGGAATGTTGGAGAAATGCATAGTAATTAATGAGATTCAGCCAAGATGGATCAACGGATTTTGAATTCTTGAGTCTTTAGTCATTAATGAAGCGGTTTGTCACTTCTCCTTCGAGGGAGGCAAAGGGTATTCATAGTGGCTAGTAGTTCAGTTATAGGTATTGATTTCTAATGGACTTCCTTCCCATCCACAATTTTTTTTTCTGGATCAAAACGGCAGGTGGGAATTCTCCGCATTCCATTAGCAAGTAGATAATAAAACAATAAAACTAAAGAGTATGACTATTTATACAAGTAGTTCTCAATTTACATTAGTCCTTACGTAAATTAAAAAAAAAACAAAAGTAAAACAGTACAGCAAAATAAAATAAGATAAGGCTCGGATCCTTCTCCTAATACTCTAGGACAATCTTCATTCTCCAATATGGAGGTTTCTAGTCATGTTGGGAGTCCAAATCATCATCTGACGATCCTCCCGAAATCTGCACTCGCTCTTCATCTAAAGGAATATCTATCCAAAAAGAGAAATAATGTAAAATACGTCTAGTACAAATATGAAATAAACATGAAGTAGAATTAAAAAATCTATTATTCCTTTCCAACCAGCAAATTGCTACAGCCAATGTCCTATTCCGACACGAAACCCGATTACTAGCATATAGCCGACTCCAAATATATTTTTTTTTGCCCCCCAAGTTGAGATTGAACCTAAGTCTATTTGCACGGTAAGCCCAAAGTTCCTCAGTAAATTTGCATTTTAGCATCAAATGTCCCGTAGAGATACAGAAATTAGATCCAAATTTAACATGGTGTTACTTGAAGTTTTTCTCCTTTAGTTGTCACTACTAATCATAATTTTGACATAGCATGGGGATGAAAGTCCCTCAGGTCCTTTGACAAGACTGGTCTCTGCCATTGGAGTCACAGTTTTCGGGCGAATGCCCATGAGAATAAACTCTCCTTCACAACTGTTTACGAGGACTCCTTCGAGAGAGCGCTAGTCATAATTATGCACAAATTCTAGTTCAGATTGATCAAGTTGTCAATCTTCTGCATGCATAAATAAACCTTAAGACTTGCACATACATCGAGATGGTAACTAACTGATTACTAATCCAGAAATAAGTAGACTTTCCTTCATGAGCAAAGGGCCGGATTTTGATCGGTTTTTGATCAGCTGGGACCTTATAATCTCAAAGAGAATAGACCTTTATTCATGATAACTTATATCTGCTTATTAATATAAAGATCCCGATCGGTACGTTGAAATTCCCTCCAAGATATATGATTGGCACCCCCACCAGGTTGAACTTCGCTATATCTCTATGCATCTTCTTCTTTATTTATTTTATTTTCAGGGGTATTTACATATCTGTTCCTTAAATCTTTATAAATTATAATTTGGTCCCCCACATCTTCATATTTAGGATTTAATCCCCCAAATCTTTTAAGTTACTACAATTTACTCCCTTACCTAACTTCTGTTAGGTCAGTTTATATTTTGGCCCGATTTTCTATTTTACGCATGATTTCCTTCACTTAATTCCCCCTTCCCTCTTCCTCCTATCTTCTCAGTTCTTATTGAGTTCCCCCTTTGTTCTTTTCTTCTCTCTCTAATCATTTATTAAGTTCTCCATCTTTATTCAATTATATGCAAGCAGCCACTTCACACTTATGGAAGTGAGGAGGTTGCATGTTCTATTGGAGCTTCACAAGCTCCTTCAATGTATGATACATAAAAAGAATAGAGAGAGAAGAGAAGAACAAGGGGAGAGAACCCAATAAGAACTGAGAAGAGAGGAGGAAGAGAGAAGAGAGAATTAAGTGAAGGAAATTAGGGGTAAAACGGAAAAATCGGATCAAAATATAAACTAGCCTAACAGAATTTAGACAGAGCGACTAAATTGTAGTAACTTAAAAGATTTGGAGGACTAAATCTAAATATGAAAATTTGCGGGACTAAATTATAATTTATAAATAGTTAAGGGACAGATCTGTAAATACTCCTTATTTTTATTATTAACTCGTTCTTTTACGGGTTGTATTTTTCCTCTCTCTCCGTCGGCTCGAGTCTTATTCGCGTCGAATATCTTGTATTAGCTCTCGAATTGACCAACTCCTTTAGTCGCTAATTTTAGAATCAACAATAATACTTGTGGATATGCAAAATTCTATACTAAATGCTTGTCGCCGAGCATTACCACATGCCCTCGTCTACTGAAATTTTTGCTTTATTTTAAGATATAGGATAGCTTAGCATGCGGATGTCTGTATTTCTCATAAGAAGAATTGAAGTATTTGTGTGTGTTTAGACCCCTATAGGAACCAGGGAAGTTCATTTGAAATGTAAGGCCAATATATGTTGAATTTTACCCACACCGGAGATGTAGAATATCTGGGAATTAGTCCATTGTGATACACGTGATAGTGCCAACACATGTTGATTGATGGCGGCCATTTGTTGGAATGTCTGGCATGAACGAAGTAGTCGAATTTTTAGAAACACCTCACACTCTTAAAAACACATCCACTCTATTGACGAATGCCTCTCAATTATTACTTTTAATGCTTATGACTGGACAGACACACATTCTGATGGTGACATCCATATGTAAAGGTGTGCATTAGTCGGTTTGGTTCTGTTTTTTGCAAAAAAAATTACAACCGATAACCAAACCAAATTGCCATATCCGAAACCAAAACCGACCGACTTCAAGTGAAAACCGAAACTGAAATTTCGGTTCGGTTCGATTCGGTTATTGGATTTTTGGGCCTGGGCCGAGGCCCAGTTAAGGAAAAAAAATAAATCTATTTAAAGAAACAGCCAATTCACAAAAGCGGGTTTCGATTGGGTAATTTGAGTAAATGGATTTAAGGGTAATTCAGTTTTTTCAGTCGGTTTCGGTTTCGACGCCGAGCTATCGAAAATCGACCCAAAATTCATTTTATAATTCGACTTTTCAATCGATCCGATTCGAAAACCGAACAACCCCGATCGGTTTTGCGGGTCGGATCGGTTTTTTGGGATTTGTACTCAGCCCTATCCATAGGGAAGCGAATAGGAGCCCTATAGTCTGACTAAGACATACTCTTTTGGGGGCTGGGAGGACATGGGGACCTAATTCATGTCCAGACTTTTGTTGCTTGGGTGATTTCAACCCAGATGACATGTTTTTGATCATTTTGAATGACTTTATAGCAGATTTTGTGTATTATGTTGTCGGGGGCAGTGTTGTGCTCCATATTATATACTTATTTCTTTTGAGAGACTTTTATTACTATGAAATTTGTACTCATTCTTTTAAGCAATTTTAATAGAACACGGAGGAGCTATTCCGCTGTTTATATATATATATATATAGAGAGAGAGAGAGAAAGAGAGAGAGACGAAATGGGAAAAACTATACTCCCTCCTATATTGCTTAGGTGGATCAATAGAATATTTGCATGCGGATTGACCACATGGGCTGTTTTTAAAAAAAACCCCTCCACCTAATATTTTTTTTCAAAAAACTCTTCCACATGCAAATATTCTATTGGTCTAAATAAGCGTCATAAGAGAAAGCCTTCCTATAACATAGTTTTTTCCGTTTCTTTTCTTTCTATATATATATATATATATATATATATATATATATATATATATATATATATTGAATTTTTCATGGTAAGAATAAATATAGGGTTGCCTAACTTATATTTCGACCGGTCATGTGCGAATTATAAGCCATACAAAAAGAGAAAAAAGAGTGGTGGTCAGTAACTCAGGAGAAATATTTTGGATCTTGGTGATTCTTGTAACCCAAAAAAAAAAAAAAAAAAAAGCATTTGAAAGTCGAATTCTCTTACAATTTATCCTTATACCTGAAAGAATCAGAGGATCACCTGAAGTTCAATTTCTGGATATTATGGGCTCTTCAGCGAGTGTCGAGAGTCAGACAAACTTGGTAGGGAATGAAGAAGATGATTCACAAAACAATGACAACGACGACGAAGACGACGATGACGAGGATAACAGCGACGATGATGATGATAACGAGAATGAAGATGACGAAGAAACAGAAGGAGCAGCAGAAGTAATTACCCTCTTCTCAATGCTATTCCATAAGCTCAAGAAGAAGAGGAAGCATGCCAGAAAGAAGGCGAAGAAGAAAGAAAAGAAGAAGGAGATGAAAATGGAAATGAAACACAAAGAAGGTGAAATCTAACTCTGGGATAAGCAACAACAACACCATAGAAATGAGAATAGATGGCTCTAAAGACCAGTCAATAAAAAATAAAGTTTTTAATTTTCTAATTCAAATTTTTGAATAGGACAGGCTACGGACTGGCCTTGATCCGCCTATTCTCATCCCCAATGTAGTTGCTTGGCATCGTTTACATTCTCAATTTCTTCTCTCTTTTTTTGACTAGTACCTTTCGTAACATTCTTGATTGATTTTGTTAACTGAGATTTTTGATTAGTTTTAGGGAGAAGAGGATACTAATGTGCTATGAGAGAGTAAATTGGTTGCATCTTCTCATGGAAAAAAAGAAAAACATTAGATTTACATGTCAAAATTACTTCTTTACTTGCTTTACATATTACTTTTAATGCAAATTAAGAAATGGAAAATAGATTGCAGGGGTTTAGGGGACCAAAGGAAAAGAGGAAATATTATGAAATTATATTCATTCAGTTTGAGGTTTTATGCATTCAATTCCTTTGTTAAATTGTTCTTCATGGAAGGATAGAACATGCAATCTACTGGATGTGTAAAAAGTCAAAAAGTGGAAAAAGGAAAAAAGTTTCATGCGTGCTTTATTAAAGTCTATTTCACAATCCAAAACTCCGAAGTTTTAATAGAAGAGAGTTATATATCATACTCTAACACAACCCCACAACTTGAGTACTCAATTGGGCCAAAACTTAGGTTTGACATGGCAATATTCAAAACTTTTCAAAATTTGCAATCAAATATTGTGACACTCCAAAATATACTCGAAAACATATTTTAGGTAAGGCGTTGCCAATGGAAACTTTAAAAATGGGTATGCGAGACTTTTTATAACAGAAAACAATGCAATCATAATGCACAAATAGGACCTACCTTACTACAATCCATAAATATTATATTGCATTATCCGGTATAATTTTTGAAAGGATTACAACACAGATGATTATAAGAGTACTTTGTCCAATAAATATTTTGATACAAGAGAAGAAGCGTAACACTTTGAACAACAAGAATACAAGTTAAAGGCTAAACAAGCAATGACAACAGGGCAAGAGATTATTAATGAAAAAAATCGTGTCCGCTTGCTCTTAGATGTATGCAATCACATTTAGTAGACTACTCTCATTTCATTGTGCGGTGTATTCAATAAAAAATAATTTGAGCACGTGCTACTAAAATTGAATAGGAATAAAGGTAGAGTAATAAAGAAACATGAGTGAAGAGGTACAGAACTAATCAAAACCAAAACACTAAATCTCGAGTTTGTAACTTGAAATTAGAATGATATAAGTATAATTCGATGCATTATGTTGAATTGCGATGGTTAACTAAGAATAGTGCATAGGTTGCACCCAGTAAGGAATACAATCAGAGCTCGTGCTTGGGAGGAAATATACATATATTGTATGTGACGTCGTAATTGATATCAACGGTATAACATGATAAATAAACATGTATATCGTTCCAAGATAAGATACAAATGCCATGTATAATAAAATATGGAATAACAATGTAAATTAATTAAATGCAAGTTTAATTGAGTCCTAGGGTGATTCAGATGTATTCTAAGTACTCAATTAAAACTAAAGGAAGTTCTCATTAAGTATAACATGGAAATATCAACTTTACTAAGTATTCAATTTTCTTGTGGTACTAAGTTAACATTTGATTGGAATTAATTGGTAGATAAGTTCACTTGTTATAGTTCAAGTAAGTCCAGGACTATGATATGGACATGACAAAGGTTGGAAACAAGTCAACAACGGAAGTTCATATATCAAGTTACGACATAAGCTGAAATATCAAGTCACCATGTAAGCCAGATTATTAAGTTATTGCAGTAGTCCAAATTAATACCAATACGAGATTGTATAGTTTGATCAACCATTTTGTATCTCCTATAAAGCATTGATGAATCTACCTTTCAATTCCCCTATAAACCCTGGTTATCTTTTACATCAATAAATATATTCAAGAATCAAGTTATATTAGGTAATAGGCAAATGCTATGTAAGGTAAGTATAAGTAATATAGTACACAAGTCAAGTCACGTCCAAAAATGAAATATTACAAGTAAGTCAGGATTCAAATACATGTCTAAACTAAGTAAGAGGCATATCCATGATACACCCTATGTGAATGACACATGTTAGAACATTGGTTGTCTGGCAAGTGTAGTGTTTTAAAGTTAAGATAGGGTTGCTAAACCCTCAATAACTAATACATGAACATGACATGATTTGAGCAAGCAAATTAGATGTTTAAATTTGTAAAGCATGAGTTAAGTAATGGACTTATAATTATAAATCAATACAATTAAATGGCCTTGAAACTCACCATTACAAAGAAACAATTCAAGACCAAAATTAGGATGAATAGGCTTAGAATATGAAAGGTAACTCAAAAGGGAATTATAGATAATTTAGTTATCTTTGTAACGAGTCTATGACTTAATCTGGGTTTAGAATCAAAAGTTATGAATATTTTAATGAATCTGGGGTGTTAATGTCAGCTTCATAGTTTTTTTTTAACTTCAAGCTCTGTGTTGATAAGAATAAAGTAATAATTAGTTAGCAAAGATCATGAAAAAGAATAGTAGATCTTGAATCATGTTTATAACAAGCCTAGAATCACCTCAATTGGAGGTCGGGATCAAAAGTTATGAAAGTTTTAGTAAAATAGTATGTTATCAACGGAGATAAAACCAATTGATGGAGATAAAACCATCGACTGAGATAACTAATGTGAATTATCGACTGCAAGCATATGATGTAGCTGTAGCGTGATACAGGTCATTTCCATAAGGATCTCGGGTGTTTCGTGATTGTTTGCTCAAAATTTGGATTTCTCCTTCCATTGCAAAATTATTTGATTACAAAGAAGATTTGAGATTACAAAAATTCTTAGGGATTACAAGAACGGAAATATTAATTTATTTCCTTTTTTTATGTGGGTTCGAGTGGTGATGGAGCCTCGTTAATGCCTCCGTTGACCGTCCGACTGGAAGAGATGGCTCTGCTCTGCTTTTCAACTTCCCGAGCTAGCCCGAAATCTTCCCAAAGTTCAAGAATCCAAAAATCCTTTCTCCGACTAAATTTCTGTATTTTATAGACTGAATCTGCTCGAAATCAAGCTCAAATTATCTCTGAAAAATCGGATTACGGAATATCAGCGAAATAAAATAGGAAACAAAACAACGGAAAACAACCCGCGGATTGGCACCTGCGGAATCGCTCCCGCGGGTGTCAACCAGCGGGATTCTCCCGCGGGTTGCACCCGCAGGAGGCTCCCGCGGGATTCTCCCGCGGGTTGCACCCGTGGGACGCTCCCGCGGGTGCAACCGCGGGATTTCTCCCGCGGGTTGCGCCCGCGGGAGAAATTCCCGCTGGTGTGCCTGCTGAGCAATTTTCCATTTTTTTTTTGGTATCTACATAACCCCCTCCAAAGTTTTCGAAGTTCTGTATTGAACCGTACTGAATTTCGAAATACTTTGGATTCTTTAATTTTGCTTATAGACCTTTTAAAGGATTTGGTCAATCGAAATAACTGTTAACATATTCATTTATTCAATAACAAGCAGAGGTATGATTTTAACGTACTCATTAGATGACAAGCAGAGTTATGATGTTAACATGCTTATTTTAAATCAAACAGAGGTGTCATGTTAACATGCTCATTTTAATCCTAACCGTTCAGTGACATCTGGTATGACGGATCAGGGAAAGACAGATGTGACATTAAACGTGTCTTGGAGCTCAATCTATTCAGCGGATCTGGTCGTGATAGGGATAAGCTGACTAAACAGAGGTGACGGTTAACATATTTAGCTTTGGAATCAGACTATCAGAGGTAATTGTTAACTTGATAGGGAGATGATTTTCGTCAGAGGTAAATTTTAACTTAACGATATCAAAAGCACGTTCATCAGAGATTGTAATGTTGGACTTGATGAAGTATGAATTTTCTTTTCTGTCAGAGGTGAAATCTTAACGTGACAGGGGATCGATTTAATTAGGATTTTATCTCTTTTAATTTTGAATTATGATGTCAGAAGTATAATTTTAACTTGACAAATATTTTAGAGGGTCACTTGCTCTGCTGTAGAAAAAAAAATGACAAGAAATATTTTGTTGTCAGAGGTGAAATCTTAACGTGACAAAGAAATTTATCTGATTAGGATTTTTAGCAAACCCCCAGCTATCAACAGATTTGATTAGTCTTTACCAACTACCGTTTGAGTTGGGCTAGTTATGCTATTCCTCTCAGCATGGTGAGTTGTCGAGAATTTCGTTTGGGCTTAAATGCCAAACTTTTCCTCTTCCCTTTGCCTTAGCAGCTTAGAGCAGTGATGTATCCTTATATTCGGATAAGGATGCTATTATGACATATTTGTCATGGGATTTTTAGCAAACCCCCAGCTATAAACGGGTTTGATTTGCCTTTACCAACTACTGTTTGAGTTGAGCTAGCCATGCTATTCCTCTCAGCATGATGAGTTGTTGAAAATTTTGTTTGGGTTTAAATACCAAACTTTACCTCTTCCCCTTGCCTTAGCGGCGTTGGGCATTTAATACTTTTACCCCCAGTATGGTGGGGTTGGCGAGAAATTTATTCTCTCTCCGTAGCCTTATCGACGTTGGGTAATTCATACTTTCTACCCCCAGTATGATGGGGTTGGCGAGAAATTTATTCTCTCCTCGTTGCCTTGACGGCGTTGGGTGATTCATACTTTTTACCCCCAGTATGGTGGAGTTGGCGAGAAATTTATTCTCTCCCCGTTGCCTTGACGGCGTTGGGTGATTCATACTTTTTTACCCCCAGTATGATGGGGTTGGCGAGAAATTTATTCTCTCCCCGTAGCCTTGTCGGCGTTGGATAATTCATACTTTTTTACTTCCAGTATGATGGGGTTGGCGAGAAATTTATTCTCTTCCCGTAGCCTTATTGGCGTTGGGTAATTCATACTTTTTTACCCCCAGTATGATGGGGTTGGCGAGAAATTTATTCTCTTCCCGTATCCTTATTGGCGTTGGGTAATTCATACTTTTTTACCCCCAGTATGATGGGGTTGGCGAGAAATTTATTCTCTTCCCGTTGCCTTGTCAGCGTTTGGTAATTCATGCTTTTTTACCCCCAGCATGGTGGGGTTGGCGAGAAATTTATTCTCTCCCCATTGCCTTGACGGCGTTGGGTAGTTCATTATTATTTTTTTTTATTTTTGGTTTTTTTCTATGGGGGTTTAAATTAACCGCTCTGAGCTCGTCTTGGGAATTATTGTGAGCCCAAGTGGTACCTTTAGACCACACACATTAAATGTGTCGGAGTTAGCTCTAACTCCTTTTTTTGTTCAGCTTTGAGCTGAACTGCTCTTGCGTCAATCAACGCTTGAATTTTATCTTTTAAGATAAAATAATTCTTTGTAGGATGACCTACAATCTGATAGTAGAGGCAGTAATTCGGATCGTAAATCTTCCCTACCTCTTCCGGCCTCTTGCTCTCCGGCAACTTAAGCATTTTGCGTTTGCTGAGCAGATTGAACATAGTAGCAGTATGCTCATCCTTAAACGAATACTGCTTTTGAAGCCTGGGCGACTTCACTGTGTTGCTCACAGTTGGCCATGTTTTCTGCTTCGGTGTGCTTTCTACCGCCATTGCCATTATATCTTTCCCTTTGGAACGGGAAAACTGGAATGGAGGTTCATTTGTACTGCCTCCGGTTGCAGACTGCTGTTCTTCCCTGCTTAAGCAGATCTTTCCATGATTTGGATTCGACCGAGCCCATCTTGTCTAGTATATCGGTCAACAAGTTGTGTCTGCAGGTTTCCACAAGCGTGTCCTGCGTCATGTCATGTGGGCATCGAACAGAAAGCTCTCGGAACCGCTCGACATAAGTTTTGACCGTTTCACCTTCTTCTTGTTTCGCTGCTAGCAAAGATAGTATAGATACTTCTGTATCATCTTCAAAAAATCGAGCTAAGAACTCACGTTCTACATCGGCCCATGATTTAATTATTCCCTGGGGTAACTGCATAAACCAGGTAAATGCGGGCCCCGTTAAAGTACTCGCAAATTCTTAGTCAGGGTCGGATCGTTCCCCATGAGGTGTCCTGTCTGCGACAGGAAGTAGAAGATGTGCTGTTGCGGCGAATCTCTACCGTCGAAAGACTGGAGATTCAACACTTTGTATTTTGCAGGATAAGGCACGGTCTCCCATTTTATGGGATAAGGACGTACTACCCCCACCTCTTGTAGCTTTTTGCGATGAAAAAGGGCTTGTAGTTGGTTCTCCATCTTCTCTATTTTATCTGCGTGAGGGTTGATGATGACCTTCACTTTCTCTTCCTCTCTTGAATGAGGAGGAATTTCTTCATTCTCATCCTCGCTGTCCTCATTTATTTGGGCAGACCGTTTTCCTTTCTGCCGACCAAAAACGGATGACGAGGATTGGTTCTTTCTAGTTTGAGCTAACAACTCAATTAAAAGTTGTTTAATTTCTTCTATGGTTTCCTCTTGCTGTTCGAGACGTTTTTCTTGTCTCTCAAGCCTTTCAGAGACTTCTTCTAGAAGCGCGCCCTCTTGTTCGATATAAACTCCTTTTGATCCTGGAGTGATTTCCTTATCCGAAGGGTTGTTTCCGACCACCTTTTTGCCTTTATTAACCATATGTGATGAGGCAGCAGGTAGATCGGTTCCAGAGTACACCTTTTTCACCGTCCGTATTCTTTTGGGCTCGGTGATCCGCTCATAAACGGACCGTTTTGAATTGCATTGGCAGTTTGATAGAACAGTTGAGATCAGCTGTTCGCATTGGCAGTAAGGAACATTTTGTGAGGAGTTCTTCTTCCAATTGAGATACTCTCTCAAATCTTGAGGTATCTTCTGCTCTCTATTTGCATCTTGACACCTCTTACGTCGCAAATTTGGTTCATAATACTGGAGAGTTTGTAATATTTCAGGGCTGAGCTCTTTTCCAGCATCAGATTGTTCTCAATCCTTCTGCGGATTCTTCTGGAGTACCCACTAGTCTGAGAAGTTGTGTGGGCCCCGCACACCTCTGATAGAGAGATTAAAATTCTTGGTGCATGTTGCGTGCTCACCATAGGCGTGCTCGAAGAAACATGAGAGTTGTGTTCATTGAACGTAACCCGTCGGTGGCATCTGCGGGATGCAACCTGCGCTTGCAACTGTGGGTTTGTTCCCGCGGGTTGGCACCCGCGGTTGCAAGCCGCGGGTTGCCACCCGCGGTTGCCAACTGCGGGTTGCCTCCCGCGGTTAGCAACCGCGGGGTTTGCACCCGTGGGTTTGCTTTTACGGGATTCAACCCGTTGTTGCATCCGTGGGTTTGCTCCGAAATTTTTCACTGTCCCGGAATTTTCTACAAATTTTCCTGTATGATTGAGGCGTGCTCATTGAGTTTTACGCCTTAAATTTCTCTTTTGGGAGCGGGTCAGAGACTGGTTTGACTTTTGGTTTGACTTTGGAACAGACGATAACGCCGTATACTTGACAGACGATGACGTCTTGTCAGTTTCAACGGGTAATGACGCCTCGTAAGTTTTCATAGGCGATGACGCCTTTTGATTTCTGGTGGGCGATGAAGCCTCACCTTTTTTCATCATCACCCGGCGATGACGCCTAGGCTCCGAATCAGAGGAAGAAATAAATTCCTCATATTTTTACTGGTCAACTTCTATGACCAGCATCTCAACCATTGAGCCTTATTGCACCCGGTCGGACTGCGCCACCAGATTCTCTGTGGTAAACAGAGGGGCTCCCACTGTGGTCGCCAGTTCTTGTTTGCTCAAAATTTGGATTTCTCCTTCCATTGCAAAATTATTTGATTACAAAGAAGATTTGAGATTGCAAAAATTCTGAGGGATTACAAGAACGGGAATATTAATTTATTCCCTTCTTTTATGTAGGTTCGGGTGGTGATGGAGTCTCGTTAATGCCTCCGTTAACCGTCCGACTGGAAGAGATGGCTCTGCTCCGCTTCTCAAGTTCCCGAGCTCGCCCGAAATCTTTCCAAAGTCCAAGAATCCAAAAGTCCTTTCTCCGACTAAATTTCTGTATTTTATAGACTGAATCCGCTCGAAATCCAGCTCAAATTATCCCTGAAAAATCGGATCAAGGAATATCAGCGAAATAAAATAGGAAACAAAACAACGAAAAACAACCCGCGGGTTGGCACCTGCGGAATCACTCCAGCGGGTTGCACCCGCGGGATTCTCCCGCGAGACTCCCGCGGGAGAAGTTCCCACGGGTGTGCCCGCTGAGCAATTTTCCATTTTTTTTTTGGTATCTACATAACCCCCTCCAAAGTTTTCGAAGTTCTGTATTGAACCGTACTGAATTTCGAAATACTTTGGATTCTTTAATTTTGCTTATAGACCTTTTAAAGGATTTGGTCAATCGAAATAACTGTTAACATATTCATTTATTCAATAACAAACAGAGGTATGATTTTAACGTACTCATTAGATGACAAGCAGAGGTATGATGTTAACATGCTTATTTTAAATCAAACAGAGGTGTCATGTTAACATGCTCATTTTAATCCTAACCGTTCAGTGACATCTGGTATGACGGATCAGGGAAAGACAGATGTGACATTAAACGTGTCTTGGAGCTCAATCTATTCAGCGGATCTGGTCGTGATAGGGATAAGCTGACTAAACAGAGGTGACGGTTAACGTATTTAGCTTTGGAATCAGACTATCAGAGGTAATTGTTAACTTGATAGGGAGATGATTTTCGTCAGAGGTAAATTTTAACTTAACGATATCAAAAGCACGTTCATCAGAGATTGTAATGTTGGACTTGATGAAGTATGAATTTTCTTTTCTGTCAGAGGTGAAATCTTAACGTGACAGGGGATCGATTTAATTAGGATTTTATCTCTTTTAATTTTGAATTATGATGTCAGAAGTATAATTTTAACTTGACAAATATTTTAGAGGGTCACTTGCTCTGCTGTAGAAAAAAAAATGACAAGAAATATTTTGTTGTCAGAGGTGAAATCTTAACGTGACAAAGAAATTTATCTGATTAGGATTTTTAGCAAACCCCCAGCTATCAACAGATTTAATTAGTCTTTACCAACTACCGTTTGAGTTGGGCTAGCTATGCTATTCCCCTCAGCATGGTGAGTTGTCGAGAATTTCGTTTGGGCTTAAATGCCAAACTTTTCCTCTTCCCTTTGCCTTAGCAGCTTAGAGCAGTGATGTATCCTTATATTCGGATAAGGATGCTATTATGACATATTTGTCATGTGATTTTTAGCAAACTCCCAGCTATCAACGGGTTTGATTTGCCTTTACCAACTACTGTTTGAGTTGAGCTAGCCATGCTATTCCTCTCAGCATGATGAGTTGTTGAAAATTTTGTTTGGGTTTAAATACCAAACTTTACCTCTTCCCCTTGCCTTAACGGCGTTGGGCATTTAATACTTTTACCCCCAATATGGTGGGGTTGGCGAGAAATTTATTCTCTCTCCGTAGCCTTATCGGCGTTGGGTAATTCATACTTTCTACCCCCAGTATAATGGGGTTGGCGAGAAATTTATTCTCTCCTCGTTGCCTTGACGGCGTTGGGTGATTCATACTTTTTACCCCCAGTATGGTGGAGTTGGCGAGAAATTTATTCTCTCCCCGTTGCCTTGACGGCGTTGGATGATTCATACTTTTTTACCCCCAGTATGATGGGGTTGGCGAGAAATTTATTCTCTCCCCGTAGCCTTGTCGGCGTTGGATAATTCATACTTTTTTACTTCCAGTATGATGGGGTTGGCGAGAAATTTATTCTCTTCCCGTAGCCTTATTGGCGTTGGGTAATTCATATTTTTTTACCCCCAGTATGATGGGGTTGGCGAGAAATTTATTCTCTTCCCGTATCCTTATTGGCGTTGGGTAATTCATACTTTTTTACCCCCAGTATGATGGGGTTGGCGAGAAATTTATTCTCTTCCCGTTGCCTTGTCAGCGTTTGGTAATTCATGCTTTTTTACCCCCAGCATGGTGGGGTTGGCGAGAAATTTATTCTCTCCCCATTGCCTTGACGGCGTTGGGTAGTTCATTATTATTATTTTTTTTATTTTTGGTTTTTTTCTATGGGGGTTTAAATTAACCGCCCTGAGCTCGTCTTGGGAATTGTTGTGAGCCCAAGTGGTACCTTTAGACCACACACATTAAATATGTCGGAGTTAGCTCTAACTTCTTTTTTTGTTCAGCTTTGAGCTGAACTGCTCCAGCGTCAATCAACGCTTGAATTTTATCTTTTAAGATAAAATAATTCTTTGTAGGATGACCTACAATCTGATAGTAGAGGCAGTAATTCGGATCGTAAATCTTCCCTACCTCTTCCGGCCTCTTGCTCTCCGGCAACTTAAGCATTTTGCGTTTGCTGAGCAGATTGAACATAGTAGCAGTATGCTCATCCTTAAACGAATACTGCTTTTGAAGCCTGGGCGACTTCACTGTGTTGCTCACAGTTGGCCATGTTTTCTGCTTCGGTGTGCTTTCTACCGCCATTGCCATTATATCTTTCCCTTTGGAACGGGAAAACTGGAATGGAGGTTCATTTGTACTGCCTCCGGTTGCAGACTGCTGTTCTTCCCTGCTTAAGCAGATCTTTCCATGATTTGGATTCGACCGAGCCCATCTTGTCTAGTATATCGGTCAACAAGTTGTGTCTGCAGGTTTCCACAAGCGTGTCCTGCGTCATGTCATGTGGGCATCGAACAGAAAGCTCTCGGAACCGCTCGACATAAGTTTTGACCGTTTCACCTTCTTCTTGTTTCGCTGCTAGCAAAGATAGTATAGAGACTTCTGTATCATCTTCAAAAAATCGAGCTAAGAACTCACGTTCTACATCGGCCCATGATTTAATTATTCCCTGGGGTAACTGCATAAACCAGGTAAATGCGGGCCCCGTTAAAGTACTCGCAAATTCTTAGTCAGGGCCGGATCGTTCCCCATGAGGTGTCCTGTCTGCGACAGGAAGTAGAAGATGTGCTGTTGCGGCGAATCTCTACCGTCGAAAGACTGGAGATTCAACACTTTGTATTTTGCAGGATAAGGCACGGTCTCCCATTTTATGGGATAAAGACGTACTACCCCCACCTCTTGTAGCTTTTTGCGATGAAAAAGGGCTTGTAGTTGGTTCTCCATCTTCTCTATTTTATCTGCGTGAGGGTTGATGATGACCTTCACTTTCTCTTCCTCTCTTGAATGAGGAGGAATTTCTTCATTCTCATCCTCGCTGTCCTCATTTATTTGGGCAGACCGTTTTCCTTTCTGCCGACCAAAAACGGATGACGAGGATTGGTTCTTTCTAGTTTGAGCTAACAACTCAATTAAAAGTTGTTTAATTTCTTCTATGGTTTCCTCTTGCTGTTCGAGACGTTTTTCTTGTCTCTCAAGCCTTTCAGAGACTTCTTCTAGAAGCGCGCCCTCTTGTTCGATATAAACTCTTTTTGATCCTGGAGTGATTTCCTTATCCGAAGGGTTGTTTCCGACCACCTTTTTGTCTTTATTAACCATATGTGATGAGGCAGCAGGTAGATCGGTTCCAGAGTACACCTTTTTCACCGTCCGTATTCTTTTGGGCTCGGTGATCCGCTCATAAACGGACCGTTTTGAATTGCATTGGCAGTTTGATAGAACAGTTGAGATCAGCTGTTCGCATTGGCAGTAAGGAACATTTTGTGAGGAGTTCTTCTTCCAATTGAGATACTCTCTCAAATCTTGAGGTATCTTCTGCTCTCTATTTGCATCTTGACACCTCTTACGTCGCAAATTTGGTTCATAATACTGGAGAGTTTGTAATATTTCAGGGCTGAGCTCTTTTCCAGCATCAGATTGTTCTCAATCCTTCTGCGGATTCTTCTGGAGTACCCACTAGTCTGAGAAGTTGTGTGGGCCCCGCACACCTCTGATAGAGAGATTAAAATTCTTGGTGCATGTTGCGTGCTCACCATAGGCGTGCTCGAAGAAACATGAGAGTTGTGTTCATTGAACGTAACCCGTCGGTGGCATCTGCGGGATGCAACCTGCGCTTGCAACTGTGGGTTTGTTCCCGCGGGTTGGCACCCGCGGTTGCAAGCCGCGGGTTGCCACCCGCGGTTGCCAACCGCGGGTTGCCTCCCGCGGTTAGCAACCGCGGGGTTTGCACCCGTGGGTTTGCTTTTACGGGATTCAACCCGTTGTTGCATCCGTGGGTTTGCTCCGAAATTTTTCACTGTCCCGGAATTTTCTACAAATTTTCCTGTATGATTGAGGCGTGCTCATTGAGTTTTACGCCTTAAATTTCTCTTTTGGGAGCGGATCAGAGACTGGTTTGACTTTTGGTTTGACTTTGGAACAGACGATAACGCCGTATACTTGACAGACGATGACGTCTTGTCAGTTTCAACGGGTAATGACGCCTCGTAAGTTTTCATAGGCGATGACGCCTTTTGATTTCTGGTGGGCGATGAAGCCTCACCTTTTTTCATCATCACCCGGCGATGACGCCTAGGCTCCGAATCAGAGGAAGAAATAAATTCCTCATATTTTTACTGGTCAACTTCTATGACCAGCATCTCAACCATTGAGCCTTGTTGCACCCGGTCGGACTGCGCCACCAGATTCTCTGTGGTAAACAGAGGGGCTCCCACTGTGGTCGCCAGTTCTTGTTTGCTCAAAATTTGGATTTCTCCTTCCATTGCAAAATTATTTGATTACAAAGAAGATTTGAGATTGCAAAAATTCTGAGGGATTACAAGAACGGGAATATTAATTTATTCCCTTCTTTTATGTAGGTTCGGGTGGTGATGGAGCCTCGTTAATGTCTCCATTAACCGTCCGACTGGAAGAGATGGCTCTGCTCCGCTTCTCAAGTTCCCGAGCTCGCCCGAAATCTTTCCAAAGTCCAAGAATCCAAAAGTCCTTTCTCCGACTAAATTTCTGTATTTTATAGACTGAATCCGCTCGAAATCCAGCTCAAATTATCCCTGAAAAATCGGATCACGGAATATCAGCGAAATAAAATAGGAAACAAAACAACGAAAAACAACCCGCGGGTTGGCACCTGCGGAATCACTCCCGCAGGTGTCAACCCGCGGGATTCTCCCGCTGGTTGCACCCGCGGGATTCTCCCGCGAGACTCCCGCGGGAGAAGTTCCCACGGGTGTGCCCGCTGAGTAATTTTCCATTTTTTTTTTTGGTATCTTCAATGATCTCACTTATTCTATTATCCTAGTAGTTAATTATGATGTTCTAATTTGAAAATATGAGTTTTTATTTAATTTAGAATTAGACTGGAACGTTGAATCCACTAAATTCACAACCAAACACTCAATTTATTCTCTCATTCCTATCATTTTAACATGAAGAATCACAATCACATCAAAAAGAAGATCTTTATAATTCATTTTTTATTCAATCAGCCTAAATATGACCTATCAAGTGTCGTGTAAGAACAAATCATCAAAGGTGTTGACTTTCGTAAAAAATCAAATTTATTGATAAAAATTTCTATAATCAAAATTCGAAGAAGTAACTCCAGATCCTATCTAAATATAGGTTATCAAACGTAAGTTTAAACATAACTTATCGAAGTATTAGATCTACAAATTTATTCCTTTTAATCTTATCACAGAAAAAACATGTCTTCATATTTTTTATAGGAAGATGATATATAAAAACTATGCTACGATTGTTACCCTAACTTCATCTATAATTAGTTATGCATGCCTTTAATTACAAAGATCATGTTTTTATTTATGCAAAACATATATAATCGTAAATTCCTAGATAGCGATAAAAATTCTACTCTAAAAAGCAAATAAATTTATCTAAATAAGTAAATAAAAAATTATCTACAAATAATTTAGAAAAGAACAGGGGTTGAGGTCTATGGAGGTCGTCTCTCGATAAATCTCAAACCCTAATTTTATTTAATCTCAAAAAGTGCATGAAACTCTATTTTACAAGGAATATAAACCTCTGGCTTTCAAAACTCTAATCTAGTTATAACTTTAAAACCACAAATTACAATAGAACCCTTATAAAAAAAATTCAGATAACAACTCTTTATCTTTGCCGCCAAATAGTGGTGTTGACTGCCGAATAGCGTTAGTCAAAATTTTTAAATAAACTCCTAATCCGCATATGAGTCAGGTCAAAAAATATAACGTCCCCATCGGGAAATTGGATAGCCCAAGGGATTTTAGAATTTTCATTATCCTGATCATGTATTAAAACTAAAAAATCACGATATGGGTTAAAACAAGCCCCAAGGGCCTAGTTCGATCGATTAACTACCTTTTTACTCAATTCTGGATTAGATGTAGTGTTGATAAAACTTTGTTTTTGAATAGAACTTATTCTGACTTGCTTGTATTGCAAATTTATGTGGATGACATTATTTTCAAATATTTAAGTGAAGAATTAGGTAAATAATTTTCTGATCTAATGAGCTTTGAATTTGAAATAAGTCTTTTTGGGTGAGTTAAAATTTTTTTTAGGACTACAGATAATTCAAAAGTCTAGCAAGGTATTTGTATCACAAATGAAATATGCTAAGAAGCTCGTCAAAAGATTTGGCCTAAATAGTGATAAACATGCTAAGATACCCATGAGTACTACTTTAAGACTCACTAGAGATGACACCGGAATGCTTGTTGAACATATATTGTACCGTAGCATGATGGGCAGTCTATTATATTTAACTGTTAGTAGATCAAACATCTTATTTAGTGTAGATGTGTGTGAACGATTTCATGCTAATTCTAAAGTGCCCCATTTGAATGCTATTAAATGTATCATTAAAATACATATGTGGCACTTGTGAATATGGTATATGGTAACTCTTCTGATTCCAACACAAGTATTGTAGGCATTTCAGATGTATAGTGGGTAGGAAACATGAAGAAGAGAAAAAGCACATCATTCGGATGTTTCTACTTGGGAAGTAATCTAGTGGTATGGCACAATAAGAAGGAAAATGCAGTATCATTATTGACAGCTGAGGCTGACTATATCAAAATAAATGTTGTGTTGGGGATCGAATCCCCCCATCGAGATCGTAGAGATGAAAAAACAATACAACATAAGAGGAACACAAGAATTAACGTGGTTCGGCCGATTAAGTTTGACATATATCCACGGGAGTAACGAGAGAAATATCCATTATGAGAAAAATAGGTTATAAGAAGAGATCAAAGTATCTCTCTACCTCTCTCATCTCTCATAATAACAAAAGTATATCTCTCATCAATTGCTCTCCTCTCTCATATCACATACAAAAGATATATATAGTGTTCATATCATAATCCCATCAGAATAGCACTATCACCATCTAATTGGTATTCCAATCCAATTAGCTGGTCTTCTAACCCAAGTCCAACTAGGACTCTTGTAATTCTTGATCATATCTGCATACTTAACGGATGTGAAATACAAACCCAATAATCTCCACCTTGGCTCATATCCGATGAGCCATGCATCTTAGAGAAACTCCGTTGTTCTCGTCATCCACTTCGCAGATATCCACTGCACGATCACCATGCTCCACCGACTGGGAACAAGTTGTATAATCATCACCGCCTCTATACTTGAGCATTCATAATCACTAAACCATACTCTCCTCCGAACACTCATGATCACTAAATTATACTCTCTTGAACACTCACGATTACTATACCATGCTTTTTACCAACCGCTTATAATCGCTACACCATGTTCCACCTCGGTCAAAACATCTCAACCTTCTGAGTTCTCACAATCACTTATCATGTTGTGTATCACAGAAAAGTGATCGATACACCGTACTCCATCTTAATCCAAAAACTATGATCAACTCTAGAGACAGATGATTATATATTATTATGTGCTTTATCATGTCAAGAAGTAACCATATCTATCAACATGAAGTACCATGCCGTACTTCATTGTCGTAAGATTAACCAACCATCGACTATCGATCATCTTGGTCAATATCGATCCCGCGATCATCGTCGATCACTATTGGTCTGCACAAAATCTGCTCTAAACAGTAGATTTTGCCCAATCCACATCCACCACTGCATCCGGAATGCTGAATAACATAGGATTCGACTCCTGAATCACCGTAATCGAACACCGATTATTTGATCCATACTCCAATCAACTATAGCCGTCGATCTGTGCCTCAGAATCCATCTCAGTTATCAGCCACTCATTTTGGTGCATATTGCTAGAGGCTCTGGTTGTGCACATCACCAGTTGTATTTGGTTATTTTTTTCTCTTCTTCTTATTGTATTTTGCCTTGATACCTCCGCCAACCTCCTTATTGACTCGATATCATATCCACCATCTCATAATCTCGATTATGGATCCATAACTCCGGCTCTAATACCATTTGTTGGGGATTGAATTCTCCTATCGAGATCGTAGAGACGAAGAAAATAATACAATACAAGAGAAACACAAGAATTAACGTGGTTTGGCCGACCAAATTTGACCTATATCCACGGGAGCAACGAGAGAAATATCCACTATGAGAAAAATATGTTACAAGAAGACATCCAAATATCTCTCTCATCTCTCATAATAACATAAGCATATCTCTCATCAATTGTTCTCCTCTCTCATATCACATATAAGAGATATATATAGTGTTCATCTCATAATCCAATTAGAATAGCACTATCACCATTTAATTGGTGTTCTAATCCAATTAGAACTCTGGTTTTCTAACCCAAGTCCAACTGGAACTCTTTATAATTCTTGATCACATCTGCATACTCAACGGATGCGAGACACAAATCCAACATGTTGTAGACAATTGCTATGGATAAAACAAATATTGAGTGATTATGGTATTGAACAAAGTGTGATGACCTTATACTATGATAATATGAGTACAATAAATATATCGAAAAATCCTATTTAACACTCTAGGACAAAATAGATTGACGTACGCCATCGTTTTATATGAGAGCTAGTTGAAATATATATAGTAACTTTTGAATATATTCCAACTGAAACTCAACTTGATGATAATTTTACAAAACCTCTAAACATCCAAAGATGCATTCATCTAAGGAGTATTATAGGGGTTCACATGGTTGAGTAATCATATAGGACCACATAGCCTAGGATATAGATTTCATATATATGTCTTTTTCCTATGGCTAAATATGACATTCAAATATTTTATTATCTACTTGTGTGAAGGGTGATTTATTATTTTATGGTCAATATTTTTGTTAGAATTATTCATATTCATATATAGGCAACTCTCATACTTAAGTAACTGAGTTTATTGCGTATATTTAATTTCCAGTATCATCTTACTTATTATTCCCATGTGATTAAAAAAATTAATAAGGAAAATTAAAAAGAATATTTGTTCCTAGTGGTGGGAAAACACTACTAATATTGAAAGTAATATATTCTGAAATTTATAATTATGGTTATTTCTCATAAGGGTAAAGTCACCATCACAAAAATAGGGGGTATAAATTCATCAAAGATGAGGTGAGAAATTAAAAAGAAAAAAATATGGAGGTTTAAGCTCATCGAAGATGAGAAGTATTGATAAAGATGAAAAAAAATTGAATATAACATTGATGTGGGGGGGGGGGGGGGGGGGGGGGGGGGGGGTGGGGACTATTTAAAAGTCATGATCATATTTTGAAACTTGATATATTTTGCAAACAACTTCGTGAAATATGACATATGTCTCTATGATTAGTTTCTCATTTTATTTTGAAAATTTCTAAAATATGAGACTTAGGCATAATTTGGAGATTTTTTTCACTTGTGTGTCAATATATACATTTAATAGTGATTACTTGAGCTTTGATTACTATGTGTTAGCTATATGTGTGACTCTCTTGTATATTCTAATATGCATATTTATATCTTTATGTGTGTGTCAATCTCTGACAAAAATAGGGAGTAGTATATATTGAGTTTCAAGAGCAACATATATGCCAAAGGAGTGATATTGACTTCATGATCCGCTTGTATTGTATGTGGTGCATCTGTGCATATTCTTATTATTTTTGAAACATTTCAAGAATATATGCACTTGATATTGTTTTGTTGCTTTTGATGCACAGGAAATCTGGAGTCACATGTTGAATAGAGATTTTTATCATGAAATTGCTTAAGGGGAGAATGTTAGGATTTTTAATCCTACATATATGGCAAATTATGCCAAAACACATGAATATCCGATCCAAGTACTTTGACTTAACTAAACTCAAGGTTGATAAAGACCAATACAACAAGTATGGCAAATATGCTAATTTGACAAAAATATAATAAGAATTTGAGGAAAGGTGTAACTGCAAAATTGTAGAGTTCTAAACAAGATTCGTAATGACACCAAGATCAGCTAAAACGAAGTTTGTACATAAAAGTTATGATTGCTTAAACTTGGAAAGAAGCAGTATTAAGAATTGATATAGGCTGTGTAGTAATATCAATTTCAAGCTAAGTTTTGGATGTAAAACTGGCAGAACTGGAAAAATTTATGCTGGAAAAATTTGTAGATTTTTGGGTTTTCTTTCCATCTCTACTTAGATCAACCAAATCGGACTTTGGAATTGAAAGTTACAGTCATTTTATTGAATGGCTATTAAAGTGGCTATTGAAGGGGGTTGTCGATAGCCAATTTAGAGATTTCACAGTAAAAAGTTGTTGATGCAGCTGCTGACAGAGGCTTTGGACAATCCAATGAAGAAACACATGGGTATTGTGATTTTTTGTATTCTTATTATGCAATTAAAGTAGGAATAATATTTATTTTGGATCCTTGGATTTAACTTCGACAGATAAAATTAAAAGAGAGTTTTAGGATTTATTTGGGAGGGTGTAAATCCTATTTATATGTCGCCATCTTCAATGCAAAAAAAAAAAAAAAAAAAAAGAAAAAACTAATAAAACAGAAGAACTAAGAAGAGAGGTTTTTTTTTTTGAAGGATTTTTGGTTCATGATTTTTTGAGATCAACGTCCATCAATATTTTTTATCCAAAAGACGAGAATTTGATCTATAGTTGTGGTAATTTTTACTCGTTTGTAATTCTTCTATAATTTCATATTGCAGATCTACATATTGAGTGGTGAGTCATTACTAAGTTTGAGATAGTTTGAATGTAGAGCTCTGTCTGTAGCTGTCTAGCAGACGAGTTTAATTTTAGACTATTGATTAGTCGTGGCTGGAGTCAAATCATTGTAATTGACTTGAAATCATAATGCAGTTCTTTCGTGGTTTCCCTATTTGAGTTTTCCAGGTTAAAAATCTCCTTGTTAATCTATATGACAATTTGAGAATTATGCTGTGCTTTGATTGATTAGCTATTTTTAACTCTTGTTGCTTGATATTCGCCGAATAGTACATTCTGCCATAGCAGCTAGCATGTACTTGCTTTTTCAGACCCCTGGATCATTAGTCTATTGAGCCATATATTAGAGTTTTCAACCTCATTCTCTCTCATCAATCCTTATCATGACCTTAACAATGTTTATAGTCCCCTCCATTGCATCGAACAAGGTTGTGATAAGTATTGAGGGTTACATGTTTATATTCTAATAGATTTGTCATACGTGTACGTAAAGTGGACCTTCTAACTACCTAATTCTTTAAATAAATTTCTATACTCAATCAGGAAGTGTAATTTTTTTTTCTTCTTCCTCTTATATGTCCAGAAATACTCTATATACCAAGTGAGAATGGATGTTGGATTACTATTTCTTAGGCCAATTGACAATAATGGTTTAAAGCATATACTCATACGTACAGAGATTATATATATGTTTATGAGCTGCAATACATTTTCACTATGCATGAAGAAGCTGTTTCAGAGAGCTGAGATATTTTCCTTTTTCCCGTCTATCAAGTTAACATAAGATGTTCAGCAACATTTAACCATGTTTTCATGGAAGTTCATATCTTATCCTGTCATATCTGTCTAACCTGTCAAAGCATAGTTCCTACGATATTTGTGATCAGGAGATACGTCTGTTCTTTATAATCTCGTGCAGCAAAAAAAGTTGGAATCAATCCTGGAGGAAAGTTCACTGTTTTTGCTTCTAGAGTTAGGCCTCATAAGGATTATTCTTGTTTTTATACCTGAGGAGATGATCCCAGATTCAACAGGTGTTCTCAAACTGGCATCTGAAACGAAAGTTATTGAATACCTCTATTTTCTAATCTCCAACTTGGAGAGATTGTTGTTATGTAATGAACTAAGATACATAGAAAAAGCAAGAGGCTTGTAATGCTGGTAGCAATAAACTGATAACTTGCATCCTGAAACCAAAACTGGACAAAATTTTTTGCAGTTTGAAATTGAAATCCAGCCTAAGCCTAACTATCAAAAGTAATAGAGGATAATATTTGATGTTGGACAATACCAAATATCTGATGAAACCAGTGCTGAAGCGAGGAATTTCTTCAATAATCATAGCAATATCATAGGCTCATTCAGCCCTCATAATGGATAAAAATGGCTATTGGCATATTGAATCTGGTTCAGTCAGATATCTTGAATTCTGAGTAGAATGAATCGCTTTAACTGCAGATAGCATTGCACTTAAAGTCGGAGCTCAAGCATGCAGCGTGTGCATTTAAATCCGAAGCCAAGAAGTTCACAGTAAGTGAAAAGATATAGTAAGGCCTTGTGACAGGTAAAAATGAAATCACGTCTCATCACATAAGCACAAAACTGAAGCTAACTCCACTTTGATAATGTCAGCAGCTTTCGTAAAGTTTTTGGATTTGAATAAGGGAACAATCGGACAATGATGTCTGTGCCCAAGTGTGCGCGTTACAGTACATAACCGCACTACCATGTGAAGAATTGTATAATCTTATGTTCCTACATATATGTGAGAATAGTTGTGCGATATTTTTTTTTTTTTAGGTTAAAACGGTGAGCAACGAGCCCTCCGTGTTCTATTAATAAGTCATAACAGAACGGATTACAATAATATAAACTAGGGTGGATTTCAAAGCCCACCTAGACATAAAGAGAACAAAGTCAAAATACAAACTACAACCAACAAAACAAAACACACTCTGCTGCCTTTGATATCTTCATTTGTTCCTCTTAACACGAGCAACTCTACCCTGCTCCTGTATACAAGTCTTCATTCTCCAGTTCCTGATCTTCTCCCTCTGTATCATGTTCTTCAGAAAGGCACAATTTTTCCTTGTCTAACAGGAGACCTGTCCAGAAATGTATATCAATATATGTGAGACAAAAATAAGTAAATATGGAATGCTTTTGCTGTCGGAAAATCCTATTGTTTCTTTCTCTCCATACATTCCAGCATATTGCTGCAATCACCAAGTGACAGATATGAGCACCATGACGTGTGTTCTTACTAACTACTTTCTGCCATAAATTAGACATCTCGGCCCGTCTGAATGTGAGCCCTATAGCTACCGCACACTTCTCCTAAAGACAGGATGTGAAACTGCATTCAAGAAATAGATGCATGATAGTTTCAGCCGCAGCCCCACACAAACTACACATATTTGGTCCCTTCCAGCCTCGTCTTTGGAGGTTATCCCATGTGAGTAAGGCTTCTTTGGCTATAAACCATAAAAAACATCTGATCTTAAGAGGGTATCTAACGTGCCATATTTTTCTTGCATATGACATTCTGTGACCTCCGTCTATGATGAATTTATATGTGGACGCAACTGAGACCTCACCATGTTGCCCCCATCTCCAAATGGCGGATTCCTTCTCTGTTTCCGCGAGAGACTGAATACTACTAAGTAGGTTCCTAAGCTCCCTGATCTCCATACTTGCATACTCTTGTGTGTGAGCTTCCAATCTCAAATTCCATCTATTACGATGCCACATCGTTTCAATAGTTGCCTCCTTCTCAAGTGAGCAAGCGAAGGCTTTTGGAAATAGTGTTGCTAACGACATGTCTGAGCACCATCGATCATGCCAAAACGAAACCCTCCCTTTCCTGCCTACTTTAAAGGAGATGCTTGATTCAGCAATATTCCTGGTCGCCTTCATCCCTCGGCACAGGGACGATATATTGCAAGTGTTATGTGGTATGTTTCGCCAACTTCCCTTTCTTAGACCATACTTTTTCCAAATTGCCTTCTGAAGCTGTCCTTCCGGATCCGATAGTAATTTCCACCACCATTTTGAAAGTATGGCCAGATTGGATATCTTCAGATCTTTGACTCCTAATCCCCCCTCCTCTTTCGGTTTACAAACCTGCCCCCAGGACACTAAATTATATTTGGTTTTCTCCCCCACACCGCTCCATAAAAATCTTCTTCGAATTTTATCAATCATCTTTCTGACCCAGACTGGGAGTAGGGAGATTGACATAAAATACAATGGTGTAGATGAAAGCATCGAGTTGACGAGGATGATGCGTCCCCCTAAAGACATATGTCTAGCCTTCCAACCCTCAAGTTTTCGCTCAACCTTATCAATTATGAGATACCAGTCAGTCTTTCTTAGTTTTCTATCTCTGAGAGGAACCCCAAGATACTGGACGGGGAAGCAATCTGTCTTACAACCAAGTATACTTTGGATGATAAAATTCGATAAAGTCTTCTGGCCAAGTATCACTATGGAGCTTTTGTGAAAATTGATTTTTAGTCCTGACCAGGCCTCAAAGCAACAGAGAATCCACTTTAATGTGATGGCGGTTCTAAAGTTGTTTTCAAAGAATATTAATGTATCATCCGCATATTGTAAATTGCGAACCACAACCTTTTTGCTGGCCGGCAGACCTTTGAATAGACCGGCATCTGCTGCTTTTTTTAAAAGCTGATTTAAACCGTCTGCCACCAAGACAAAGAGAAGGGGAGATAGTGGGTCCCCTTGCCGGAGTCCCCTCTTACATACCACCTCCTTACCTATTTCGCCATTAATGAGCGCTTGCACTTTGGTCGATCTTAACCACAGTTCTATCCAATTCCTCCAGCGTTCCCCGAATCCTCTCTTCTTTAAGACTTCTAAAAGACACTCCCAGTCTACCTTATCGTATGCCTTTTCGAAGTCAAGTTTAAGGAGGAAACCTTGCTGTTTTGTTTTCTTACAGTAATGTATCACTTCTTGGGCAAGCGCGATCCCCTCCAAAATGTTTCGCCCTTGTATAAATCCTGATTGTGTTGTATCCACCAAATCTGGTAAGACTACTGCCAATCGATTTGCCAGGACCTTCGAGATGATTTTGAGGCTGCTATTTAACAACGCTATCGGTCTATAGTCACCAATAGTCTGTGGTGTCTCTTTCTTTGGTATGAGTATGATGAGGGAATAGTTGATCCTGTCAATATTAACTTCTCCTTTAGCAAACCCTTTAAGTAAGGCCATTACATCACCCTTCATTTCTTGCCAAAAGGTGTGATAGAAAAAGAGCGGGAAGCCATCCGGTCCCGATGCCTTCTCCGGACCGAGTTGCCATATCGCTGCCTTTACTTCCTCATCTGTGAATTCGGCATCTAGATTGGATAAATCTATCGACTGTTGTCCACTAACCTCCTTCATCCTTAGTCTTTCCGGGTTTTCACTTCCGAATAGGCTTTTAAAGTGGCTATGAACATGATGCTTAATCCTTTTCGCAGAAGACAGTGATCCTTCCGAGGATTCTAGCACGTGTATAACATTTTTTCTTCTCCTCGTGTTTACTATTCTGTGAAAGAAGGTAGTATTTGCGTCCCTTTCGTATGTGACATTGTAATGTAAAGAAGTGTGCTACAGTTTTATGTTTTTAATTATAATGTAAAGGTATTTGCTATAGTTTCATGTACATTTGGGTTTAATAATGAATGGTGAAGAAAAAACTAGGTATGAAAGAAAATTATATAGTCTCCCCATGAAAAATTGTGCTTGTAAAATGTTTTCTCTAACACATAAACTACAAAAACAATGTTTTCTATGTCAAAAAGGAACTCATTTATTCATTCTAACAATTGAAGAAAGTGTTACAGATGAGGCAAAGCCATCGAGGCGTCTTCTACCTCTAAACGAGGGCAGAAAAATTAAAAAAAAAATTGCTGGGGTTTGGCAAAAAAAAAAAAAAAAAATAGCTATAGCTTGAATTAACACCAAAATTTCTCATCTGCCAGTTTAAAATAAAAGAAAGATTTTCCACCTAAACCTTTAAACTTGATAATTGCAGAGGCTCTCGAAACCCATATATTCGTGATGCTGAATCTTCTGAATCATGTTTGAGATACCGACTCCACCTGTCAAGTACATGAATGTATACGAAGATAATAAGATAGAGAATACAAACATA
Source organism: Dracaena cambodiana (assembly GCA_036321105.1). Classification (NCBI taxonomy): domain Eukaryota; kingdom Viridiplantae; phylum Streptophyta; class Magnoliopsida; order Asparagales; family Asparagaceae; genus Dracaena; species Dracaena cambodiana. Next base: position 38,589,709 of record JAYEPQ010000006.1, read on the forward strand.
GCTTCTAAAACAATTTTTACGCTCTCAAAACAAAAATAAAAGTGCTATATTTGCTTAGCAAAGGACCGAGGTTCTTGAATCCTCACCTAGTGATATAGCACTAACAAAGATTGTGAAAGCGAGGATAAATATGATAAGAGATGCCCTTCCCAGGATATTAATCAGCCTCCTCACTGCATGCTGACCTATAAACGAAGCAACCGTTGCCACAGCAGTGAAATAGAGAGCTGCCCATTGAAAAGAAATAAAAAAACAATCAAGAAAATGGTTCGGTTCAGGTGTGTAAGTCATATGCACATACTACATGGGGGCCAAAATATTGACATCCATCAAGAAACCAACAAGAATATATCAATTCTGATCAGTTCAGTACCATATGGGACAGGGAAACGCTTTAGGAGGTAGTATTCCACAACTGACATGGATGCTGAGAATGTCATTGCGAATGTGGAAGTTGCGCTTGAGACCTGCCAACAGAATTTACAGTTAAAGGCCAGATGCTTAAGTTGACATTAAGCTCATTTCAAGAAAAATAGAAAAGAAAGCAACCAACAAATGTTCAAAAACAATATCACTGTGATGGTCACTAGGAAGCTTGCGAACCTGAGGCGGAATGCCAAGCTCCAAGAAGAGCGGACCCAGGATAAACCCTCCACCGAGACCAAGGAGCCCCCCAACCATACCGGCCACAATACCTGTCAAGCAGTATAAAACGAGCCGAATGATTGTCCACTCCGTCACTTCATTTCCCTTTGATGCGATCACTCTCTTCCCCTTGTACAAGCTAACCGCCTCATACAGTGACACCCCAGCGGAGACAGGGATCTGAAAGAGACACCAAATCAAAACTCACAATACCATGTGTGATAAATTTCACAGAGCCATAGACCAACCCAGTATAATGTAATACCTGCAATAAGTTCAAAACCCAATACCTTGTCGAACAGTTTGATTCATAATTCTGCAAAAATAAATTGCTTAGAATTGATTATTAGTCTCAAGAGAATGTTCAGAGTGGTATCTTTATTCTCTCTCACCTTTGCAATTTGAAGTGCGAGGAATGCCACCCACACAAAGCAAAGAAGTCCGAGCTCTTTCCAGTACACATTCTGTAGAATTGGAACCTGAAAATAGTTTCAAATATTTATGTTTTGATTGCTTGAAGGCATACCTGAACAACAAAGTTATACCGACTAATTACCACTGGATCAGTGATTGGCTTGGTCTCCTTTGAAAGAGCATTGCCCGGGCCAGAAGGAAGAGCTCGGTACTCTACTTCTTCATGCCCTGTGCAAAATAAAAAAAATGCAATCAATGAAAGATCTAATTTTGCTAATATCTTGTGAGTAAATACCGATACATATATATTAAACATCCTACCATTTGATTTCACTTGTTTGGCTGCCTCCTGGAATTTAGAAAGAGATGACCAGCGAAGATTAGGTTTCTCAGTGAATTAGACCAGTTGCAAAAATACGAGGAGAAGAATGTAGAACTCAGTAGGGTACCTTTTTTGCGAGTGTCTCCTTCTTCCATGTATCCACACCCCTCATGAATGCCTTGGTCGATGTGGCTGTATCAGTGGAAGTCAGAATCCACGTAAACATATCAACCATCACAGCGGATCACCAAAAACTGAGTTAAGAGTATTTACCTATGAAGAGAAATATAAGAAGAACAGTAACCATCCAATCCGCAAAAATTACATTAAATGCAACTCCGATGCTGATCCCAAGCATAAGCATTGGTTGGAAAAGCAAAGCCAAGTCATAGTCGATGATGGGCATGTCCAGACTCGGATGTCTCAGCTTGAGGTTGTAGTAAACTGACGAGCCTGCCGCCCCCATGATCATGCCTATAGCAACATAGTAGTAGAAACTCAGTTATTGAATTATTACATATTTAATATAACAGTTTCTTCTGCAGTGTCTATAGATACAATACAACATGTCATCTGGAGTGTTACAACATGTTATCTGGACAGTTTAACTGCTTCCTGCATTCGTTGTTCCGTCACTCTTGCTTTGCCATCTATGGCAAATATTCATATAGAAATACTTGAATTTGCGCAATGGTTTGATTTCGAGTACTTATGGAACAATTACATCAAAATATGGTAACATCTAGGCACTAGAGAAGAATGGAAACTAAATCAGACTGATCTCAAAGCAATTAACAAGGCATCTGACACCAAGAGGAGCTCATCTCTTGTCTAGCTTCAGAGATATCGTCAATCACCCAGGAAAGAGATTTCAGTTGTTAGATATGCAGCCATCATCTTATCAAGAGACTAGATCATTAAATGTGGCCGCAATTGCAGTTTTCTGCAGACAAAATACAAGAACAGCGGCATAAATGCAGCCGCTCTTGACTTATCTGTGTATATTTTCTCCATAAAATATTTTACAAATTACTTTGAGAATAAGTATCGAGAATTTTATATGGAAAAGCGATAATTTTCTTCGAAATATTGAAATATACACAGCGAAAAATACGACTTTATGGTTAGCAATTGTCTTCAGTCTTCACATATTCAAAACAAGGCAAGACATGAAAAAATTTGAGAAATTTTATACAAAGATTGTAGCCTTCTATATGCACTCTATTAATATTGTTGTTTGAAATTATAATTTCTTTTGCACTTCCCATATAATATATTAAATTTTAGAGCGTGCAATGCATGTAAGGTTTACCATTACAGTTGGCTATATTTACTCTCCATTAAAATCTTTTATATCCGATAAATATAGTAAAATAAATGGTTCTCGAAAATATTAACGAGAAAAATCAACAATAAGAACCAAAACAAAAGGCGATAAAATTAATAGAGATGCATGTTTAATATTAACCAAAACAAAGCTTACATTTGGAGATTGCTGTGGATGATTTGGGATCGAATCCGACGATAAGAGTAAGCATCGGAACGAAGATGCCACCTCCGCCAACTCCTCCCACACTCCCGAATGCGGCACCAAAGAACCCAATCACTGATCCCACCACAATTTTCCATCCAAATCTCATCGACTATTCTCATTTCAATCCAAATTATAATCAAAGAAATTCATCATCAACCATGCATGCACATATATAATAATACTATAAGAAAAAATATTTCAAAAAAATGAAAACAATAAGTTGCTTACAGGCCAAACATGCTGGTAGCTGGACTCATTCGGCTGCCATAAAAAGTTCACCACCTTTAGAAGATACCCAGACTCTTCTCGATCATCTTTGTCGGGCTCGCTCCTCAGCCTCCTGTCGGCCGAGACTAACTCAGCCGAAGCCAGAAGAAACCCGAACCCGATTGCTAACCAGCACAACCGCTCCCTTCTCCATTTCAGCTCCATCAACTTCATTAAAATTTTGATGAACAATGCGAGAAGAGCTCAACACTCTCCCAACTCAAGCCTATCTTCTGTGCTTCGGTAAGAGAGAGGGAAGGAAATTTCGAAGAAATTTAACAATAGCAGGGTGTGGGTGTGAGCTCAAGCGGCAAATTTGGCCGGGCTTATATCAGTGCATGTTTACGAGAGTGCCCCTGAGATTTGGCAGATATGCGAGGTTGCCCCTCTGGGGGATTGGCTGGTTTGTGGCTTTGGATGCTTTAGTAACAGGAAGCAATGCCTTGTGCATTGCACTCTAGAGTCCGGACTCTTATTGTACGTTGGACATGGAAGCTTCCGCAAGCAATTTACAAGAGTTAAATACATTGGGATCCTGTTGGAAGTTTCCATGTGCAATTTTCAACAGCTTATTATAGAGGTGATGAGATCTATTTAGCTCACTAGAATCCAAGTTCGTAGCTGATGTGTGATATGTGGGCCAGTTTACTTACTTTTAGGGGCTTTGTTTCCAACGAAAAACATGTGGGCCAGTTATGGATCGAATTGGGTTGGGTGGGGTCGAGTACTACTTCTCGATTTTTCTGTTTTTTCGTTATATATATATATATATATATATATATATATATATATATATATATATATATATATAGCAAATGAGAAATTCACCAATAGTGAAGAGAATTTTTTCACCAGCACTTAGATGGTCTAATAAAATTATTACATATGGCACCACTCAAAGGGCAATTAATGGAGTTCTTTTATTTATTATCTTGAGTGACGCCACGTGTAATAATTTTATTGGGCCACCTAAATGGCGATGAAGGAACTCCCTTCACCGCCGTTGAATTTCCCGTTTTCTCATATATATATATATATATATATATATATATATATATATATATATATATATATATATGAAACGAGAAATTCACCAACGGTGAAGGGAGTTCCTTCACTGTCGTTTAGGTGATCCAATAAAATTATTACACATGGCGTCACTCAAAAGATAGTTAAGAGAGTTCTTTTATTTGTTACTTTAAGTGACGCCACGTGTAATAATTTTATTGGACCACCTAAGCGGCGGTGAAGGAACTCCCTTCACCGCCAGTGAATTTCCCGTTACTAATATATATATGTGTGTGTGTGTGTTTGTGTGTGTGTTTTCGGTAGAAATAAGGTTGGATCTTTCCATTGTCATTGATAGAGAAAAATTATAGATTATCAAAAATTCCTCTTTTTCGAATTACAATGAAAAGAAAATAAAAATAAATAGAGAGGACTTATAAATCTTCTCTCTCTTTTTACAGAATATGTGGGATTCGAGGAAGCTATGGGGATTGGCTTTTTTCCTGTTGACTATCTGACGTCGATGGTTGGAGGTGAGCTCGTTCTTCTTCTCTGCTGATTCTTAGAGAAAGCACGAACGCTTGCGTGGGAGAGAGATCTAACCAAAAGTCTTCTCTTTTTCGGTTGCAAGACTTTGACGCTATCGCTCGTAGATCGATTTACCAAAGGTTTTTTCTGAGTTCTCTTGGAGGGTATTTATATGCCTCCGATTGTTCATAAGGTTTCCTTATAGATAAAAACAAGATTCGATTTTCTTTTAGATAGAATCGAAATCTCTTTGTGATCTCGATGAGATATTCGAATCTTTTCTTAATTTGATTTTCTTCAGATTCATTGAATCGGGTCCTGTTTCTGCACCCAAAATTAATTAAACTCAAATTAGATTTAATTAGAATTTGTATGATTATCAAAATCTAATAAAATTAATTTAGAATTTTTCATCCAAAAATTAATTTGAGTTTGATTGAAAAATTGTAGAATTATCCAAACTCCAATAAATTTAATTTAGAATTTCTTATCCAAAAATCAATTTGATTCTAATTAAAATTTGGATAGAATTAGAAATTGCAAAATAATTGGAGATTGGACCAAAATACAATGCGTGCATGAAGTCGGAAGCTCATTGTGGTAAATCGAGCGACCGAACGGGCCGAGCTGGCACCCGAGATGGGGCCGAACGGGATGGGTGAGTGACCGAACGGGGCCAATTAAAGAGAGAAAAATAGATAGAGAGAGATATTTTTTATTTTTTTTTGAATTTTACTCGTTGAGCACTCCCATTAAATTTTGCTCACTGGGCACCCTGGGAGCCTCGCGTGAACCTGCATGAGCGCGAGGCTCCCAATTTTTTTTTTTTTCGCTTCGTTTCGCTTTTATCCTGAGCCTAGCATCCACGCGAGTCTGCCTCGCGTGGTACGAGGCTCGCGGTTAAATTTTTTTTTTTCGTTCTTTTGGCCTTAGCCTCGCATCCACCCGAGGCTGGCCTCGCGTGGGTGCGAGGCTGAGACCTCTAATTTTTTTTTTCTATTGGTGTCAGCCTCGCATCCACGCGAGGCTGGCTCGCGTGGGTGCGAGGCTCGCTCCTTATTTTTTTTTTTAAATTTGTTCGGTTTATTTCTTTTTCTCAGCCTCGCATCCACGCGAGGCTCAGCCTGGCATGGGTGCGAGGCTGATTTATATTTTTTATTTTATTTAATTTTTTATTTATTAATTATTATTATTTTTATTTAATTATTTATTTATTTATTATTATTATTACTACTGCTACTTGAATTCAGATTTGTATTTGAACTCAGATTTTGAATTTGGACTCGGACTTGGACTCAAATTTTGGATCCGGATTCAGACTTGGACTCAGATTTTGGATCCGGATTTAGACTCAGACTCGAATTTTAGATCCGGACTCGAACTCGGATTTTGGATTCAAACTCGGATTTTGAATCTGGACTCAGACTCGAATTCAAATTTTATATCCGAACTTGGATTTTGGATTCGAACTCGGATTTTGGATCTGGACTCAGACTTGAATTCGAATTTTAGATCTTGACTCGGATTCGAGCTCGGATTTTGGATTCGAACTCGAATTTTGGATCTGGACTCAGACTTGAACTCGAATTTTAGATCCGGATTATTTTTATTATTCTACAAAACCCCCTCCTAAGTTTTCAAAATTTTGTCTCTTCTGAAAATTTTTAAATACTTTGGATTTTTTTTAATGGGTGGATGAATTCACAGAGATGAAACTTGCTAAGGATATGGAGATAGTTTAACAAGTTGAGTATTTTGACTGTGATGAGACTCGTTTGGATTGCCAAACAGAGCTGATGACTCGCCTAACGGACAGACAGAACCGGCGATTACTTTCGAATTGAAATTGAAGAACCATAAGCAGAGGTGTTCAGAAAACGTACTCATGAGAATTTGACAGAGGTATCATGTTAAACATATCAAGGCTGCTTGGTATGTTTAATGGGTTACCTTCTCTCTTTGCCTTTTCGTCATTGGATTGTTTTTACCCCAATTATGATAAGACCGATCGAGAATTTTAACTACCTCTTGCCCCTTGCCTCAAGGGCATTGGGCTGTCTGCTCATTCTTTCTTATCATAATAGGTAACCATTCAATAAATTGTTGGATTGTGACCGGATGAGAGTCGTAAACTATGGGCAGAGGTGTTCAGAAAACGTACCCATGGGGTCTCGACAGAAGTGTTCAGAAAACGTACCGAGGTGACCGGGTAGGGTAAAAAAAAACTATGAGCAGAGGTGTTCAGAAAACGTACTCATTGTGCCTTGGCAGAGGTGTTCAGAAAACGTACCAAGGGGTTTCGACAGAGGTGTACTTTAAACATACCGAAGGGATCTCAGAAGAGGTGTTCAGAAAACGTACTGAGATGACCGTGTTATGGTCGGAAACCATGAGCAGAGGTGTTCAGAAAACGTACCCATGGGGTTTTGGCAGAGGTGTTCAGAAAACGTACCAAGGTGACCGGGTTAGGGTCAAAACAACCGTGAGCAAAGGTGTTCAGAAATTGTACTCATGGTGCCTTGGCAGAGGTGTTCAGAAAACGAACCAAGGTGACCGGGTTAGGGTCAAAAAAACCGTGAGCAAAAGTGTTCAGAAATTGTACTCATGGTGCCTTGGCAGAGGTGTTCAGAAAACATACCAATGGGTTTTGACAGAGATGTACTGTTAAACATACCGAAGGAGTCTCAGCAGAGGTGTTCAGAAAACGTACTGAGATGACCGTGTTAGGGTCGGAAACCATGGGCATAGGTGTTTAGAAAATGTACCCATAGGGTCTTGGCAGAGGTGTTCAGATAACTTACTAAGAAGTTTCGGTAGAAGTGTACTGTTAAACATACCGAAGTGATTGGATTTAAGTTATAAGGTAGCTCGTCCGGCCGACAGACAGAGCTGCTGACTCGCCTGGCTGACAGACAGAGCCAGTGATCATGTTGGGATCATAGATTGCATTATTTGTGATTGCTCAAATCTTGCTGTCAGAGATAAGATCTTAACATGACAGGTTCACGGGATTTTTAGCAAACCCCCAGCTATCAACGGATTTGACATGTCTTTACCAATCGCCGTTCGTGTTGGGCTAGTCATGTTATTCCCCTCAGCATGATGAGTTATCGAATGTCCTATTTGGCCTTAGATGCCAAACGTTGCTTCTTCCCTTTACTTTTGGAGCATTGGGTGGTTCATAATTTTACCTCAGTATGAGGAGTTGTCAAGGATTTGAATTCCTCTTCCCTTTACTTTTGGAGCATCGGGTCATGAGTATCCTTATAGGATAATGTTATGACAAATTTGTCATGGGATTTTTAGCAAACTCCCAGTTATGAACAGATTTAATGTGCCTTTACCAATCGTCGTTTGCGTTGGGCTAGCCATGCTTTTCCCCTCAGTATGATGAGTTGTCGAGAATTTTGTTTGGGCTTAGATACCAAACGTTCCTTCTCTACTTTACCTTTTTGGTATTGGGCAACTGGTTTCATACTCTTACCCCCAGTATGATAGGGTTGGCGAGAAATTTTTAATTTCTTCTGCCCGTTGTTTCTGACAGCATTGGGCGGTGGATTCACTAGCATTCCCTGTTTTTGAATATGGCTAGATGTAGTATTTCTTCAAGAATTTGCCATTGATAGGCATCATCATCCTGTCGCCGTCTTGATTGATCAGGAAATAGGCTCTATTTGAGTAGACGGTTTCTACTACAAAAGGTCCTTCCCACTTGGCTTCAAATTTTTCTTCAGTCTTGTGGGTCAGGATCATTGGTCTTTTGACAATTAAGACCAAATATCTTTCTTTGAAAGTTCTTCGTTTGACTTTCTTATTAAATGCCCTCGAGATACGCGCTTGATATAACTCGATTTGTTGCTTTGCGTTCAGGCGCTTTTCGTCCAATGCCTCTAATTCTTGGAGCCGCTTTTGATGTTTTTCTTCAGTCGTCGTTTTTATAGCCAGCGCTACTCGCAGGGATGGGATTTGTATTTCCAACGGCAATACTGTTTCGCAACCATACACCAAAGAGAAGGGCGTAGCTTTTGTTGGAGTTCGCACAGTCGTACGGTAAGCCCACAAACACTCGCCTAACTTTTCATCCCAATCGCGGCGACTCGAAGAAGCAAACTTTTATAGAAACTTTACAATAGTCTTGTTGAAAGATTCTGCTAATTCGTTGGCTGCCGGATTATAAGGCGTTGAAACCACATCTTGATTCTGAATTTACCGCAGAATTTCATGAAGCCTTGACTAATGAATTGAGGCCCATTGTCGTGGATGATCCGTCGAGGCACACCGAAGCAGTAAATTACATGGTGTTTGATGAATTTGACCACATCTGTTGTCTTCACTTCTCTCATGGGGACAGCTTCAGCCCATTTAGAGAAGTAGTCGGTTATCGCCAATATGAAATGGTGTCCTTTGGAGGATGGCGGAGTGATTGGCCCGAAAACATCTATTCCCTAAGTCTTGCACGGCCAACTGGCAGTCGATGTATGCAAGTACTCTGAAGGTTGGTGTATGAAATTAGCATGGACCTAACAGGCATGGCAACGCTTTGCATATACCACTGCATCAGTGATCATCTTAGGCCAGAAGTATCCCAATCTTCTTATGCGATCTCAGAATTTTGGTCCAGGCTGGTGGGTCCCACAGGTCCCGTCATGGGGTTTCTTTAATAACTTCTTGAGCTTCGCTTTTTGATAGGCAACGAATTAGGATACCATCATAAGATTTTCGATACAGAGTCTGGAGCGTGGCGTAATAATAAAATTTTGTGGTATTGTTTCATATAGAAGCAGCTTTTTTAGAGTACTCAGGGAGGATGTCGTGCAACGCATAGTCCACAAGTGGAAATCACCAGTCTCGTGGCTCAAGCTTTATTCCAATTTGGTTCGCTTCATCTACTTCCATGATTGTTTTTGGGTGTAGGAGTTTGCGACTTTCAATGGTAACATGCTTAGTTGACCCGCTTGGTACAGCGAGAGTCGCAGCCAACGATGCAAGGGTATCGGCATATGTGTTCTCGTATCTTGGCACATGGTCAATATAAAATTCTTTGAATTTGTTTGCTAGTCGCATCGCTGTTTGATAATACGGTATGAGGGCTTTATACTTTACCTCATATTCCCCAGTCATCTGATTAACGATTAGCTTTGAATCGCCATATACTTCGAGATGCCTCACCCCAGTTGCCAAGCTATCTGGAGGCTAGTGATAAGAGCGTTGTTCTCTGTGACATTATTTGTACAGGGCCTGGTTAATAAGTATCCTTGAGGCACTACGTGTTTGTGGGGAGATACTAGTACGACCCCCACACCGGCAGCATCTCTTCTTACTGCCCCATCAAAGAACAGTTGCCACATTTGTTCTTTTGAGACCGCATTAACTTTCGCAGCTTCATCTGGGGTGTCAGCTTGGAGTTTGGAGTTCTCTGGAACTGGGTGCTGGGCGAAAAAGTCTGCTATGGCTTGGCCTTTCGTCGCTTTCTGAGGCACGAAATGCATGTCGTAGGGAGACAAAAATAACGCTTAATTGGCGAGACGACCATTTAATGATCCAGGCTTTGTCATGAGCAATTTTAGCAGGTTTACCTGAGAAATGACATGTATCATTTAGCCGACTAGGTAGTGTCGCATTTTTTGGACAGCGAACACTAGCGCTAGACATTCCTTTTCAATTGGGCTGTACCGATGCTCCGCACCAATCATTATCCAGCTCGGATAGTAGATTGCCTGCTCCTGGTCTTGATCATTATGTTGAGCCAATAGAGCCCCTAGGGCGTGGTCCATCGCTCGCACATAGATCAGAATAGGTGTCATTAACACAGGCGGCTTTGTGAGGTAATTTTTAATGTCCTCAAAAGCTTGTTGACAATCTTCATCCCAGACGAAAGAGTCTCCCTTCGTCATTAACTTTGAGAATGGCTGGCACCTTCCTGAAAGATTTGTTATGAATCGCAGGATATATGCCAGCTTGCCTTGCAACCCCCTGAGTTCCCTCAAGTTCCGTGGTGGCTGCATTTCTTTTATCGCTTTGACCTTATCAGGGTCAAGGTGGATTCCCTTCGAGGTGACAACAAATCCCAAGAACTTCCCGCTCGATATTCCAAGAAATGACTTGGTAGGATTCATCTTCAGTTGATACTTCCTCATGATATCAAACATCACTCTCAAGTCTTGCAGGTGATCTTCTTTCTTCTTATTTTTAACGGCGAGGCATCCACATAGCACTCAACGGTTTTACATAAGTGTTCTTGAAAAATGACGCTCATAGCCCGTTGGTAAGTAGCGCCGGCATTCTTCAATCCGAAGGGCATCACTGTGTAGCAGTATATTCCGAGCGGTGTTCTGAATGCCGTGTGTTTCTCGTCTTCTGGATACATTTTAATTTGGTTGTATCCCGAGAAGCCATCCATGAAGGACATCCACTCAAACATACACGTATTATCAATCATGACATCCGTGATGGGAAGTGGAAATTCATCTTTTGGGCATGCAACGTTAAAATCTCGAAAGTCTATGCATATCTTTATCTTGCCGTTTTTCTTGAGTACCAGCACGATATTTGCTACCCAATCAGGATGTTGCTCATCGCGGATGAAGCATGAGTCTATCAGCTTCTTGACTTCAGACTCTATAGCTTCCATCAACTCGGGCTTGAAACGCCTTTGATGCTATTTTACGGGTTTAGCATCTGGCTTAATATTAAGACGGTGCATGGCAACCTGTGGGTCCAAGCCAGGCATGTCTTCGTAACTCCATGCGAAGACGTCAATGTACTCTCTTGTGAGAGACACGAGATTCTCTTTCTCTTAAGAAGTGAGACTCTCGCTTATAAAGATGGGTTTCGGGTCTTCTTCAGTTCCCATATTGACTTGAACCACTTGGTCTTCATTTGGCGGTTCTCGCTGCTCAAATCTGATATCCCATTGGATATCCATGTGTTGTGTCCAGGAATCCTCTGATTCTTCATGGCTTACTGAAACCATGTTCACAGCAAAGGTCTTGAATATTATACTTGTACCAACGTCAGAATCCAATTCTATTATTTCTTTAGGATTTTCTAATTCGGCTGAGTCTATGTACTCTCTTCCCGAGGATTCGGAAGTAGTAACATATCCCAATCCCCTGTGGGTTTTATGATAGTAATCGGGATTCTTTCCTCGTGGGACAAATGAACGCAAAAGGTTTCGTCGTCCTCTTCCGAAGTTTAATCCCTGTTTAAGGTTGAAATCGTAGCCCATGCTTTTCATCATTTGATGGGAGACTGATTCGTAATGGCCAAATTGAGGTGCCGTTTGGTCATCGCTTTCACTACTTATGGTATGCTTGTACGCCCGAAAATTGAACCTTTGATTCCATTGCAAAATTGATGAATTACAATAGGAATTTGAGATTACAAAAATTCCGAAGAATTACAAGAACGGGAATATTAGTTTATTCCCTTTTTTATGTGGGTTCGGGTGGCGGTGGAGTCTCGTTGCTGCCTCCGTTGACCGTCCGACCAGGAGAAGATGGCTCTGCTCTTTTCTTTGATCTCACGAGCTCGCCCGAAATCTTCCCAAAGTCCAAGAATCTAAAAATCAAAAGTCCTCTCTCTCGTTAAATTCCTGTATTTTATAAACCGAAGAAGCTCGAAATCCGGCTCAATTCTCTCCTGAAAAAGCGGATCACGGATTATCAGGAAAATAAAAAAGGAAATAAAACAACGGGAAAACAACGAAAAACAACCCGCGGGTGGCAACCCGCAGGATCGCCCCCGCGGGTTGCCACCCGCGGGAATCCTCCCGCGGGTGGCAACCCGCGGGGGCTCCCGCGGGTTGCAACCCGCGGGAGAACTCCCGCGGGTTGCTTCCCGCGGGTGCCCCCGCGGGTTGCAACCCGCGGGTGCACCCGTGGGTTGCATCCCGCGGGTGCTCCCGCGGGATGCTTCCCGCGGGTGCCCCCGCGGGTTGCAACCCGCGGGTGCACCCGCGGGTTGCATCCCGCGGGTGCTCCCGCGGGATGCTTCCCGCGGGTGCCCCCGCGGGTTGCAACCCGCGGGTGCTCCCGCGGGTTGCATCCCGCGGGTGCTCCCGCGGGACGCAACCCGCGGGTGCAACCCGCGGGTGTGCCCACTTAGCAAAATCAGGTTTTTTTTTTTTTAAATTTATTTATTTATTTATTTAATTATTTTTAGTGTCTACATAACCCCCTCCAAAGTTTTTGAAGTTCTGTATTGAACCGTACTGAATTTCGAAATACTTTGGATTTTTTAATTTTGGTTATAGACTTTTTAAAAGATTTGGTCGATAGGGATAACTGTTAATATATTTATTTATTCCATAACAAGCAGATGTATGATTTTAACGTACTCATTAGAGGACAAGCAGAGGTATAATGTTAACGTGCTTATTTTAGGTCAAGCAGAGGTATAATATTAACGTGCTTATTTTAATCCTAATCGTTCAGTGACATCTAGTATGACGAATCAGGAAAAGACAGAGGTGACATTAAACGTGTCTTGGAGCTTAACCTATTCAGAGGATCTGGTCGTGATAGGGTCAAGCTGACTAAACAGAGGTGACGGTTAACGTATTTAGTTTTGGAATCGGACTATCAGAGGTAACTGTTAACTTGATAGGGAGATGATTTTCGTCAGAGGTTATTTTCAACTTAACGATATCAAAAGCACGTTCATCAGAGGTTGTAATGTTGGATTTGATGAAGTGTGAATTTTCTTTTCTGTCAGAGGTGAAATCTTAACGTGACAGGGGATTTAATCGGATCTTATCTCATTTGATTTTGAATTATGATGTCAGAGGTATGATTTTAACTTGACTAATATTTTGGAGTGTCGCTTGCTCTGTCGGAGCAAAATGACAAGAAAAGTTTTGCTGTCAGAGGTGAAATCTTAACGTGACAGGAGATTTATCTGATTAGGATTTTTAGCAAACCCCCAGCTATCAACGGGTTTGATTTGCCTTTACCAACTACCGTTTGAGTTGGGCTAGCCATGCTATTCCCCTCAGCATGGTGAGTTGTCAAGAATTTCGTTTGGGCTTAAATGCCAAACTTTTCCTCTTCCCTTTGCCTTAGCAGCTTAGGGCAGTGATGTATTCTTATATTCGGATAAGAATACTGTTGTGACAGATTTGTCGTGGGATTTTTAGCAAACCCCTAGCTATCAACGGGTTTGATTTTGCCTTTACCAACTACCGTTTGAGTTGGGCTAGCCATGCTATTATCCTCAGCATAGTGAGTTGTCGAGGGTTTCGTTTGGGTTTAAATACCAAACTTTTCCTCTTCCCTTTGCCTTAGCGGCGTTGGGCAATTCATACTTTTACCCCCAGTATGGTGGGGTTGGCGAGAAATTTATTCTCTCCCCGTAGCCTTGTCGGCGTTGGGTAATTCATACTTTTTACCCCCAGTATGGTGGGGTTGACGAGAAATTTATTCTCTTCCCGTAGCTTTAGCGGCGTTGGGCAATTCATACTTTTTACCCCCAGTATGGTGGGGTTGACGAGAAATCTATTCTCTTCCCGTAGCTTTAGCGGCGTCGGGCAATTCATACCTTTTACCCCCAGTATGGTGGGGTTGACGAGAAATTTATTCTCTCCCCGTAGCCTTGTCGGCGTTGGGTAATTCATACTTTTTACCCCCAGTATGGTAGGGTTGGCGAGAAATTTATTCTCTCCCCGTAGCCTTGTCGGCGTTGGGTAATTCATACTTTTTACCCCCAGTATGGTGGGGTTGGCGAGAAATTTATTCTCTCCCCGTAGCCTTGTCGGCGTTGGGTAATTCATACTTTTTACCCCCAGTATGGTGGGGTTGGCAAGAAATTTATTCTCTTCCCGTAGCCTTGTCGGCGTTGGGCGGTTCATGCTTTTTACCCCCAGCATGGTGGGGTTGGCGAGAAATTTATTCTCTCCCCGTAGCCTTGTCGGCGTTGGGTAATTCATACTTTTTACCCCCAGTATGGTAGGGTTGGCGAGAAATTTATTCTCTCCCCGTAGCCTTGTCGGCGTTGGGTGATTTTTTTTTTTTTTTTTTTTTTTTTTTTTAATTGGGGGTTTAAATTAACCGCCCTGAGCCCATTTTTTGGGAATTGTTGTGAGCCCAAGTGGTACCTTTAGACCTCACGCATTAAATGTGTCGGAATTAGCTCTAACTTCTTTTTTGTTCAGCTTTGAGCTGAACTGCTCCAGCGTCAATCAACGCTTGAATTTTATCTTTTAAGATAAAACAATTTTTTGTGGGGTGACCTACAATCCGATGGTACAGGCAGTAGTTCGGATCGTTAGTTTTCCCTACTTCTTCAGATCTCTTGCTCTCCGGCAATTTAAGCATCTTGCGTTTGGTGAGCAGATTGAATATAGTAGCAGTATGTTCATCCTTGAACGAATACTGCTTTTGAAGTCTGGGCGACTTTGCTGTGTTGCTTGTAGTTGGCCATAGTTTCTGCTTCAGTGTACTTTCTACCGCCATTGCCGTTATGTCTTTCCCTTTTGAACGGGAAAAATGGAATGGAGATTCGTTTGCACCGTCTCCGGTTATAGACTGTTGCATTTCGAGACGTCGAAGTATTTCTTCGGCCTGTTCGCCCTGCTTAAGCAGATCCTTCCATGACTTGGATTCGACCGAACCCATCTTGTCTAGGATATCGGTCAACAAGTTATGTCTGCAGGTTTCCACAAGCGTATCCTGCGTCATGCCATGTGGGCATCGAACGGAAAGTTCTCGGAACCGCTCGACATAAGTTTTGACCGTTTCGCCTTCTTCTTGCTTCGCTGCTAGCAAAGATAATATGGAGACTTCTGTATCATCTTCAAAGAATCGGGCTAGGAACTCACGTTCTACATCAGCCCAAGATTTAATTGATCCCTGGGGTAGCTGCATGAACCAGGTAAATGCGGGCCCCCGTAAAGTGCTCGCAAATGTCCTAGTCATAGTTGGATCATTCCCCATGAGATGTCCTGTCTGTGAGAGGAAATAGAAGATGTGTTGCTGCGGCGAACTTTTACCGTCGAATGATTGAAGATTCAACGGTTTATATTTTGCAGGATAGGGTACGGTCTCCCATTCTACGGGATATGGACGGACTACCCCCACCTCTTGTAGCTTTTTGCGATGAAGAAGAGCTTGTAATTGGTTCTCCATCTTTTCTATTTTCTCTGCGTGAGGATTGAGGATAACTTTCACTTCCTCTTCCTCTCTTGAATGAGGAGGCACTTCTTCATCTTCGTCTTCGCTGTCTTCATTTATTTGGATAGGCCGTTTTCCTTTCTGCCGACTAGAAATGGACGGCGATGATTGGTTCTTTCTAGTTTGAGCCAGCAACTCAATCAAAAGTTGTTTCATTTCTTCTATGGTCTCCTCGTGCTGTTCGAGACGTTTTTCTTGTCTCTCAAGCCTTTCAGAGACTTCTTCTAGAAGCGCGCCCTCTGGTTCGATAGAAACTCCTTTTGATCCTGGAGTAATTTCCTTATCCGAAAGGTTATTTCCGACCACCTTTTTGCCTTTATTAACTATATTTGATGAGGTGGCAGGTAGATCGGTTCCAGAGCACACCCTCTTTATTGTCCGTATTCCTTTGGATTCGGTGATCCGCTCAAAAACGGACCGTCTCGGATGGCACTCGCAGTTTGATAGAACAGTTGAGATTAACTGTTCGCATTGGCATTGAGGAGTATTCTGTGCAGAGTTCTTCTTCCAATTGAGGTATTCTCTCAAGTCTTGAGATATCTTCTCCTCTCTATTTGCAACCTGACGCCGCTTGCGTCGCAAACTTGGTTCATAATACTTGAGAGTCTGCAATATCTCAGGGCTGAGCTCTTTTCCAGCATCAGATTGTTCCCCAACTCTCCTGCGGATTCTTCTGGAGTGCACGTTGTCCTGAGTAGTTGTATGGGCCCCAGATGCCTCTGATAGAGAGATTAAAATTTTTGGTACATGTTGCGTGCTCGCCATAGACGTGCTCGAGGAGACATGAGAGTTGTGTTCATTGAACGTAACCCGTCGGTGGCATCTGCGGGATGCAACCCGCGATTGAAATTGCAGATTTATACCCAGATTTGTACCCGTGGTTGCAACCTGGAGGTTGACACCCGCGGTTGGAAGCGGCGGGTTGGCACCCGCGGTTGGCAACCGCGGGATGCCACCCGCGGTTGGCAACCGCGGGTTGCCACCCGCGGTTGGGAACCGCGGGTTCCCACCCGCGGTTGGCAACCGCGGGTTGCCACCCGCGGTTGGGAACCGCGGGTTCCCACCCGCGGTTGGCAAGAGCGGGATGCCACCCGCGGTTGGGAACAGCGGGTTCCCACCCGCGGTTGCAACCCGCGGGTTGCCACCCGCGGTTGCAACCCACGGGTTTGCGCTCATGGAATTACTTCCGGATTTTTTTACTGTCTTGGAGTTTCCTGCAATTTTTTCTGTATGATTTAGGCGTGCTCGTTGAGTTTTACGCCTTAAATTTCTCTTTTGGGAGCGGGTCAGGGACTGGTTTGACTTTTGGCTTGACTTTGGAACGGGCGATAACGCCTCGTAAGTTTCAACGGGCGATGACGCCTCGTAAATTTTCATAGGCGATGACGCCTTTTGATTTCCAGTGGGCGATGACGCCTCACCTTTTTTCATCGTCACCCGGCGATGACGCCTAGGCTCCGAATCAGAGGAGGAAAGAAATTCCTCATATTTTTGCTGGTCAACTTCTATGACCAGCATCTCAACCATTGAGCCAATCGGCACCCGGTCGGACTGCGCCACCAAATTCTCTGTGGTAAACAAAGGAGCTCCCACTGTGGTCGCCAGTTCTTGTACGCCCGAAAATTGAACCTTTGATTCCATTGCAAAATTGATGAATTACAATAGGAATTTAGATTACAAAAATTCCGAAGAATCACAAGAACGGGAATATTGGTGGATTCCCTTTTTTCATTCCTCTCTTGAATGAGGAGGCACTTCTTCATCTTCGTCTTCGCTGTCTTCATTTATTTGGATAGGCCGTTTTCCTTTCTGCCGACTAGAAATGGACGGCGATGATTGGTTCTTTCTAGTTTGAGCCAGCAACTCAATCAAAAGTTGTTTCATTTCTTCTATGGTCTCCTCGTGCTGTTCGAGACGTTTTTCTTGTCTCTCAAGCCTTTCAGAGATTTCTTCTAGAAGCGCGCCCTCTGGTTCGATAGAAACTCCTTTTGATCCTGGAGTAATTTCCTTATCCGAAAGGTTATTTTCGACCACCTTTTTGCCTTTATTAACCATATTTGATGAGGTGGCAGGTAGATCGGTTCCAGAGCACACCCTCTTTATTGTCCGTATTCCTTTGGATTCGGTGATCCGCTCAAAAACGGACCGTCTCGGATGGCACTCGCAGTTTGATAGAACAGTTGAGATTAACTGTTCGCATTGGCATTAAGGAGTATTCTGTGCAGAGTTCTTCTTCCAATTGAGGTATTCTCTCAAGTCTTGAGATATCTTCTCCTCTCTATTTGCAACCTGACGCCGCTTGCGTCGCAAACTTGGTTCATAATACTTGAGAGTCTGCAATATCTCAGGGCTGAGCTCTTTTCCAGCATCAGATTGTTCCCCAACTCTCCTGCGGATTCTTCTGGAGTGCACGTTGTCCTGAGTAGTTGTATGGGCCCCAGATGCCTCTGATAGAGAGATTAAAATTTTTGGTACATGTTGCGTGCTCGCCATAGACGTGCTCGAGGAGACATGAGAGTTGTGTTCATTGAACATAACCCGTCGGTGGCATCTGCGGGATGCAACCCGCGATTGAAATTGCAGATTTATACCCAGATTTGTACCCGTGGTTGCAACCTGGAGGTTGACACCCGCGGTTGGAAGCGGCGGGTTGGCACCCGCGGTTGGCAACCGCGGGATGCCACCCGCGGTTGGCAACCGCGGGTTCCCACCCGCGGTTGGCAACCGCGGGTTGCCACCCGCGGTTGGGAACCGCGGGTTCCCACCCGCGGTTGGCAAGAGCGGGATGCCACCCGCGGTTGGGAACAGCGGGTTCCCACCCGCGGTTGCAACCCGCGGGTTGCCACCCGCGGTTGCAACCCACGGGTTTGCGCTCATGGAATTACTTCCGGATTTTTTTACTGTCTTGGAGTTTCCTGCAATTTTTTCTGTATGATTTAGGCGTGCTCGTTGAGTTTTACGCCTTAAATTTCTCTTTTGGGAGCGGGTCAGGGACTGGTTTGACTTTTGGCTTGACTTTGGAACGGGCGATAACGCCTCGTAAGTTTCAACGGGCGATGACGCCTCGTAAATTTTCATAGGCGATGACGCCTTTTGATTTCCAGTGGGCGATGACGCCTCACCTTTTTTCATCGTCACCCGGCGATGACGCCTAGGCTCCGAATCAGAGGAGGAAAGAAATTCCTCATATTTTTGCTGGTCAACTTCTATGACCAGCATCTCAACCATTGAGCCAATCGGCACCCGGTCGGACTACGCCACCAAATTCTCTGTGGTAAACAGAGGAGCTCCCACTGTGGTCGCCAGTTCTTGTACGCCCGAAAATTGAACCTTTGATTCCATTGCAAAATTGATGAATTACAATAGGAATTTGAGATTACAAAAATTCCGAAGAATTACAAGAACGGGAATATTAGTTTATTCCCTTTTTTATGTGGGTTCGGGTGGCGGTGGAGTCTCGTTGCTGCCTCCGTTGACCGTCCGACCAGGAGAAGATGGCTCTGCTCTTTTCTTTGATCTCACGAGCTCGCCCGAAATCTTCCCAAAGTCCAAGAATCCAAAAATCAAAAGTCCTCTCTCTCGTTAAATTTCTGTATTTTATAAACCGAAGAAGCTCGAAATCCGGCTCAATTCTCTCCTGAAAAAGCGGATCACGGATTATCAGGAAAATAAAATAGGAAATAAAACAACGGGAAAACAACGAAAAACAACCCGCGGGTGGCAACCCGCGGGATCGCCCCCGCGGGTTGCCACCCGCGGGAATCCTCCCGCGGGTGGCAACCCGCGGGGGCTCCCGCGGGTTGCAACCCGCGGGAGAACTCCCGCGGGTTGCTTCCCGCGGGGGTCCCGCGGGTTGCAACCCGCGGGTGCTCCCGCGGGTTGCTTCCCGCGGGTGCCCCCGCGGGTTGCAACCCGCGGGTGCTCCCGCGGGTTGCATCCCGCGGGTGCACCCGCGGGTTGCATCCCGCGGGACGCAACCCGCGGGTGCAACCCGTGGGTGTGTCCACTTAGCAAAATCAGGTTTTTTTTTTTTTTTTTTAATTTATTTATTTATTTATTTATTTATTTTTAGTGTCTACAATGCTCGGGTCGCGACTCAACTCGCCCGAATATTATCGGCTGTTGGTCTGGCCATCGAGCGGGCACCTCAAAAGTAGCCCCGTCCACATTGTGAATTTTGGTTTGCCCAGCAAACGACGACCATATTGGCTGATGGAATGCCGCTAGAGCCTCCCACACGGATATGTTATCCACTTCTGTGCTTGTACAAGACGGAGTAGAATCCGAAGCAATAGGAGGAACATAAGTGAAACCTATATTTTCATTGATAATCCACTCGTCCACCTCATCGACAGCGTTGGTTACATCAAAATCATTAATATTGATTACAAAAGGATTTATCTCGAACTCGCAGTCTTCTTCATCTGCTGGCTCGGGTTCAGTGTCTGCTTCATTGCCGTTGTCATAGTCCCATTTGACATTCTTTGTTAATTCCGCGGATGCCTCTGCTGTATCTTTATACAGCATGGCATCCGTGAAGCAGTTTTCCACCCCCTTAAAGGGCTGCTTATCGGCGATCAACGTGTGGACTGCCCCCTGATCATCGCAATATTTCATACATTGGCGGAGAGTAGAGGGCACCACCATGTTGGAGTGAATCCAAGGACGTCCTAAAAGCATGTTGTAAGAAGTGTCGGTGCCAATGACATAACACGTCGCATCTGACTTCAGACTTCCAATCTGGCAGCGAAGTCGGATCTTCCCCAAGGGATGGCTCCCATTGGAGTTAAAACCAAAGATGGAGGTGTTGGTAGGTGTCAATCGGCTGACTGAGATCCCAAGTATTTGCATCAATCTCTTTGGGATGATGCTTAAGGCAGACCCTGGGTGTATGAGAATTCGGTCAACTTTAAGAGAGCCCATGTATCCTGTATAATACAAGGGTCTGTTATGTTTAGAGTTTTTGACATGCATGTCATCCGACGAGAAAGTAATGCATAGAACCTGCCTCGTTACTTGGTTGCATTGCGGCAAGGTTCCTTAGCGTTCACATATGGCTCTGCGATTTGAGCCAAAAAGGATTCAGAGTTAGCCAGAGCTTCCCTCAATGCGTCTCTGGTTGTCTTGGATAATCGCAATAACTCGTAGAGAGTTATGCGGGCCGGGATGTTGGCTAGCTGGGCAAGCACATCAAACTTAAATGGCGCACTAGCTGCCTCACTATCCTTTTTTGTCCCTTTTTGGAAGCGGAGCTCCTTCTGTATAGAGGGTGGCTCTTCATTCGTCGCAATGGGTTCGTTAGGCCGCACTTTGGAGTAATCTTTGAGATAACTCCTTCCCGAGCGAGTTCCTGACGGGCCTGCCTTATCATAATGAGTGGCTAAAGTTGATGCTTCCGTTTTGGAGTTAGTTAACATACTTGCCTCATCGTGGTCATCCCCGATGATTGCAGAAATCACGTGGCAAGTTTTTCCATTGCTCAGCTTCTGTTTATTGGATGAAGACTATTGCTCATCGTTCAAAAGATCCGGATGTATCCATATAATCTCACCTTTCTTCATGGTGACTGGGGAGAGACCTTTTTCCTTTATATTATGTGGGTCATGATTAACCAGCACTATTTTTCCAGCAGGCACTGGGGACACTCCTGCGGGAAACTCATTAGTTCCAACAGTTAGAGTGACCGCGTTAGCCATCACCCTTTTCTGCTCCAATTTTAGTATGATTACTTTGGCTTCGATTAATGCTTGGATCTTTCTTTTTAATGTATAGCAATCTATCGTAGCATGCCCCACGTTCTGATGATAGAGACAATACTTGAGATCGTTAGTCTTCCCCGCTTCCTCCGGCCTCGGATTGGAGGAATACTGAAGCATCACTTTTCTGTTGAGAAAATTGAAAAGCGTTACTATTTGCTCATCTTTAAAGTCGTAGACAGGTGCGGGGTACTGGTTGGACGCGCATTTTTCTTTTTGATCTTTGGCTTTCTGTTGCGGAGGCGTTCCTGCTGCCATAGCCTCTTTTCCTTTCGATCGAAAGTTTTGAGGATATCGTCGTCCTTCCAGGGCGTTTTTTGTGGGGCGTTGTTCTCCCAGGGGATGGATGAGATTTTCAGCTAATTCGCCTTACTTAACTAGCTCTTTCCAGCTTTTAGATTCAACCACTACCATTTTGACCAATATCTCGGTTTGCAGGTTGTGCTTGCAAGTCTCCATCAATGTCTCCTGTGACATGCCATGCGGGCATCGCATTGACATCTCGCGGAAACGCTCGATGAAGCTTTTAACCATCTCATCTTCTTTTTGCTTATTTGCCAGAAGAGAGTGAATGTATACTTCGGTGTCATCTTCGAAGAAGCGAGTTAGGAACTCCCTTTCCACATCAGACCAAACATTAATGGTTCCTGGGGGCAACTGCATAAACCAAGTAAATGCAAGCCCTCGCAGGGTACTCGCAAAAATTTTTGTCATCACTGGGTCATTACCCATGAGATGGCCGATCTGTGAAAGGAAGTAGTACATATGTTGGTTCGGAGATCCCTTCCCATCATATGACTCTAACTTGAGAGGCTTATACTTTGCTAGAAATGGGGCGGACTCCCACGCTATCGGGTAGGGTCTCGTGATCCCTGTTTCTTTCAATCCTTTGCGGTGCATCAAGATTTCTATCTGGTTTTGAAGCTTCTCCATTTTCTCGGCATGAGGATCAATGTAATATTCGTCCTCACTGCCTTTTCCCCCAGTGTCTCGGTTAGATTCAGCTTCATCCTTCTTGATTTTATCACGGTTGGATTCGGTTTCATCCTTCTCTTTATTAGTTTTATCAGAAGAGGAAGAACCCCTTGCACCGTCTTCTATGTTCTTTTGATTGTTTTCCAGGAACTTCGCAAGCATCGCT
Organism: Dracaena cambodiana; assembly: GCA_036321105.1. Taxonomy (NCBI): domain Eukaryota; kingdom Viridiplantae; phylum Streptophyta; class Magnoliopsida; order Asparagales; family Asparagaceae; genus Dracaena; species Dracaena cambodiana. The sequence goes on from JAYEPQ010000006.1 coordinate 38,612,492, forward strand.
TTGAGGTCTTCGATGCTTTTTTGTTGCTCCTGGATGAGGCGTTCTTGTGCCTCAATCCTCTATCTCATCTCGGTCGATGGTTCGGCCATATGAACTGTCCCCCTGCCGGACCGAGAGGAAGCATACGATCGCGGCGTTGCTATGGCCAAATGATCGCTAAATTCTTCATATTCTTCATCAAGACCCCCTGTCAATTTTTGTAATAGCGGGAAGCTGTCACACCTGTTCTAAGGTGTGTGTGATGATAGGTCTTCTTTGCCTCGATGTCAGAAACATACCCTTCTGCGACTGGCTTCTTACCTTTACTCACCATATTTGATGTGAAAATGGGCAATTCTTGGTCTGAGTCTCGTCTCTGCAGTCGTCTTTTCTTTGGAATGCAAGATTTTGGTGCTGACAATCGGCTGAACACCGACGTTCTCGGGGCTTCACAGCGACAGTGAGTCAAAACTGCGGCAATTAATTTTTCGCAGCATCATGACCGATGGGACTGTGCGGCTTCCCTTTTGTTCCGGAGTTTTTTCATGTGGTGCAAATATAACCATCTTTTGGGGATGGGACCTGCTTCTTGAGTGATGTTTATTCGTCCAGACAGATGGCTCCGAGAAATCATAGAAATTATGTTTCTTAACTCCAAGTCCAGTTCGATGTTCACAATTGATTTTGGTATGTCTTGCATGACCCTACTGGGTAGCTTTGCATCCTTTTGTTCTTGTGTGAGGCAGAGACTTGACTCTTGCCTCGCGTACTGGACAAGCCTAGTGTGTTGATCTAGCCTTGCATGCTCACTTAGTTGAACTAGCATTGCGCCCTGGCGTAGACTTAGTTTGGTTTTGAAATTTATTTGTGCCAGGCTAGCATCTGGTCTTATTCATGCCAAGCTAATGAGTGTAAGGCAGAGTTTTGCTTGGCTGAGAGGTGCTAGACTGACATTTGCTAGGATGAGAGATGCTAGGCTGACCTCTGCCAGGATGAGAGGTGCAAGGCTGCCCTTTGCCACGATGAGAGGTGCAAGGCTACCCCTTGCTAAGCTGATGGGTGTAAGGCTCCCCTTTGTCAAGCTGATGGGTGCAAAACTGATCTCTGCCAGGATGAGAGGTGTAAGGCTGCCCTTTGCGAAGTTGACGGGTGCAAGGCTGACCTTCGCCAAGCTGATGGGTGTAGGGCTGGCCTTCGCCAAGCTGATGGGTGTAAGGCTAACCTCTGCCAGGATGAGAGGTGCAAGGCTGCCCCTTGCCAAGATGAGAGGTGCAAGGCTGCCCTTTGCTAAGCTGACAGGTGTAAGGCTGGCCTTCGCCGAGCTGATGGGTGTAAAGCTAGCCTTCGTCAAGCTGATGGGTGCAAGGCTCCCCTTTGTCAAGCTAACGGGTGCAAGGCTGGCTTTCGCCAAGCTGATGGGTGCAAGGCTCCCCTTTGTCAAGCTAATGGGTGCAAGCCTATTTTTGAGCCTGACTTCCTCCTTACTTCATGCTAGACTAATTCTGAGCCTGGCATGCAAAACGAGCTTTGAGTGCTCTGCAGCGCGCCCTTTGATTCCGGTTGCCGATTTGGGTCTGTTTTTGTGTCGCGATAGGTTCTCCTTTAGCATCATATGCAGCGAGCTCCCTGAATATTAGGAGAAACACAGTTGGTTTTGACGAATCATAGTTCAGAGATCCAAGGGGCTGTTGATGAATCAACGCCTCCTTATCATCCAAGACCATGAAGTCCTCCTTTTGTTCAGAGTTAGTCTTTTCGTGCTTTCGCCGTGCAGATCTCTTATGGCTTGTACTCGATGAGTCCGAAGATACGTAATCTTCATATTTCTGCTGGTCGACTTCGATTACCAGCATCTCGACCGTCTCTCCAATCTTGTGAACATCAGATTGGACCACATCTCCTCTTCAGTATAGGAGATCTCTCCCACTATGGTCACCATTCTGTTTTTGGTAGAAACGGGGTTAGATCTTTCCATTGCCATTGATAGAGAAAAATTATAGATTATCAAAAATTTCTCTTTTTCGAATTACAATGAAAAAAAAATAAAAATAGACAGAGAGAACTTATAGATTGTCGCTCTCTTTTTACAGAAGATGTGGGATTCGAGGCAGTTATGGGGATTGACCCTTTCCCTATTGACGATCTGACGTCGATAGTTGGAGGCGAGCTCGTTCTTCTTCTCTGCTGATTCGTAGAGGAAGCACGAACACTTGCGTGGGAGAGAGATCTGGCCAAAAGTCTTCACTTTTTCGGTTGTAAGACTTTGAGGCTCTCGCGCGTAGATCAATTTGCCAAAGGTCCTTTCAGAGTTCTCTTGGAGAGTATTTATAGGCCTCCGGTTGTTGAAGATGTTTCCTTGTAGATAAGAACAAGATTCGATTTCCTTTTAGATAGAATCGAAATCTCTTTGTGATCTCGATGAGATATTCGAATTTTTCTTGATTTGATTTTCTTCAGATGCATTGAATCGGGTCCTGTTTCTGCATCCAAAATTAATTAAACTCAAATTAGAATTTAATTAGAATTTGTATGATTATCAAAATCTAATAAAATTAATTTAGAATTTTTCATCCAAAAATTAATTTGAGTTTGATTAAAAAATTATAAAATTATCCAAACTCCAACAAATTTAATTTAGAATTTCTTATCCAAAAATCAATTTGATTCTAATTAAAATTTGGATTGAATTAAAAATTGCAAAATAATTGGAGATTGGACCAAAATACAATGTGTGCATGAAGTCGGGAGCTCATTGTTGTAAATCGAGCGACCGAACGGGGCGAGAGGGCACCAAAGACGGAGCCGAACGGGGTGAGCGAACGACCAAACGGGGACAATGAAAGAGAGAGAAAAATAGATAGAGAGAGATTTTTTTTTTTTTTGAATTTTACTCACTAAGCACTCCCTTTTAATTTTGCTCACTAGGCACCCTGGGAGCCTCGCATTCACGCGAGGCTGGAAGCCTGCGTGAGCGCGAGGCTCCCATTTTTTTTTTGTTTCGTTTCTTCGCTTTTCTCCTGAGCCTCGCATCCACACGAGGCTGCCTCGATTGGGTGTGAAGCTCGCTGTTAATTTTTTTTTTCGTTCTTTTGGCCTCAGCCTCGCATCCACACGAGGCTGGCCTCGCATGGGTGCAAGGCTGAGACCTCTAAAAAAAATTTTTTTTGGCCTCAGCCTCGCATCCACGCGAGGCTGCCTTGCGTGGGTGCGAGGCTCGAGCCTTAAATTTGCTCTTTTTTAAAAAAATTTGTTCGGTTTATTTCTTTTTCTCAGCCTCGCATCCAGCCTCGCGTGGGTGCGAGGCTAATTTTTATTTTTTTCTTTTATTTTTTTTTATTATTATTTATTATTATTTTAATTTAATTAGTTATTTATTTATTTATTTATTTATTATTATTATTATTACTACTGCTACTTGAATTCAGATTTGTATTTGAACTCAGATTTTGAATTCGGACTCGGACATGGACTCAGATTTTGGATCCGGATTCAGACTTGGACTCAGATTTTGTATCCGGAATCAGACTCGGACTCGAATTTTAGATCCGAACTCGGACTCGAACTCGGATTTTGGATTCGAACTCGGATTTTTTATCTGGACTCAGACTCGAATTCAAATTTTAGATCCGGACTCGGATTCGAACTCGGATTTTGGATCTGGCTCAGACTCGAACTTGAATTTTAGATTCGGATTATTTCTATTGTTCTACATTATATATATATATATATATATATATATATATATATATATAGAGAGAGAGAGAGAGAGAGAGAGAGAGAGAAATGGAAATGAACTGACAGCTCACGCAAGTTACCTGAGCTGCAAGTTATCTGAGCTGTAGTTCATTTTTAATATTTCCAATAATCTTTTTTAAAAAATTTCTTTTGGATTATGATCTCGACCCCTTAGGGTACACTCATACCCAATTTCTTAGGTTTTAGTTTTGATTTGGTCCTCCATCAAATTAACACAAAATTAACGGTTTTTAATGAATAAAACATTTTGTATACACTTGATGAAAGGGTAAAAGAACTCCAAAATTTATGAAATTTAATTCTAAAGAAGTTAAGAGGGTTAGAGATAGTAATTATTAAAAAAATTTAAGAAAAATCATTGGATGATTATAATTTTGCCGCTAACTCACGTAACTTTTCCTGAGCTGGCGGCTCACTTACAGTAATCCTATATATATATATCCTTTCTTCTCTGCTAGTTGAATAGAAAAAAGAGGAAAAAATACAAAATACAGGAAACTCAATATAATGGAAAATTGCTTCGTTATTAGACATTAAATATGGTTTAATGCTTTACTCATCTTGATCTTTTAAAATGGTGATAACCGCAAGTTGAATTCTTTCAATTGTGATCATAAGGTATTTTTTTGGAAGTCTATTGTTTGGTTATATAAAAACAGATAGAATCTTTTCTTGAGCATAAATAGTAATATACTCCACAGCTAGGTGATTAATAAAGCAGTTAAATTATTTATGAATTAGTTATGTTGTGCTATAAGAGCAGACTAATAAGTACAAGAAAAATAAAAAGCTAAAAAAGAAAACTATTACTGCTCTGCATAATCGAAGGAACAAAATGCCCTCCGCTCCCACCGAGGAAAACCAGCAAGACAATAGATTCATGACCTCCAAAACATTAGCACTGTCTCCTCCCAAGCTCTCAAAGAATCTCAGGTATCGTCCTCTGGTAAGTCGTTTTCCTCTTTTCTAGAATCTATGGAGGGATGGAGAATGAGACGCCTATAAGGGTCCCTAGTGTGATGGGTTTGAGGATCCCGACTTCAGCTATTCACATATAGAAAAGATCATCAATACAATAAACTGATTGTGCCGAAAATAACTCATTGTTAAATATGCGATTATTTCTTTCCGACCAAATGGACCAAAGCCCTACCCCTAACAATTTCTTTTTGTCTACACGAAATAGTTAGAATCTTTGCTTTATGTTTATTGGAAGAAGATCATCCACAGGTTCCTCATTGCTTTCCCCTACATTTGTGAAGGTTATGATTATCCAAATGTAAATATTTCTCATATTCTTCACTTATTTTTTCCTATACTCAGGGAAGGTCATACTCTATGTTTGAGATCTTCAAATGCCTTTATTTGTTGAATCCTTTGGCACATTGGCTAAAGAAAGAGGAATATCGACCAAAAGTGATAATGTTAGTGCTTTTTAATCTCGATCAAGAATGGAATGAGAATTGATATGACCTTGGTTTGTTGACTTAGTCTTCCAATAGAAGTCTAAATGTCAACCCTCTCAATCATGTAACCGTTTGAGATTAAGGCTGTTACATCTTCTGATGTAACCTTCCAACATCCATCATTATTATTAATAGGAGTTTGGATCCCACTGACATCCGAGATCTAGTGCTTTTATCAGATTCTGCTAAGACCAAATTTCCTAGATCTGGGGGACGGAAGGTTATGGTGTTAAGCTGATCATGGCTAAAAACAGAAAATTACCAGAATATCCAACTATACAGCTGGACGGTGATTTTTAACATTTCGGTAAAAGCATCCAATAAAATACCAAAGAAGAATGAAGGATATTTTTCTAGAACAATCAGCAAAAACAAATATAAGAAAGAATATAGACTTCTTGGGTGTTTATTAACCCACAATGAGGTATGTGTATGATTTTACGTCTTAAAGTCCATTCATGCTCTCGTCCACTTCACTGCAAGTAGTTTCAGGATCAAAGTTATGATTTTTTTTTCCTGGCATTTCTACGACTAATTCCATATTTGGCAGAAGCTTTATCTTCTAGGCATATGACATCTAGATATTCTATAAGATGATTGTTATTTTCTGAGAAAGTTAAGCTGCTTACATTAGAGCAAGAGTTTGAAAGATTAAAACATCACCTCTTTCTTATATGTATTGTTTGCATTGACGTAATATTTCTTTACCAAGGGAAAGCTATTCCGTTGCCCTCTTTCTTTCATTTTTCTTGATGTTTCAAAATTTTATCCATAATAAGTATGTACTGCTGAAGTGTTTAGGATAGATATGGTTGCTATAAGCTGGAACATATGGATGAGAGAAATAGAAGATTTTTTTGTAATAAACTTTTTTGCATGGACCATTATTTATATTGTATTACTAATGATATGTTATTGTGGATAACAGCTTTTTGAGAATCAGGTTCTGCCTCACACGACATTACCCTCAGATTTACGGTTGCAAAAGTTCCGTAATCAGCACAGATTCCAGATGTTGATGTGGGTGAATCAGTTCGTGCTACTCGGGAGGAGGAGTATTGGTTGGATGTCCCCCGCCTGTATTTGTTATTGCAGCCACGGAATATTTTAGATATTGAGTATTATGTAATTTATAGTTTGTATTGATCTGTGTTGTAACCAACTTTTACTTCTGTACGGGTCTATGAACACTTATATAGGTTCTATTAAAATCATTTTAATGAAATGAGGGGGGCAATAGTTCACCGTCTCGATAACAAGACTTCCATTGAGAGAGGGTGTGAGAGAGGGCGATTTTCGGTGAGAGAGGGCGATTTCCGGTGAACATTCCGGCGAAAAAACAAAGGAGAAGTAACAGTTGGAGAGGAACTGTTGGAGAGGAATCCAGAGACCTCAGATTGTAGTCTTATCACCGGTCATTCTCATCGGGGGCAAGGAAGGAGGCCGCCTGTCGACCTACAACCACTCAACAAACCCGATAATGGATTTTGGGTGGAACTAGCTGGGTTGAGGGAAAAACAAAGAGGAGAATAGCAATGAAGAAGACAAAAACCCCAAACATAGAAGGAGGAGCTGGTCAGAGGTAGTGAAAGGGGCCCCGGAGGGGAAAGCTGCTAAGTCTACTGCGGCGAGGCATATTAAAGCCGGTGCTACTTACACAGGAGAGGAGGTGCTGACAATGCTGGCGGCGGCCAAAGAGGTGGCGGGAGAAGCGACACAAAGCTCCAAGGAAGAAGTGTGGAAGAGGGTCAAGTCAAAAGCAACCATTAAGAGGGAGAAAATGGCGAATGTGGCCATGACTTTCACAAAGGGGAACAGAAAAAGAAATTTTTCTCCGGCAATGAGGCCTTCCCCGAGAAGTACAGAAGTTTGATGGATTTGCGGGAAAAAAGAACACTTCAAAGATAAATGCCCGTTCATTTGTTGCAGGTTCTATAAGGAACTTGGACATAAAATTAGTGAGTGTCCGATTGCTCTGGAGAGAAAATTTAAGCGAATACCATGTCCAACACCAATGCCGACCCGAAACCAGTCACATAGAAGAAAGAGCAGTACTCGAAGGGAGAAACAGATACTGTAACCCCATTGTGTGTTAGTACAATAAGGTGTGGAGTGACTGAAACTACATATAGAGTAAAGCCGGTGGCGTTCCTTAATTTATGGCTTATGACTGCTATAATTAATACTCTAATTTATGGCTTATGACTCACCTAATTTATCTACTCTAATTTATGGCTTATGACCATTAGCGGGCATAATTAATGCTCTAATTTATGGCTTATGACCATTAGCCGGCATAATCAATGCTCCAATCTATGGCTTATGACCATTAGCGGGCATAATCAATGCTCCAATCTATGGCTTATGACCTCCAAAGCTCACGACCATTGGCAGGCATGAGATGTGAAGCAGTTCACTCCGAAGAAGGAGTAATACACGAGTTCATCAAAGTCACCTGTTCGGTGTCGAATGAAATTGTTTGGGGGAAAGAAGTGCTGCCCTGGTGCTCCCTGGTGCTGTATTGTTAACTGGTGCTGTATTGTTAACCTCCAGTTTTCATGTTTAATCAACTGTATGTATGTGTTAGGAAGCACACAATGTAGGGTTACGTCTGAGGATCAGTGATGAACCGAGGAGGCCTTTAACTTGAGAAATCAAAATAAGATAGATTTTTTTGTAACTGATTGTATTTCGATGAATGCTGCTGTCTATCCTAGTTGCCTGATCTTTGTTTGAACACAGGATATGTCAAGGTATCAAGTAAGCAACACATGAAAATTAAAGGACCTCAACATATTCTACAAGGCGGTTTTCTTGAGAACATGTCTGCAGCGTTCTAAAGAGTAATAACCGAGTACAGAAATTCTCAAGGAAGTTACAAGGATTGTCTGAGAATCGACACCCACGCACAATAAGCGGAGACAATCCTTTGGGAGATGTAGACATAAACAGCAAATGAGAGGCTCATCAGGACCAAATCTTTCCAGTCTCCTTTCCGCTTGGGGCTCATGCTCTCCTTCAGCTCCAACAGTAACGTCCACAGCCTCTGCTTGTTGTCCCCCTGCCTCTTCCTCCCTTTCCTGCCTCCTTGGCTGCGGCATGACACCGAGAACTTGGTTCTCGTGCTAGGTTTCTTGATGTGGAAGGGGGAGCTACTGCGATCATCTGTGCGAAGGAAATGGCCGAGTGAGAAAGCAGCCATAGCAGGAGGGAGAGGGAGAGGGAGAGGGAGAGTTTTTGAGGTGAGGGAATGGAGAAGATAAGATGCAGAGACTAAGTCCTGAGACTCACAAAAATATCTAGAAAGAGAATGCCAAGTGCACTGTGATAATGATATGCTATCCTTCCATGTGAGGCCAAAAATCAATTATAAGGCCAAACTTGCAATGCCCAGATATCTGTCTGAACAAACAACTTGAATCTCCATAGATGTCGAAATTTTGCATCAACAATCTCTTCATATATATACAGAAAAGTTATCGTACTACAATAACCATAACTAGGCGTTTTATCCCAAGTATTTGGAGTGGGCTAATAATCCTATATTTTAATCATAAATAAATAAATAAATAAAATTAATTATTAATCTTCAATAACTTCCCAACCGTTCACCTTTTTTAACCTTCCAGTCTTTTTATTTTCTATAACTTCCAACCCCTTCATTTTCTTCAACCCCTAACTCTTCATTTTCTCCACTAATTCAACCATAAAACCTTCTATTTAATCTCAACTTTAATTTCAAAATTAAACTTCCTAATTAAACTAAAACCTTTCATATTCTGAATCCTCCAATTTAAAACCTATATAAACCCCTAAACCATAGTCATTCCAACTATAGAACTCATCACTAAAATTCTCTCTCTCTAAAGTTCTCTCTTCCTCTAATCTCGCCAGAACTATCTTCGGAGCTGCCGGAACTACCATAGGAGCCGGCGGCGGAGGTACTGCCACTTTAACGGTTAAGAGCACCTTCTTCCTTCTATTTTTATATTTTTGGATTCACACTTTCAGTCAAAATATAAGAAATCTCTCTTTTTCTATTGGGTTTAAATTATCTTTTAGGACAAACTTATCAGCTACCCAATAACCTTAATGACTTAAAAATAACATTTACCATCTTATAGACCTAATAAGATTGATCAAAATCCATTTCTTAATTGCAGACCCGTTAAGACTAGTTAACTCTAAAATAAATTTTTTAGCACTTTATGAACATTAGAAAAAAATCCCTAAAATCACCTAAATTCACGTTAAACAAATATCAACAATTATATTATAATTCTATGTGTAGACTATTTCGTGTAATTACTAATTGGTAGATAAGAGTTTCACAGATCGAGGTGAATTTTTGGACTCACTAGTCATGCTATTTTATGTAATAGTTGTTTCAATTATATTATTTGTTTTGTATAAATTGATTTGTTATTCCTGTAATAAAAAATCTATTATTTTTGTTATGCACTTATTATTAAATTTGTTAAATATCATGGTATAGCTATATTTTGAAATAATCAATATATAAAATATTTGATAAATCATATAAAAACTGCAATCGTGGAAAATATTGTTTGCGATATCATTTTGTGTTGTATTTAGGCAAGTTATCTTATATATTGACTATCTAATTAAGGAATGTGTGTAGTATGGAAAACATCTCAACATTCATACACTTATTTGACTGATATCTCTTTAATATCTCCAATTATCTTTGATTTAGCAAATTGTGATTTATTCAATGAAGTATAAATTGAATGAACTCTCTAAACCACGTTGTTATCAGCTAATAAAACCAATTTGAAATCCTATACATGATATAATATATATACAAACTATGGGAACAAAATTTTGGACCTGACATTAATTCTACTTTAATGATACTGTATTGGGGAAAAAACTAATTGATGGAAATATATTTTGTTTCTATTGTAACATGTTAATTTGTACAACTAAATAGTTCACACATCATAGGTGCATGATGATTTACTGGATCATACCTTATTACCACTCCTGTTTACCTGACGGCATGTTGACTCGGCACCGGACAAACTATGTAACTATTTTTTAGATCGGTACAGAAGACAATCGAAACAATAGTATCTCATTAGTTGATTTTTCTAATTATATGACATCTTAAGTAAAAATACACATGTTATAATATTGATTACACTAGATTACATTAGATTTAAGTATAACTATTATTGTTGTTGTTACATATTAACTTAATGTTATCTAAGACTTATTTATTATTGTATTAGACATAACTATTATATTATATTTTTTGTATATATTGTTTTGGTCGCAATCTGACAATTTAGGTGTGCATACCCAGACTTATTGATAGACATACTGAAACTGATGTATTATCTAACGCCTTTGAAGAGCAGTTGAAGCCCAATAGAGAATTAGAGTTAAATTTTTCATCTTATTTGGTTTTATTTATGTTATTTTTTCAACTGTATCCAAACTCTGTTCCAATCAATGTAAAGACAACTTTTATTAAAATTTTCTACCATTGTTACTTAGTATTATTGTGGCAAAATTATTAATATTCTATCGAAGGCTTTCACATATTCAAATGAATTTGTTGCTGGTACCTGTTGTATATAGCGTATATCAGGAGCACGGCGTGACATAAACCGAAAGAAATCACGTCGAATCAACCATATGAATGATCTTTCTCCACTCATTTCTATCAAGCAAGTATCCGTATCTTTTTGTATCCACTATATCTATGTTTTCTTCTGTTGTCCTTTTGCTCTTTTACCATCGAGTTGCTGCATCGTAGGTTTCCGTTACACATGACCAAACTATATAATAAGTGATTTTCTTGCATGATAGAGTTAGGCCTACCTTAACCTGAATATTCTCACTATTCATTCATCACAAACATGGTAACAAAGTTGATCAAATGAGATCAGATACAAATGCCAATATAGCATAAAGCTTTCAGTCTAGAGATTCAGATTGTTCGTATCAAAACGTAATATGCATGAAGTAAAGATGAATTTCTCATTAAAATTTAAGTAGTAACTTGATAAAACTAAGATATAACTTGTCAAAGATGAAGGCATTATCCCGAATCATAACTAAGAGCGACATTGTCCTAGATCATAATGAAATAGATTTGGATCTATCTTTGATCTTGAACAATAACCAACCTTAGTTTTTGATGAACATGCTCTAGTGAAGTTCCTATACCTTGCTGACATATTTCTATGAGCTGATAGTTTAGGCATGGTAATGAATATATCCACAGGCCATATTTTGGCTCTCCTTATAAAAATGTTGAATTAGAAAAATAAAATTTTTATTTTTAATTTAAAATTTTATATAGAACAGATCAAAATTTAACCTATAGACGCGTCCATTACCATTCCTAGTTGACACCATCTTAAATATGCTCTCCGAGATCGTACATTCTACGACCTCCCCTTTGTTTGGTTTTGTGTGTGCATTTCCAAATTGTTCCAAATTAATTTAGTCCTCGATAGGGAACACACTTTGAGGTGTTTACATTGATTTCTTCTCGTTTAATGAGTCTACTTGCTCACTCACCTTCGGATTTGAGACCCAAAAATTACAGTAACTCACCTTCTTACTGATAAATCAACCAGAAAATCTTAGCATTTTGATAGTTGCTGTTTTGATATAAATTTTCCATTAGTTTTTGTTTCTTAACATTTTAGAAACATGGGTTTATCTATCTATTCCGCATAAAATTGATGAACAAAGTTAGTTTGATATGCTAGTAATAGAGAGCCCATGCTGACAAATATTTTAATGTTTTGATATTTACCTTTTCCATAAGTTTTTTTTAAAAAAATTTTAGGAAATATGGGTTCGGCTATTTGCATGGCAGAAAATTGATGAACAAAGTTAGCTTGCTCTGCTAATAGAGACAGATAGAACAAGTCCTTTTTGTTATATATATATATATATATATATATATATATATATATACACGATAAAACTATAAGCTGAGAGAGAATGAAAAATAATTTTGTATTCTAAAGTATCTATAAATTATATAATGGTCATCCTTTTATAGGTGAAGGTGGCAAATATAAAAGGTTAAAAAATAAAAGAATATACAAATTGTGATACTAATTACATAAAATCTTCAATCACATAATCTGTCTAATTAGAGAGATTAGTCAAATATACTAAGTTAGAAAGATATCACGAGATTCTCTGTGAGAAAGAGAGAGAGAGAGGCGGCATGGTAGAGAGAGGGCAGCCTACCGACACGGGTTGGGTGGGAACCTGCGGTGGTCCGACGAGAGAGAGAGCGAGAGAAGAGAGGTTGAGATATAATATGGAAATTTGGAAGGATAGATTGGACCAATAGCTGGGGGTGGGGAGAGGGGGTGGGAGGATAAACTTAGTAAATTAGTTAAAATTATCTAGTTACGTCGAATGCTGATTAATAAAATGCAAAAGGATGAGCTAAGAATAGCAAATCTTAATGTTTTGCACCTCAACCTGAACCTCCTCTCTCGTCAGAGTGCTATACATGCACATATGGCGCACCAATCCAATGCGGTGGCATCACACCAACCCTAACCTAACTGGTCTGCACTTAAATATACATATATCGCGAATGCATCCGGCTAAACCTTCGCCATGTCAAACGCTCTCTAACCTAAGGTTGATTCATGGAGAAGGTCTAAAGCCACAAAATTAAGGGTTTCAATAGATACCATTTCTATAGATGGAAAGTTACATATCTCCAACCGATAAAAATAAAAATAAAAATAAAAAACTAGCCATATATATCATTTCGAAGGATCTCTCCTGTTTTTGTGGGACTATAATTTTAGTTTCCTTTCTTTTTATGGGGTATTTGACTTTAAAACAACTTTTCCTCGCCTTTAGAATTTTCCTCTGGGGCTAGATATGGATCAAGAGTCGAAACTATTTTGACAGCCTAAATAAACTTGAACTTGGTAGGTTGTTGAAACACCCAATGCACTTCGTAATTAGTAGAACCCGTTGATCAGGGGCAGGGGCTTAGGTACATGGCATCCAGAAAGGAAGATAAGACACTGTGTTCTGGGAGTTTCTAAAGAAGCACACCTTCTTTTCTAGTGAGCCCTTTATAACTTTCCCTCGTCTCGGACTCTCGGACTAAAATTATACCGTGGGCTCGAAAAGTAGTGTGCTTCTTTAGAAACTCCCATGTGTCCTTTATATATATTAAAAAAAGGACAATTTAAGGGAAAAAGTTGGAGGCTTGAACCTATTTAAGAACAATCCTAGACAAGGTGAATCAAAATAAGCTATTTGTATCGAATAATATATTAAATAATCAAATTCAACTTAAGTGGTTTTTGTAGGGATGAGAATGAACGAGTAAAAGAGCAAATTCTTAATATTTTCTATTCAAAATTTTAAATTAGAAAAATAAAATTTTCAATTTTTATTCAAAATTTAAAAAAAAATTCAATTTTTATTCAAAATTTAAAATAGAATGGATCAAAAATAAAAATTAACCTGAACCCACTCATTCTCATCAAAACGCTTGAGAAAGTGGGAAAGAACAAAAAAAAAAATCACATCTTAATGCTGTGACCAGAATTTTCATGTCTCCAATATTCAAGTTAGAGTGCTTGTGCGCGCAACTACACAGACGCTAAAAATGGCCAACATTGCATCCTAAAAATACTGTCTCCAGAACACGTCATCATGAGTTGAGACAGGCCATGTAAGGTACTCAGAAAATCTCAATGCTATTCCAAGAACGAGAGGAAATATTTGGTCCAAGCGGGCCTTAATTTTTTTTTGAGCAAAAGACGGCGGGTGGAAGCTCTCCGCATTCCATTAACAAGTAGATAATAGAACTACAATAACATTTTAAAAGAAACACAAAAAAAAAAAACATCACGCTAGCTAGAAAAAAAGTAAACAAAGAGTACATAAAGTTTTGTTATGCCACCAAGTAAGGCAACAAAGTACATCAGTCCACCAAAAACTTCAAAAAAGTCTTCAAAGAGATCTCCAAATGCATGCTTATCACATCTAGGCCGTAGAAGGAAGATTGTCACTGTCCTCATCACCAGATGTCCCACCTGAGATCTGAATCCACTCCTCATCCGAAGGTATATCTGTCCAAAAAAAAGTATCATGAATAACCATACGAATACAAGTATGTAATAGGCGTGCAGTAGAAGTAAAAATTCTACTATTTCTTTCTCTCCACACATTAATGGAATTTTCTTTGGACACACTAATGGGCGTGTAAGTGGGCCTTAATTATTGATGGAATTTTTCACCAAACAAATACGGCTGACGTTGGACCATTAATCATGACTAAAAAGCACAAGTACGAAGAAACAGCCTACGCTCAGAAGCAAAAACTATAATAAAGGTCTTAACAATACAAAGTTTTTCAAAGGTCTATCTATCACAAACACAGTCTCCCAACAAAATAACAGTATGATCCAAACAGCAACATTCTAAAAGTATGTTCCCATTTTTCTTTCTTAGTAACACAACACAACAAATAATCGGCTTTCCTAAATTATTTTCACTGGACAAAGAATGATGAGACTAGACTCCCGCGGCCTGTAATCCTAGCATTCACAACCGGATGATGAACTTTGCTGCCGCCCACCTGCTACATCGATAGTGTCTGGAAGATATCTGCACCATTTGCAAAGAAAACTGTTTCAAGTCTATCCATACATTACAGACTGAACTGACCGAACCAATTCAACTGTTTAAAACTGTTTTCAAGTCTACACAAAATGTAGCTGCACCAACGAAATCAGCTTAATTTTCAGCTTTTTTTCTTTAAAAAAAAAAAAAAAAAAAAATCACTAAAGCACTCACATCTCTTCCTCTGGTTCGTTCTTGAGGGCATTCTTCGCTATACACTGAAAAGCAGCTTCCACATTAAAGCCTTCTTTAGCAGATGTCTCAAAGTAGGGAATGTTCCCCTTGGAAGCACACCATGCTCTCGCCTTCTTCTCTGAAACCTGAAGATTCAACACAAGAAACACTTTTGCGGTTTGATAGGGGAATGACAAGCACCATAATGAGAATACATAACTCTGAAATCAATCTTTCAGGTCTCATTGTCAGCCAAAGAGAAAGCCATCTTACCACTCGGCTGTTGCCACCATCTACATCTACTTTGTTCCCCACCACTACAAATGGAAAGTTTTCAGGATCGGAGGGGCTAGCCTGAAGATGTAAATTAAATATAGATGATTCAGTTTCACAGATTACCATGTGTCTGACATCAATCACAGGCGCAAGAAAAAGTGTGATACCTGAATCAGAAATTCCTCCCGCCAATTGTTCAGGTTGTCAAATGACTTCATGACATTCACATCATACACCAGAACACAGCAATCTGCACCTCGATAAAAAGCCACACCAAGACTCTGGAACCTTTCCTGGCCAGCTGTGTCCCATATCTGAAAATTGCAATACAAACGTTATTATACTGAGAGCAATCGGAACCAGGTTATAAGCCCAAAGGTTAACAGCAGTTACAGTATTAAGAAAGAAAATGTGACAGCACACAAGCACACATCTAGAGGGGAGGATCACAAGACTTGCAGAGAAGAACACATAAATGTGCACACAGGGAGGAAACGGGGAGAGATGTGAAGGGAGCAGTAGAATAACAGAAACATTTAAACTCTGATTTGTAACACTATAATGATTATTTCTAATTTTCATTTGAATGGACTAAAAACAAACATTTGTTATGCCCTGCCTTTGCTGAGTAACTGTATGAGCATAGTATATAGTTTGATAATCTGTTGGTCAGTGCATAATAAATTGGAGAAGGGTAGTTCTTCAGAATTTTCTCACTACGGCAGTTTGAAAAATCAAACATCAGCTATGTTGCACTACTATAGGTACAAGATACAGGGGTAATAAGATGCGGGTTATACAGAAAATCATGAAAACTTTAAATACAGGCACGCTGTGAATACAGTAAAGATAAAAATAATGTGTGTGATTTAATGATATAATCTACAAGACAATAATATATTATTTTTCTCAAAAAACAATATAAAAGAATCTATAATATGGATCTGCAACTCTATTTATTAAAGAAGAAAACATGGGTTTTGTATGAATATGGGTAAATCTCCCTGATTAGTATCCATACAACATAGAATTTTTGTTAACAATATGTAAATGCAAAGCCAGTACTGTTTCTTCATAAGCACATACCACTCCGTGATGGAGAAATGACAAGTCTCCAACACAAGAGATCTGACAGCATGAAAGGAAGGCAAGTTACACTAATTGTAACAGATAATACAGCAAAATTAGAAGATTTTTGAATTGGACTTGAGTCCTTGGGTTCTAATACAATGATATGTGGTCGAACAATCACTCCCTTTAAATTGATATAATACAACAACAACAACTAAGCCTTTTATCCCAAATACTTAGGGTAGGCTACATGAACCAAAAGAGAATCACGCCGAATCGATCATGTTGATAATCCTTTTCCACTCATTTCTATCAAGTAGTATCTCCTCATTTAAACCTCTACAATCCATATCTTTCCGTATCACCTTTATCCATATTTTCTTCAGTTTTTCCTTTGTTTTTTTAACTTGTCCTATATTTATAAACCTCTTTCGTCGAACTGGTGCATTTGTAGGTCTACGTTGCACATGACCAAACCATCGTAAGCGATTTTCTCACATCTTCTCATCAATAAGTGCTATACCTACCTTAGCACGACTATCTTCATTTCTCACTTTATCTATCCTAGTGTTACCGCATATCCAGCAAAACATGTCCATCTCTGTTACACTTATCTTAATGACGATTCTTTATTGCCCAGTATTCTGTACCATATAATAAAACTGGCCTAATAGCAATACTATAAAAAAAATTATTCAAACTTAAAATAATGTTACGGTCGCATAAAACTCCCATTGCACTTCTCTATTTCAACTAGCTAGCTTGTATCATATGGTTGATATCATTATCGAGCTCTCCATCATTCTGAATAATAGAACCCAAATACCTAAACTGACTGCTTATTTGTATCTCTTGCCCGTCCAGTGTTACAGTACTATAGTTTAGGGTCCGTCGTTTATTAAATTTATACTCCATATATTCTGTTTTAGACCTACTCAATTTAAAATCTCTAGATTATAATGTGTGACTTCATAACTCTAACTTAGATTTCACCCCTGCTTTTTTCTCATCAACTAAGACAATATTATCAGCAAATAGCATACACCAAGCTATCTCATTCTGAATAGTTCTAGTAAGCTCATCTATCACTATAGCAAATAAGAACGGGCTTAATGCAGATCCTTAATGCAATCCAATTGTGATAGAAAAATCACTTATTAGACCACCACATGTTCTGACATTGGCCACTACTCCATCATACATGTCTTTAATTATGTCGATATATTTGATGGAAATTTTTTTTCTTTATCAATGTCCACCAAAGTATCTCTCGTGGTACCTTATCATAGACTTTCTCTAGGTCAATAAATACCATGTGCAAATCTCTATTTTTCTCTCGGAATCGCTCTATAAGTTGATGAAGTAAATGAATAGTTTCTGTCGTCAATTATCCTGCTTCTCTGATATTTTAACAGTATGTCCCAATCTATATTCAATTATCCTTTCCCAAAGCTTCATAGTGTGACACATGAGTTTTATTCCACGATACTTAGAATAACTCAAAATATCACCCTTATTCTTATATAGAGATACTAAGTTACTCTTCTTCCATTTATTTGGCATCTTTTTAATTTGTCAAATCTTATTAAAGAAATCTGTCAACCACCACACACCTATCTCTCCTAAGTATCTCTATACTTCAATAGGAATCTCATCTGGACCAACAGATTTTTTTGATTTCATTCTCTTTAAAACATCTTTTATTTCAGATTCTTTAATTCTACGCATAGAACTACGATTTATATCCTCAGATTGAACAATAAAATCTCCCAAATCTTGAGTAAAACTACCATTATACAATCTGTCAAAATAATCTCTCCATCTTTTTTTAATACCTTCATCTCGAACAAGAACCTTTTGATCACCTTTAATATACTTTACACTGCATAAATCTATAGACTTTCTCTTTTTTATTCGAACAATTCTATATATCTTTTTCTGCCTTTTTATTGTCCAACTTCTTGTACATTTGTTTGTATAACTTAGTTTTTACATCCCGAACAGATTTCTTAGCCTCCTTCTTAACTAACTTATATCTCTCAAAACTTGTTACGTCATTGTTCTTCTTTAAATCTCTGTAAAGGTCTCGCTTGATTTTAATAGTATTTTTTACCTCTTCATTCCACCATGATTTGTCCTTACGTGGTGGAGCACCGCCTCTCGACTCACCAAATATATTTTTAGTTACCCTCTTAATGCAGCTAGTCCTTTTGTTCCATGTTATAACAGAATCATCATGGTCTCTCCAATCTGCTTCTTATACTACTCTATTTATAAAAACTTTTTGATTACATTCTAATCGCCACCAGTTAATCTTAGCATCTAATTTATACTTAATATTTCTAAATCTCTTTCTAATCCGAATATCAAAAACTAAGAATTTATGTTAGGTAACTACACTCTCACGTGACACTACCTTACAATCGATACAACTACCTTTATCGACCCTCCTAATTAAAAAGAAGTTTATTTGGCTCGCACTCGATCTACTTTTAAAAGTAATCAAGTAAGAAACTCTCTTTTTAAACCAAGTATTTTACTAAAATCAAATCATAAGACAAAGCAAAATCTGAAATTGAGTTACCTGCTTCATTTCTATTTCCAAAACTAAATCCTCCAAGTACACTATCAAACCCATTATGACTAGTTCTTACATGCCATTGAGGTCACTACCAATAAATAATTTTTTTGGATATTTACAGATTTGTCCCTTAAATCTTTATAATTTATGATTTAGTCCCCCATATCTTCATATTTAGGATTTAGTCCCCAAATCTTCTAAGTTACTACAATTTAGTCCCCCTTCCTAACTTCCGTTAGCCAAGTTTATTTTTTGACCTAATTTTTCCATTTTACCCCTGAATTCTTTCACTTAATTCCTCCTCCCTCTTCCTCTTATCTTCTCATTTTCTTCACTTAATTTTTCCCTTCCCTCTTCCTCATCTCTTCTAAGTTCATATTGGGTTTCTTATTGAGTTCATTGGCTTCCCCACTTGTTCTTCTCCTCTCTCTATTCATTATCATATAGCCAAGAAATCCAATTCTTATCTCTCATCTCTCTGTAGCCAAGAACAAGTTCTCGGTCCAGAGAACAAGTTCTCTGGACTGAACATAATAACAAGGCTCTGTCGTACAAGGCTCTGCCATAACAAGTTCTCTGGACTGAACATAATAACAACACGTGGAACTAAACATAACAAGGCTATGCCGTTGCTGTTCAGATGTTCATATATAATACTATATCAACGCAATCATATAGCTTCTAACTAATCTAGACAGAAACATGCACAGTTATGTAAGTAAAAGGGAAATGTAGAGACTATAAACAGAAAAACTGAAGTAATAACCATGGATAACAGAAAACCAAACGAAACAAAGAAAGGTGACTATCCAGTGCTATACCAATGATGATCAAGTATACAACCATCACACTAACATTATTCACAACCACACAAATCTGAAGTAACATCTTTCCGATCCTTCCAAATGCATCCCCCATAACTCCTCCATAGGTAAGAGTCTTCCCTACTCGACTAGACCTTATTAACATCTCAATTGAAGCTTCAGTAAGGAAGCCATGAAGACAATCAAAAGAATCCCAGGCACCAACCCTAATACTTTCATAGTGGCAGGCAGAGACATTATTCCAGCTCCAACAATGGTTGTCGATAGATTAAACGCAAATCGGCCGGTTCGCCGCTCCGTCGGTCGCCGCTACGCTGGTCGACGCTTCCCCGATCGGCCGGTCGCTACTTGCCTCAAGTTCCGCCGGTCGCCGATTGCCGATCGCCGCTTCCCCGATCCGACGCTTCGCCGATCCGTGGCTCGATCGCCGCTCCGCCTCTAGCTCCTCTCTAGTGGCCGCCGGTCGCCGATCCACGGGTCGATCGCCGCTCCGCCTCTAGCTCTGCTCCATTGGCCGCCGATCGCCGATCCGCGGGTCGATCGCTGCTCGTTGCCCTCTGTTCGCTATTGGGGACGAGTGGAATTGGGGATGGAAAACTTTAGGATTTGTGAATATGAAGTGAAGTTGGGATGAGAAATAGTTATTAAAAGGCAAGGTATTTAAGTCATTTCATAATTTTAAAAAAATCAAATTAAATTCTGCTATTTATTTAGACGGAAAAACTAACGGAGGGACTAAATTATAGTAAGTTAGAAGATTTGGGGGACTAAATTCTAAATATGAAGATTTGGGGGACTAAATCATAATTTATAAAGATTTAAGAGATAAATCTGTGAATACCCCTAATTTTTTTCTAGCGAGTATTTCTTATATTATCTCATCTAGATCTTCCAAAAATTAATGTTTACTAGATTCATCAAGTCTTACTTGTGGTGCATAGGCACTAATAATATTAAGAATATTTCTATCTAAAATAAGTTTAAATAATAAAATTCTATCACTCTTCCTCATAACCTCCACTTCATCCCCAAATAATTGTTTATCTATAATCACACCTACCTCATTACGATTTTTATCTCTACCCGTATACCAAAATTTATAATCCTAAGGCTCTATAATTTTAGCTTTCTCACCTACCCACTTAGTCTCCTGCACACACAAAATATTAACTCTCTTTCTAATCATAATTTCAACTAACTCTACTAATCTACATGTAAGAGAACCTATGTTCCACGATGCCAACCGAATCCTATGTTCATGAGCTAACTTTTTTACCGCCACCCGCTCATTAAGGTGTGGGAACCTTTTACATTTGACATCACATCCAGACGCCGACGTGGCGCGTCGCTGTTGGGCGACGAACTAACAATCCTCACACAATTTTCACTACACCCAGACTCCAATGTAGTGCGCCGCTCAGTAAAGAACGCTCCTAACGAAATTCATGTTTTGGCTCATATCATAATATGTGACAATATTTTACGTTGGTCATCACCGGCCTACCACAACCCTTCTCTTTTATCCTGCCTTGGGACAGACAATGAAAGGATAAATTTTTAAGCACAGCACCACCAAAAAAGTTGAAGCCACATATGTTTGGGTTTTTGGGCATTTAGAGTATGTATATCAATATCAATTTCACTCCCTTTAAATTGATATACATACTCTAAATGCCGAAAAACCCAAAAACATTTGGCTTCAACTTTTTTGGCTTGTGCATCAAGTGCATGGCAAGTTGCTTAGTTTTTATATCATTATGGACCAATTGGTTGGCTCTATAAATTCTATGTTCAAAAATCAAAACCATAGATCTAAAAAATGCTAATTTCAACTGTCCATTTTTTGTCTATTTGATGTATGATCAAAAAATATTTAAATCCTTTGATTTTGGCTTTTTGGCACTTGAAATGATGTAGATTAATTTGAACATTGTGGACTTCTGGTTTTTAGGCACTACAAATGATGTAGATTAACTTAAACGATGTGGACTGTCCATATGAATGGCAAAAGTAGAATTTGAAAAGAAAGCTAAATCCTTCTTGAAGGAACCAAGTCCATCTCGTTTTTTGAGTTCACTTCATGAATGAGACATCAGGATTCACATGTAACAAACAAGGTAAGGTTCAAGAAATGCTTTATACTATAAAAAATCTAAGTTAAAAGCAGATGATATACCTATATGCCCTCTTTTTCTTCCCCCATAACTATGCAGATTCCATGAACAGCTTCAGGAGGTAAAGTCCTTGATGACTCAAACTCCCAAATTCAAAGAATAAAATGAAATAAGAAAAACTAAGATTTGAATGCATAAACATGACTTTTATACTCTCATACAGACAACTGGCAATGGATTCCAGAGGAATTATCCAAAATTAGAAGCAGAAGACAAGATGCGACGTGTATTTTCTCAATATATAAATGTATGCACAGGATGCTGTTAATATATGAAAAAATCTTCCAGCAAAATGGTCCATAAGATTTTTTTTTTTTTAAAAAAAGAGGCAATACATACTTCAGTCACTTCTGAATTTAAGTTAAAAAGGTTTATAGATTATTTTAATTATCAAATATTAATGTATCACATGTCTCATTCCAGCAGTGGAACATGCCAAATTTTGCTACGAGTGCCTGTTCGATATACCATAGGTCATACCCCAGAAGTTTGAAATCCTAAGTTCGACTTAGCCCAATCATCAGGCCCGCTTTTTGGTGTTTTTTTAAAAGCTTTATGGAATTGAAAAACCTTGTAGTTGTAGTATTACCTATTTGTTTAGACTTGTTCCTAATCAAGGATAATCTACATACAACAACACATACATGTGTGCACGCGTGCATGCACATACAAGGGTAAAGCAATGTATTTCCTTAAAGAAACAACTTATCTGTCCGTCAAGACCCTACACCTTTTCCTCGTCTTCGAGAGTTTGATGGTTAAAATGCATATATATATATATATATATATATATATATATATATATATATATATATATATATATATATATATATATATATATATATATATATATATATCATGGTATGGTTAGCACTAAGCTCAGTTCCTCATAGGTTCCTTAGCCAGGAACAATCCATTGTGGGTTGACATCAGGTTGAAATTGCATGGCAAAAAGTTGGTCACATTCTTTCACAGTGTCTCTTCAATCAATTGCTCCTCAATGAGCATAAAAGTATAAAATGATTGAGTAACACAAATGTCCACAAAGAAATGTTTTGTCAATTCTCTCCTTCCCCTCCCTTCCCTCCTCTCCCTTCCTCAATTTTTTTAAGGACTTAAACATGTGCATCTGCCCTTCATCCTACCAAAATAAACATGCATTCGACCTTTCGTGCATGATAAAATTTATCACAATTCATTTCTTCCCACTATTTATTATTTTCAGTAAAAAGAAAGAATGAAAGAAAGCCCCTCCCTCCTCTCAATATATCTCTGACATACTAATTTCTCACAACCCATTTCTGCTCCTCTATAAGGAAACTAAGTTCCTTTCTCCACACTTACTAATGAGGGCAGTACTGGAAGTTATTTAAGGATTTGTATTACTTTAGTATTTAATTAAGTTGTTTAATTTAGGAGTCTTTTCTTTCAGTTAAAATGTATTTAGGTATACATTACTAGATGGCTAAATTAATTGGGTTTAAACGTACATTAGTTCTAGAATAACAAGAGATTTGGTCTTAAATTAATTAGCTTTAATAGAGTCAGTTACTGTAATGTAAGAACACATTTTAAAAGCCTTTATACAGACTGGATTGGATTAAGAAATTAGTGATAATGAATAAAGTGTACGTTAATTGAACACTGACATCTTCTAGTTATCCTCTTTGTTGCCTCTTATACTCTTCTTTTCCTATCCTATTTCTTCTTTATTCACATTTCTACAGCATAATAATTTTCTTTAAACCCAATCCTTCCATGGAAAAAGACACATCATTGTCCTTGTAAGCTTGCAAAACCAAGGTCACTTTGTATCAGAGAACTCCACCCTTTCTCTTTCACCATGGTAGTCGTTTGCTCACAAGATGTTTGATATAATCATGCCAATTACTGCAACCATTCAGGCACCTATTCTATTATCGCCTATCTCCTATGATTTGTAGCCAGGAACACGAGTATCACACTCCAGCACGGACAAAGCATCTGGTACAAAAGTATTCCAAAGGTTAGGCACAAGGAAATGACTTTAAAAGCATATTTCTTATGAATATCTTATGAATATCTATATATATATATATATATATATATATATATATATATATATATATATATATATATATATATATATATGCTTGACTCATAATAATATGTTTAGGTAGTTATTTATATATGAAAAAAACTTAATTTTAGTAAAATGATGTATAAAACGGTCAGCATTTGTCCAAATGGCCAACGATCATAGTTGTCAATATCTTACATATGAGATATGAACCTTACAATATGATACACAAGGAAATCGATACATATCTAATATACGATATTATTGAGCTATGTATCTTACACTACGGTAAGCATATCGTAATATGATAAGCCATACGTATCTTACAATATTTGATACTTATAATATATTGGCTCATCTTATAAATGGATTTCAAACTCATTCAAATAAAACTTTTGAGTTTAATTTCTGGTTGCAAATTCAAAAAAGTAACAAAGATGACATCAAAATTCAAGATACCTATTTTAGTTGATAAAAATATTCAAACTAATCATCAAAAGAGGTATATCCTAGTAATTTCTAGTCAATATAAATTATTTAATTGTTAATTCTCATTTGAAGTATCCAATGAGCTTATTTATGTGTATGATAAAACCATGACACATTAGTGACATTTACTTTCACATTAATAAGACCTTGTAACTTGAATGCAATAGCAAACAATAAACAATGAAAAAAGGAAAACAAGAGTTAAAAAAGGAGGGGCTTGTATAGAGAAAAGGAGCCGAAGATATGTGAAAAATGAATATATATTATTATTGAAGTTAAAGTGAATTTAATGATGTATTATGTTTGCTAATGTAGTTATCTCATGGTCATTACGTTTGGATGTTACTTATAGTTATTAACTAGTATTTCGCGTGTTACTGGGTTTAGAATTTATCCTTAATTGTTTGTTTACTTATGCTTTAAAATTGCTCATATGTTTCTTACATACATTGTTATTACTTATTACTTACCTATTATATATTGATCTGATTATCTTATAATACGATATGCTATACGATACATAGGAATATACGATATAACAAATACAAAAAATGATACACTATACATATCCCGATTGTCTAACTTTGGCCACAACATAATTCAGTTTATTTATTTTTATTATCATGGTGAACTTCACATCTTTGTAAGTATCAGATTGATGATGCCCACTTGTCTTGGAAACCAGTTTTTAATTGAGGGAACATGAAATTCATATTAACTCGTATTGTTAAGGTGAGGAACAATTTACAAATTTGTAAGTATCAGAAAGAATGGAAAAGCGTGTCATGACACTGCTTGTCTCGTACATGCCAATTTTTACACAGGTAAGTATCCTAGTTATCATAGCATATAGCAAATTCATTAATACCTTCATTGTCTATGCAAGCTGAAATATCTCCACAATCAATCACTTTTTCTGTTCAGACCCCATATTCTCTATTCATAATAGTGACAGTGACACCTACACTCTCAAGTCCACCCGCCCATGCCTCCCCTAACATCAGCAGCATCCAAACACCACCCCCCAAACAACCTCCATGTTGTTCAAGTTGTTAGCACATTTATTGCAGTAATTATCCAGTGTCTCTATGTCATGCAAGTTGCTATCCTTGCAGTTAGTTGCGAGAAACTTCTCTAGCCTCACCAATAAAGGACATTCAATTGCCTTCACCATTAATTTTTTTTTTTTCAAAGAATGAGTAATGAAGGACATTGTTTCTGCTTTATGCAAATACCAATAATTGAAGATGCCAACAGAGATTACAGTATTTTTGCCATAGATATTCATGGGCCTTGACCATCAGTATTGAAAATCAATCAATTGTGTGAGAAAGGAAGAAGTTGCAAGATAGACTTAAGTCATGAAGTTGATGTAAGCATGAAAGTTATCTAAAAGAGAAGTTGATGTAAGCATGAAAGTTATTTAAAGATTTGGAATAATTGTAGTATTTAGTTAAAGGTTTTTAATTTTAGGAGTCTACTTTTCGGTATTAAAGGTGTTGATAGACTTTCTTAGGTATCTTAGTGAATCAGGATTGGGATGATATTGAAGGAACTCATTGTTTAGCCCTGTGTGTTTGAGGGCATTAGTGTGTCACATTAGTCTTTTGGTGTAACGATGGTGTCTTAGGTTCACTAAGATACTTGTTTCAAAACATGAAGCAGTATCGGGTGGCTTCCTAGCAATACACAAGTTCTAAAGTCTTGATCTCAAAAAACATTACAGTTTGCACAGTATGATTGTTTGTCTGTAATGATGGTGTCTTTTTTTTCTTTTTATTGACAGGTAGAGGGAAAAAGCTTCAAGATCCCATCATGTAATGCAACAAATCCCATGTTCACGAAAATCCTGCTTTCCCCTCTTCCCATCATATGTAATCCAAGGTTCTAGAAAGTGTGCCTCAGATATCTAGTAGTTTGGGGCTTTATGATGATTGTGACTTGAGAAAGACTCAAACAACCTTTCAAAAGAAAAAAATAATGAGAGAGACTTGATCAAAGTCTCCACTGGTGAAGGTTTCTCCCTTTTTCTTTTTCTTTTTTTTAAGTTATTTAGTCGGTTATGAGTTTAAATCTAGCATAATATGTTGTCAAGAATATTTTAAGAGTCTTTAGAAAAGATAGGAAATACCATATAGTTATCTAGGCAATTAAACTATACTCAGAAAAGCATATACATACACCTTTATGCGTCTGCAATCGAAATGAAATATCTATAAATAAAATTTCCATGTACAGAAAGAGGAACTTAATATACATCCTTTGTTTGTTTTTTGTTTATCTGGAAAGTATTTGCAAGGTTGTATTCCAACTAACCTAAGAAACTTAATGCATATGGGCTAAAGACTAGATAAAAGTAAGGTCAAGCAGAGTATCTCGTCTCTCTTCTCCATCCACCAGTTTATGCCACGTCCTCTGGATCATCCACAACACATGCCAATCCCTTTAACCTTCAGTTCTTCATTTGCATGTGTGTATAGCATGCCCAGAAACACGGTGCAGTCCTAATATAAGCACACTGAAGTAGCTCTCTTTCAAACCTCAAAAAGAAATGTGCAATGGGCACAACATAATAGGCATGTGCTAATGTTTCATTCCTAGTAACAACTAATCAGTATCAAAGTACCTAAAATAGAAACACCATTAACGTGATGTATTAAAACCCACAAAACAACCACGACATATGCAATAAAGTAATAAGTAATAATTCCATTAAACTATAACCCTTCATATGAAGTTTCAAAAATCTTTCAAACAAACTAAACCAATCCAACTTGCGTAGCCAAGTCCAGCACTGGCTTTGACATATCAATATGAGTTTAGTTGCAATTAGTTAACTAAAAAGAATGCAAAATGATATCCATCAACTTATGTGGTGACCAGCTAAGTTATATATATAAAAGAATTTTTTATTTAAAAAAAAAAAAAGAAACTTACTTGCAATGTGAAGAGCCTGTCTTCAAACTGCACTTCTTTGGTCAAGAAATCAGCTCCAATGGTTGCTTTGTACTGGTTACTGAACTTCTTGTTCACATATCTAAAATCGACAAATTAAGTCCAAATCCCAAATAAAATCCACTACAAAACTCGAACGAGAGAGATATCATAGAAATCAACAACTCAAACTTAAAATCTCATCACAATTCAAGGATACTGATTCATCAGAGACGTCTTCCCAACCCTAAACAAGATCAAACCAACAATACGAAACAAAATTTAGACTAATATTTGTCGAAATTTGTAAAAGAGATCGGAATTCTCACCCACTGTCGCCGAGGATGATGACTTTGAGAAGCACACGCCTTCGGGACGCCATGAGTTCGAATTAGGGTTTACCTTTCCTCTTCTGTTGAAACGAAAGGAGATCGACTGATCGAGAAAGAAAACCTAGTTTTGTTGGTATGAAGAGAACAAGGAAGAAGGGGAATTTTATTTTTATTTAGGGGTATTTACTGGTTTGTCCCTCAAATCTTTATATATTATGATTTTACCCCCCAAATCTTTATATTTAGATTTTGCCCCCCAAATCTTCTAAGGTCTTACAATTTTGTCCCTCTATCAGTTTTTCCGTTTATTTAATAGTAAAATTACTTAAATACCCTCTATTTTAATTACCTATAACTAAAACATTTTCCCCTCCTTAAACTCTGCACTCTGGTATATAAAAACCCCCGCTAGGACCCACATGAAAACAACTCCCTCTCCTCTCTCTCTCTCCCTCCCTCCCTCTCTATCTCTCTCCCTCATCTATTTTCTATTAATGTCAGGCGAACCCAACCCTCTCCTCTCCTCCAACTCCCGCCTCCTCGATTCCCTCGTCTTCGGCCTCGGCGTCGAGTGGTGCCCCTCCTTCTCCGCCGGCCACGAGAACCCCGTCGCGGTCCTCGAGCTCTGCGTCGGTCGTCGCTGTCTCGTCTTCCAGCTCCTCCACGCCGACGCCGTCCCTCCCCTCCTTGTGTCCT
The DNA here is from genome assembly GCA_036321105.1 of Dracaena cambodiana. Lineage (NCBI taxonomy): Eukaryota > Viridiplantae > Streptophyta > Magnoliopsida > Asparagales > Asparagaceae > Dracaena > Dracaena cambodiana. Next base: position 38,640,960 of record JAYEPQ010000006.1, read on the forward strand.
TCCTCGTCAACTTCCGCCGTCGTCCGTACGACCCCCATCGAGAACTCCGACTCCCTCTTCACCGTCGGTCACCGCCTCGACCGTGGTGGCCGCTGCCTCCTCCGTGATGGCAGAGGCCGCCACCGTGGTGGCAGAGGCGGTCACCACGGTCACCGCCTCCTCCGCCGTCACCGCCGCCTGGATCTCCGACATCCTCTCCTCTCACTCCCGCCGCCTCGATTCCCTCGTCGTCGGCCTCGATGTCAAGTGGCGCCCCTCCTCCGCCGGCCACGAGAACCCCATCGCGGTCCTCCAGCTCTGCGTCGGCCGCCGCTGCCTCGTCTTCCAGCTCCTCCACGCCGACACCGTCCCTCCTCCTCGGGTCTACTTCTCGAGCGGCGCTGCGGCTCCTGCGTTCCATGTGGCCGCCGCGCAGGGGTGGGCACCGCCACCATTTGGGTTTGGGGCGGAGGAGGTGCGGCTGGTGAGGCAGCAGAGGCGAGATGGGCACGGGGCGGGTTCGCGTTCGGATCCAGGCGAGGATGCATTTTAAAAAGGAGGGTATTTAAGTCATTTTACTGTTTAAAAAATATTAAAATTAACAGGGGGACAAAATTGTAAGACCTTAGAAGATTTGAGGGACAGAATCATAAATATGAAGATTTGGGGGGCAAATTCATAATATATAAAGATATGAGGGACAAACCAGTAAATACCCCTTTTATTTATATTTTTTGGTGGGAACAAATGAAGGAGAGAGAAAGGATTTGTCCAGGAAAATTCTAAATGAGCCCACTTTTTTTTAGTACGCTCACTTTTTTCTCAAAATGCGTTGTCATTGCAAGTTTGTTATTATAAATTTTAAACAAAATTATTTTTCTCTTCCTCCTCTTCAATCCTCTATCTCAATATTAACTATTAAAGTTTTAAAAAATATTGTTATTTAGTTCACCTAAATCTATTCTCAAGTCTTAATTTTAATATAATTCTCATTGAAATTTAGAAGTATAAATGAAAATTTAAAAAGATTTGGAAACAGAGAACGAGAGAGAGAAAAAGGAAAAAGGTATTTTTACATATATATATATATATATATATATATATATATATATATATATATATATATATATATATATATATATATATCTTAAATCTTTACAAATTATAATTTAGTTTCACAAATCTTCATATTTATAATTTAATCCCCAAATTTTTTAAGTTACTACAATTTAGTCTCCCAACCATATTTTTGGCCCGAATTTCCTATTATATCTCTGAGTTACTTCACTTTAGTTCAACATGCACTATATAAGTATCTAATTATTTTCTACCAATTATAGGATTGTATTTAAATGTTTTCTAAAGTATCTTCATAAGTGGTTAGTTGTGTCTGTTGGGGCTTATTTGGTGGTATGATTTTTCTAAATGCCTTTTTAGATAACATATTCCACTTCCCTCATGGAAGAATTAGGGTCTTTGAAAATGTTTACATCTTGCTTTTCTAGCACTATCTTCTATAAATTTTTCAAAATAATTCCAAATATCGGATTTGAAAGCTCTAAAGGAGATGGTTACACCTATGGAAGGCTCGGAAATTATTAATTGAGTGGGTTCTTCTTGCAGTAAATTAGAAGAATCAATTTGTTCATGTGATGCAACAAATAGAAATTGTGGAGTGTCTTCTAATAGTGCTTGCAAAAAATGGTATTCTTAAATTGTTTAAAAAGGTGTAAAACTATCCACGGCTTGAGAATAAGAAACACTGGATGAGTATACATCCAAAGTAACAAACTACGTAAAATACCGAATAAAATTTAGCTTAAAAACAAATGTACATCTCAACGCCGCAATTCAAAAAGAGAGTTTGAGATTTCATATTTGCTTGCAAAGAGGAGAGGAGAGAATGCCAAGTGTGCTTGCTCTTTGAAGGAGGATGGAATCGAATAATGAAGTTTGCTTCTTTTTCTTCTAATTCGAGAGATGAGATTTTGCATCTTGATGAATTTTGTTACTTGAACTTTATGGTTATAGAGAATAGAGAGATGAAAAGAGTTGTAGATTGTTTGAATATTGTGTAGAAAAATGAATTTGAATGAATAAGAGAGTATTCATAGATAGGAGGAGAAGTTTTTTTTTTTTTTTTGCAAAAGAGTTGCAGAAAACCCCCCCAACGGTCATTTTGACCGTTGGGGTTACATTTTGCAAGTTTTTTGCAGAAAACCCTCCAATAGCTAGTTTATAGCTATTGGGGGTTTCTGCAAAAAAAAAAAATACAAAAAGAACCCCCATTTAAATGGCAACAGCTTTACTGTTTGATGTGTTGGGTCATGCCGGCTTGAGCCATACCTGCATGCCATGCTGGGCAAGTGCTGAGTACGTGTCGGGCCGGGCGTGCCCGACGGGTCGCCCGACCTATTTGCCACCCCTAAGTGCATCTACATTTTCTAATCCATGACCCACCCCTAAGTGCATCTACATTTTCCAATCCATGACACATCCTCCGCCGTCTCTGTAATGCCCCGCTCTTCGCTAAGCACGAAACGAAGTACGTTATCAGTGAGTACATGTAAGTCAACTTGTAAGAGACCTATAAATATGTAGAAATAAAAACAATAGAATTAAATACTAGTCATTTACCAAAATTTTGAAAGTTAGTCTATAAAAGTTAGGAACTAAATCTCAAAGAGTGATATATACCAAATCCAAAAATACAAAGCTGAGGCCTATGAATCTACTGTTGCTGGCTTCTCAAGAAAATATGGAACGTGCAATGGCAGATCCTCGCTCACGTCTTTAGTACTTGAGCATGTGGAAGAGCTTAGGGTCAAAACCGGCAAGTAAAATAATATAAGGTAGGAATTATGTAATATAAACTATCAAGTAAAATATGAATGGATGTACAAGCAACTAATATTTATATTTCAAGGGCAATCATAATGGAGTCTAAAATGCTCGAATGATTGTTATGAAAATTATGATCATGTATGGAACTATACATATACAATTATGCATATAAATATATATCACATAAGTAGGTACTAAGATGTAAGGATGGAAGTTAAATAGGCTAAACACTATTATAACTATTACTTTAACAATAAATGTTCCAAATTCTAACATTATTTTATGGTATAGAAAGTAACAAATTTATTAAATCTTACTAATTTATATATATTTCAAATAAATATGGATTGACATAAAAAGAATTATGACATAACGTAATAGTTTGTATCAAAGAAATATTTTAGCATTTGTAAAAATTTATATGAAACTCTCTCTTTAAAATATGATTATGAATAAATATTCATATTATATAGAAATTTTCTAATGACAAGTGGAAAATAATTTAAAATTATTTCATTAAACTACGAAGAACTTATATGGAAAATTTTAAATTTATATCCAAATATGATGAATATTCATAAAAGTAGTTTCTTTATAATTTAAAAATAGAATATATAGTTTAAGTTTGCAACTTGTAGTTTATGTATGAGAGTTAATAAATAAAATCATAAATTTGATACATAAATATAGAGTACAATGTAAAAATTATATATTTTTTTTATATTAAGAATAATCATAGAGAATTTTAGATGAATCTATTATCTTTCTCAGTTTAAACAAATCAAAATTCTAAATTAACTATAAAATATTTTAATTGCAGAAGAAAATCATTAGAGTGGATGTGATTCTACTTGGTTTGTAATGTATTCTTGAAGTAGATATTGAATATGAGAGATGATGTTAAAGTTTGGAGGTTGAGTGAGCTTGGAGACTTTATCTTTGCTTCAAAAAATCCAAATCTAATATGAGTTTATGGAATAGAGGAAGAATGAAGGAGTTTTTGAGAGAAAAATAAAATAAAAAAAAGTATCTCTCCCTCTCTTTTCAGTTCAATTCAGCAGTATGAGAGGTTTTGAGATCCATAATTTAGTAGATGGGTTATGAGAGGTATGAGTGAATAAGACAAAATAGGTATAGGACAAATAATTAGTAATAATATGTTACTAGAATTGTTTAAGACTAAAAAATCTAATTAAAATCCAAATAAAGTCAAACTTGATTTTACAAGTCAAAAAAAGAGAGACTAGTCAAAATATGTGTAGGGCTCATTGGTAATTAAAATAATATTATTTTAGTGACTATCCAGAAAATTTCAAGAAAATTACCAAAAATATATAAAGTTGAGACAAACACAACACACTCACTTTGAGATTAATCTGATATCAGGAATGCATGTTATGATCGAAATTAGGTTGTTACATTCTACCCTCCTTACAAAAAATTTCATCCTTAAAATTAAATTTTAACTAATTGGAGTAATAAGATATCAATTAATTAATAGGGATATGGTTATTAAGAAAATAATTCCAATCATAAAATAGTTGTAAGCGAACTAACTTGCCATGCCATATAAACTAGTGGGATAATAAATCAAAGATATATGATGGAAATAATTTCATAAGTCTCATTTATTAAAGTCTTAGTGAATAGCTGCAATAATTATCTGCAGATCAATTATTACTACACCAATAGGTAACTCATAATAGTGAAAGGCTAAAAGTATAGAATTTGGGTAAGAAATCAAGAGGTACAGATAATATGAAGTATCTTATAAATCAACTTGCTACAATTCTAATGAATGACTGTAATTATTATCAATAGAGAATAAATTTTTGTAATTACCACATCAACCAATGTGATTTAAACATCGAAATACAAGATCATGTATATGGCATATCAAAAAATATATATGGTACGGATAAACAAATAAGACGAGATAGAAAATCAAGTGATAATAGGACTAAAATAATAGGCTTCATATCAAAGAAAAATTAGTGGACAAGTTTATATATGGCATCCCAAATAACCTATGGCTCTGATACCACTTTGTGACTCCCCACTCCTCACTAAGCACGGAACGGAATGCGTTATTGGTGGGCACATGTAAGTCAACGTGTATGAGATTTATAAGCATGTAGAAGCAAAAATAATGAAATTAAATACTAGTCATTTATCATGATTTTGGAAGTTAGTTTACTGTCATATAAGAGAAGATACATATAACATGTCTAAAATAGAAAGCAATAAGTACATTACTAATATAAAAGTTGGAAACTAAGTTTCAAAAGAGTGATATATATTAAATCCAAAAATACAAAGCTGAGGCCTAAAAATCTACTGTTGCTAGCTTACTCAAGAAAGTATGGATCATGCAATTGCATATTCTCGCTCACATCTTCAGTATCTAAGCGTGTGGGGGAGCTCATGGTCAAATCCGATAAGTAAAATAATAAAATGTAGGGATTGTGCAATATAAACTATCAAGTGAAATATGAATGGATGCAAAATAGTATATGCATATGTATGGAAAACAGTAAATAATCAAGTAACAATATCAACTATAGACACACATATATATCAAGCCTAAATTAACATCTTAGTTTGTTTCATTTTCGAACCAAATGGTGAAGAATAAAATCGTATCGTGAAAGTATCCTTGTATACCCTACACACATATATAATTATGCATATAAATATATATATTAAGTAAGTTGGTACTAAGGTGTAATAATAGAAATTAAATAGGCTCAACACTATTATAACCATTACCTAAAAAATATATGAATTTTTCAAATTTTAGCATGCTTTTATGGTATGGAAAGTAACAAATTTATTAAATCTTACTAATGTCTATATATTTCAAATAAATATGGATTAACATAAAAAAGATTATGACCTAATGCAATAGTTTGTATAAAAGAAATATTTTAGCAATTGTAAAAATTTATGTGAAACCCTCTCTTTAAAATATGATTATGAATAAATATTCATATTATATAGAAATTTTCTAATTGCAAGTGGAAAATAATTTAAAATCATTGCATTAAATACGAAGAACTTATATGGGAAATTTTAAATTTATATCCAAATATGATGAGCATTCATAAATGTAGTTCTTTGTAATATTAAAAATAGAGCATATAGTTTAAGTTTGCAACTTGTAGTTTAAGTATGGGAGGCTATAAATAAAATCATAAATTTGATATATAAATATAGAGTAAAGTGTAAAAATTATACTTTTATATTTAGAATAATAATAGAGAATTTTGTATGAAGTTATCATCTTTCTAAGTTTAAACAAATTAAGATTCTAAATTAACTATAAAAATTTTTAGTTACAGAAAAAAATTATAAGAGTGGATAAGATTCTACTTATCTTATACTATATTCTTAAAGTCGATGTTGAAGATGAGAGATGATGTTGAAATTTGGAGATTGAGAGAACTTGGAGACTATCTTTTCTTCTAAAAATCTAAATCTAATATGAGCGTATGTAAGAGTAGAAGCATAAAGGAGTTTTTGAGATAAAAATGTAATAAAAAAAGTCTCTCTTCCTTGTTTTTCAGTTCAATCTAGCAGTATGGGAGGTTTTGGGATCCATAATTTAGAGAGATGGAGTATGAGAGGTATGAATGAATATAGACAAAATAGGTATTGTAAGTTGACTAGTAGTAATAGGTTATTAGACTTGTTTAAAACCACAAAATCTAATTAAAGTAATCCAAATAAATTCACATTTGATTTTACAAATCAAAATAATAGAGACTAGTTAAAATATACGTAGGGCCCATTGTTGATTAAAATAATTTTATTTTAAATGACTATCCAAAAAAATTCAAGAAAATCACTAAAAATTTAGAAAGTTGAGACGAACACAACGCACTCTGGGATTAATCTGATATCAGGAATGCAAATTATAATCAAAATTAAGTTGGTACAGTCTCCTTCTCCAATACTCTCCTTTTCATTGGTTGAGAACAAAATGGCAAACTTATTCCAAAAAATATTAGCAAATTCGTAATATTTTTAAAGATTTTTGTAGGTTTCCTTAATAATTTGGTGGGTAGCTTTAGAAACACTCTTATTCGTTTGGGGTTGTGTGGCCGGATCTTCAACCCGTGCATAGTCAATGGGCCTCATGGACCCATTACAAAATCAACGGGCCTCATCTTCAAGTTCGGATCGGGTTGGATTCAGCTAATCTATGTCCACTTGTCCACTTGCAGCTTTACTTAAGAAGTTAAAATGTGTAGCTTGTTTGAGTGGTGCATGGCCAATGTGGTCAATTTCGATAATACCTCCATAAAAAAAATATTAAAATCAATGGGATTGAAATGAATTTGTTCGGAAGTCCTAAAAGTTAACTGAACTCACAGCAGATAATGATGTAAATTAAAAAAAAAAAAAAAAAAAAAAAAAGGAAGATGCAAGCGTGAACGCATCAATAGGAAGGTAACTACGCAAGGGGCGACGACTTCATTCATCAACTGACTGATTACGAATATCGTGAATAGCGAGGGCTTTTCTGCATATTGTTGTTTTCTCACCAATCATGGCACGTGACTTGTAGAGCTGTTGGGCCGCAGTTTTCGCTTTTACTATGTCTGCTGGCACCCACGAGTCCGCGGGGGGAGTTCTAAATGCGCACCATATTTTACTAGTGAGCACAATTTTCCCCTATGTTGTAAATCACTTTACCAAACAGTTTGTGGTGCTCACTAGTAAAATGTGGTGCGCATTATAATTTACCGTCCGCGCGGTTCCAAAATTTCATTACAATTTTATTTATTTTGTGATGAGAAAGAGAAAAGTAAGGGGCGTGTTTCTATCTATTTATTTATTCGCAACTAAATGATTTCAATCAATCCCTTTCTTTCTAACTTTCGGACAATCTCGCAGTGCGTAGGGAAATTCTAAATCAGCACACCACTTGACTAAGTGAGCATCATTGTGAATCAGCGCACCACCTGACTTGGTAGTTGGTGCTCACTAAGTCAAATGGTGTGCTCCTTTAGAACTCCCCCAGCGCGTGGGGAGTTTCAGAAGGAGCACACCACATTCTCCTAGTGAGCACACTAGATGAATTTTTGGTTCGGGTTTCAGCGGGACAGTTTTCAAGTGGGCTCCGTTGGGAAAAATGGTGTGCGCTCCTCTGGAAACTCCCCAGCTCGTATCTAGATAAGAGTTGCAAAGACCACCTCAGTCATTTTTGTATTTGCAATTACAGTATGAAAATGAGAATTCTCAATTTTGCAAACTTGGACTGGGTAGTGGAGGAAATGACCAGGCTGTCCCTCTTTAAATCATCAATACATAGGAAGTCCAATTGAGGAGCACAGAAATGTCTTCCTAACCAAACACAAGTGAAATAGTAATATTAACCAATAACTAATTTGACTTGCTAAAGAAGAAAATTTTTTAAAAAATAGAAATCAAGAAATTAATTATATAGTTAGTTTTTTAGAAGTATTAATAAATTTGATTTGACAGGTTTAAAATTTTAAATAACATATAAAATTTTGAAATATAATAAAGGCAAAATTATAAAAAAGAAATAAGGTAAATATCAAATTTAATACGAATTTTTAAAAAAAATACTGTTATATTGGGCTTGCAAGGTCTGGGTCGGGCTTCACCGAGAGTGGCCCGAAACAAGGCCTAACCTAAGAGTAGCCCGATCAATCGAGCTTGATCAAATCAGGCTGGACACCAAGCAAGACATCAGTATGTGCTTTTTGGATAGATCTAGGAAGAGTCCTTGAAAGAAGTCTTAGCCAGATTACTTATCATTTCTCTGTTTATATTTACTTATCAATGTCAACATAGTCAGTTTCCTCCCTAGGGCCGATAAACAAAGGAAAAAAAATGAAAATTTTCCTTGTCTCTCTTCCTCAAAATTGAATCCCTAGTATCAGAGTAAATAAAGAATAAAAATAAATTTGCTACATAACAGAAATTATCTGCACTTTCATCAAAGAAAGATTAATATAACATAATATATGATACATAACCAGTATATAAAACAAGATAGTGCTAGATACAAAATAAAAATACAAAACTACAAAAGTACAAAAGATCCTTCTGGAGTTGGTCTTTGCACCTACTACTGAGTCTTTGTCTGCTCCAAAAAAGTATGGATCGTCTACTAATGATGGAATACACTCATCGAACTCTGATTCCAGGATATGAGAGCCCAAAGAATTAAACTCGACAAGTATAGAATAAAGGAAATAGAAAGAATAGTGGTAAATGTGATATAGTAAAAGTAAAATATAAAATAGAGAGATCAAATACAAGTTAACTATTCTGCATCAGATGTTTGAGTAAACTGGTTAAGTTAATAGGTGTAATTTGGTATCATTATGATCGTGGTGACATTGTTTCTCACAATTAATCACATAATCACATGAAATTCTAATGTAACATGTACCATTTAACTTGGAAAAAAATCTATAAATAAATCTTGTTATGCATCCTATACTATGTAAAGTATAAAATATTCTAAAGGCAGCTCCTATGATTCTATGGGATCACATTTCCTTGGATCATGTAGCACTTGTCTAAAGTGGTTTCGCTACTTCTCACTCGGTATACAATCTTATCATAACTATTAATTGTTTGGTTTAATTATATTATTTGAAATTGAAATAAAAGCGAAGGATCACATAAGATGTCTCGTACACACCCAAGACTACGACATCTGGCTCTGGTGCTGCTAGGTATCTAATAATTATATTTGCATAGTGATAGGAATAATATCATACCCAAAACTCTCATTATTGGGCTCTTAAATAATTATAGACTTTATACTACTGTCAATGGATTCATTATGACATCTAAACTCTTATTGTTTGGCTCTTAAATATTAATAGGGATTTGGTACATTATCCAGAACTCTTGTTGTTAGGTTCTTAATGCAGACAGTGTGTTAGTGAGGATTAACCTAAGTAGTCTGGTAAAATTTCATCTTCTCTAGAATCAGTAAGGCCGATGGTCGGTGGTTTTGGCCTCTAACGAGCGGTCCTCTAGTTTTTAGAAAACTCTAACTCTTTGTCATAAGTCTAAAATAAATCTAAGCATTATTCTTTCCTACCATATCTTCAACATTTTTATCAGGCATATTAAACCTTAATTTTAAATCAAACACTATATTAGTATATGTTATTTAAGTCAATTTGGATGTTTCCAAGTATTCATTTATTTATAATATGCATATCTACAAGCTAATAGAGAAATATGATATACTTAAATATTTGAGTTTATGGAGAAAAATTAATGGCCAGGAGTCATATTCAGACTGTTGGCTAGCAGTTGGATCCGCCATTTAACAATCTGTTCACGACCTCAAGTTATGAGCTTCATATAGAAAAAATCAGTATCATCTCTAGATTCCATTTTTATCTTTTGTTATTCTATATGAATCGCATACTCAAATATAGCAACAATCTTTCAAAAAAAAAAAAAAAAAAAAAAAAAAACCAAATTTTCGATATCAAGAATCACCAATTATCATATATATTGGTTTCATCTATTTTCTGCATGAATGACTAAATATTAATAGGGATTTGGTACATTATCCAGAACTCTTGTTGTTAGGTTCTTAATGCAGACAGTGTGTTAGTGAGGATTAACCTAAGTATTCTGGTAAAATTTCATCTTCTCTAGAATCAGTAAGGCCGATGGTCGGTGGTTTTGGCCTCTAACGAGCGGTCCTCTAGTTTTTAGAAAACTCTAACTCTTTGTCATAAGTCTAAATAAATCTAAGCATTATTCTTTCCTACCATATCTTCAACATTTTTATCAGGCATATTAAACCTTAATTTTAAATCAAACACTATATTAGTATATGTTATTTAAGTCAATTTGGATGTTTCCAAGTATTCATTTATTTATAATATGCATATCTACAAGCTAATAGAGAAATATGATATACTTAAATATTTGAGTTTATGGAGAAAGATTAATGGCCAGGAGTCATATTCAGACTGTTGGCTGGCAGTTGGATCCGCCATTTAACAATCTGTTCACGACCTCAAGTTATGAGCTTCATATAGAAAAAATCAGTATCATCTCTAGATTCCATTTTTATCTTCTGTTATTCTATATGAATCGCATACTCAAATATAGCAACAATCTTTAAAAAAAAAAAAAAAAAAAAAAAAAAACCAAATTTTCGATATCAAGAATCACCAATTATCATATATATTGGTTTCATCTATTTTCTGCATGAATGACTAAAAATTAACCAGAGGAAAATGCCCTATACAACAAATTAAGGCTAGACGATTGGCCAAGGAAGAATACTACCAGGCTGGCATTGACTGCTAAATGGCGGTATTGATAAAGTCTCTCATAAAATTATTTTCATGATCCTAAACGGACAATGATTATAATTTCACCATCTAAATGGATAGCATACTGTTTGCTCAAAAATTTGATTTCCCTTTCCATTGCAAAAAATTGTTTGATTACAACGAAATTGAGATTACGAAATATCTGAGGAATTAGAAGAACGTGAATATTAATTTATTTCCTTTTTTATGTGGGTTCGGGTGGCGATGGAGCCTCGCTGGTGCACTTCGTTGACCGTCTGACCGGGAAGGGGATGGTTCTGCACCGCTCTTTGATTTCACGAACTCGCCCAAAATCGTCCAAAAATCTAAAAATCCCAAAAGTCCTTTCTCTGACTAAATTTCTGTATTTTATACACCGAATCCGCTCGAAATCCGGCTCCAATCCTTTCTGAAAAATCGGATCACGGAATATCAGAGAAAATAAATAAATGGAAGTAAACAGAACACAACCTGCGGGTTGGCACCCGCGGGATCGCTCCCGCGGGTGCACCCGCGGGAGCTCTCCCGCGGGTTCAACCTGCGTGATTCTCCCAGGGGTGCAACCCGTGGGAGTTCTCCCGCGGGTTGCACCCGCGAGAGCCTCCCGCGGGGCCCGCAAATTTTTTTTTTGTTTATTATTATTATTATTATATATATATATTTTTAGTATATTTTTTTTTTTAGTATCTATACATACTGTACCATTAGTCAAGATTGATTTAAAAAGAAAATATCTAATTTATTAAAAAAATTATTTTCTTGCTCTTTGCACCTATTTTTATTTAACTTTTGAAAAATCAATGTAAAATTTAGAGTATGTCCAGTAACCAGAACACCAAAAATACAATTTTGATAGAAATTTCAAAGAATTTGGTCTCGATAGGGCCATTACCTGCCTGCAATTACCAGTAGGTGGTGGTTCTATTTGCTCGATCAAGATAAAATTTGTACAGTTTCTCAAGAATCATATATAGATCTAGTATTCAAGGTCTAAATTCAAAAAATATCACAGTATATCATTGTACAACTTGCGAAATAATTTTTATATTTATAAATTACAGGATAAACATTAATAATGGAAAATTCTATTTACGCATGCCAATTTACTTTTGATGCATACATTACTCTCTACACTTTCCTTTTATTTTGAATCATCACCAATTTACTCTATACACCCTCTTTTTTTTTTTTTGCCAATTCTAACCCTCCCACTCTTTCTTATTTCACTTATCATAATGAATCCAAAAAATTTAGACTTCTTCCTAACCTTTTGAGAAATACAAATGTAAAATTTTTAGAGAGTTAGAAAATCGATGAGTTTGTGGGAAATGTGTTTATTTTGGATATTAAAAAAAAACAAAAAAGAGCTTTTTTTTTTTTTTGGTTTTTAAAGAGAAGAGAGAAAGACGCCGATGACAGTTTTTAATTTTTAAAAAGTTTTAGAGATTTGAGATTTTAAATGGAAATTTAGTCAAAAAAAAAAGGATGACGAACTTAAAAGAAGGGGTATTTACTGGTTTGTCCCTCAAATCTTTATATATTCTGATTTAATACCCCAAATCTTCATATTTAGGATTTAGTCCCCCAAATCTCCTAATTTACTACAATTTAGTCTCCATCCTTAATTTTTGACCTGATATTACCATTTTACCCATCCTTATTCATTCTTTCTCTCTTCCTTCTCTCTTCCTCCTCTCTTCTCCTTTTCTTCGTTATTCCTCTTATCTTCTCCTTTCTCTTCCTTCTCTCTTCCTCCTCTTTTCTTCATTGGGAGAAGAGAAGAGGAATGAAGAAAAGAGGAATTTCATTAGTGGAACCACTCAGTTGTCGCAGTTGAGGGGACCAAGGAGGATGTCGGTGACGACTTTTGCTCCATTGCCCAGAACTCCACTTGCATTAGCTACTCCCGATGGCAAAGGCAATAGGTTTAGCAACATTTTATCCAGCAGCTGCAAGTACACTAGCCCACCTAACATGCAGGCACTATGGAAATCAAAGATTCCAACCTTTGCTTCTCCACGACAGGGGCTTCATCTAGTATCAAGCCCAACCAGTTCTAGCTGCATAAATAACGCACCATCACTGAACAAGGTGTGCTTCAGTGTCCAGAAACGGATCGTTCTTGGCTCACCAGCAGCTCAACCAAAGAACCCTATGCTGTTAGGCTCAGCCGTAGGAGGTCGAGCTTTTCGTGATAAAGATATAATCAGATGATTTGGCACTGCCCAAAGAGTTATGTGCAAGAACCGGAGGCAATCAGTAATTTGAGGAGGTTTTCAAGGGGTGACATTTTCATCTTGTGTAGTATTCTCCAACAGTTTGTTGAGATGACCATGGACATTCATGTGTGAGTCAGAGCTAGGCAGCAAGCTTTGGATGCAATAAGCTGAGGCCACATATACTGTTGTTATCTTGTAAAGAACTGGCTATGAGTTTGGAGACACCTGCATGACTCCAAATGACCTTCACCAGCATGACAATTTAAACAGGACAAATTGCTCATATATAGTCTACTCAAAGGAAAAGATTCAGATATATCACAGACATATTGATATCTGCAGCTCTTCATTCTATTTTGAAAACAAAACAAAATAGAACGTTATACTAATAAAAACATAAGAAATGAAGTCGCAAATGAGATACGTCATCCCTTCCTTATTTTTGGAATTTTATGATCATGGAATGGAATATATTAACAGAATTCCATTAACAGAGCGTAGGTTCTCTTCTTTATTCCAACTCTGGATCGACTTTCTTTTAAAAGAATGGAAGAGACTCAGGTCCTCTTCTTTATGAGAGGAATAACCAAAGTTTGGGAGATCTTTCATGTAGGACTTTCATTCCTCCTCTCTTCTCCCAATGAAGAAAAGAGGAAGAAGAGAGAAGGAAGAGAAAGGAGAAGAGAGGAGGAATAAGTAAGAAAAGGATAAGAGAGGAGCGAGAGAGGAGGAAGAGAAAGAATGAATAAGTAGGGATAAAATGATAATATCAGGTTAAAAATTAGGGAGGGGGACTAAATTGTAGTAACTTAGGAGATTTAGGGGACTAAATCATAAATATGAAGATTTAGGGACTAACTCATAATATATAAAGATTTGAGGGATAAACCAGTAAATACCCTTATAATTATTTGCAAGTTTCAAATATTAAAAGTAAATTGGTGGGTGTAAATAGAATTTTTCGGAGTTTACGAGAAATTCTATTTACACACGGAAATATACTCTTCACGCACATATATTAAAATTGCAAATAATTACAAGTTTGTCATTTTCTTTTTTTTTTTTACTAAATTACCCTTATAAATCCCAAGAAAACTGTCGTCTTCCTCTTCTATCCTTTCTAAAACCAAAAAAAATACTTCTTATGTTGTATTTAATTTAAAAACAAATGCATCTTCCACAAACTCATCGATGTGAATTATGTTTCAGGACCTGCAGTCCAAACTCCTCAACAGCCATCTTGCTTCCGATCACCGCAGTGTCAATGATCTCGTTCTCGGCTACGTATGTTGCTGAATCAGCAGCACTATCAACCTCGTCGACTTTGAGATCTAGGACCTCGAGCCGTCCCTTGCAGTGGTTCAAGGCCTACGGGTGACTGACTATGCAACGGAGCTCAGAGATTCTAATTCTAGGTATAGACAATAAACAATGGTTTACTGGAAGGACTAGTTCGCCTACAATTTTCACATTGTTATGATGTAGCAAGAGATCAAGATTCTGGTCGATGGGTTCGTCTATAGAGTTTTCAGCTGGAACGACAGCACGATCAACCAAGAAATCCTCAAGGACAGAGAATGCATCCTCCATATTACTACATGGGATGGAGTCAAAAGAAAGGCTATAGAATGCCTCAGCCACTGCCCTCGGGTAAGGAGCAACGAAGGAAGAGCCTCTCGGATAAGGAATCCTTGGCGAAAATTGGATCGTGACTAGCGATTGAAGACGGAAGTAGAGAAAGAGAAAGAAAAAGAGTGGGGGAAGGAGGATTAAATTTGGGTAAAATTTTGGACTCAAAGAGTAAATAGATAATTTTTCAAATTGAGAGTTTGGTGTAAAGAATAATTGGGAGTCAAGAGTAAATTTCCGTGCGCAAATATGAGTTTGGTGTAAAAAGAAATCAGGGCGTCAAGAGTAAAATGCAGTGTCGCAAATAGAATTTCCCAGAATTTACCCTGTCATCGATAAATTCTACAGGACAATTTTGTCCTTTCATGTCTAAAAATCAAAAAAAGAAAAAAGAAAAAAAATCAACCGCTCAAAATCCTCCTCCTGCAAATTCCAATTCTTGACAGGACCACAGCGTTCCCAATAAACAAAAAAAAAAAAAAAAGGCAAATAATAGCAACTTACTAATTTTCCAGCTGTGGTGGGGGCGCGTGGGACCCACCCTCCCCCCAAGTCTTAGACAGAGAGAACGAAAGGAGCAAGAAAGAGAGAGATTCTCCTTCTCCCTTCGTCTACCTCCTTAGAGAGAGAGAGAGAGAGAGAGAGAGAGCACTAGAGACTGAAGTTAAATACAAAAACCTACTAGAGAGAGAGAGAGGAAGGATGCCTGGGAGCAAGAATGGACGGTCGGGATCCTCCAAGGCCGAGACTATACACGGTTGCGCGCAGTCGGGGGACCTCCTCGGCCTCCAGAAGAGATTGCAAGACAACCCATCTCTTATCAACGAGAGAAATTCCATTGTAAGGCCCCATGTCCATTCTCTTGCTCCTTTTGGCACTTGGGTTCTTTTTCTTTCATTTTTATAGCCTCAAAGATTACATCTTTTTAAATTTCTTGGACTTCCAAACAATATCTTGTCCAATCTTCATGTTTGTTACGATTCTTTTCACTGCTCCTGAATTGGGTTTCTCTCAAAATCTCTAATTCTTGAGAAAAGGAAGGAGCTTTCTTCATTTTTATTTGGATGATTCTTTCTTAAGTTTTTTGAATTGGATTTCGCTTAAAATACCTTGGTGGTGACTGCATGCACCTGGGTTTTGCTCGTTGGGCTTCAATTATTAATTTTCTTTGGTTGATTGTTTCAATTTTACAGTTACCTTGCCTTTTGGATTGGATTTTGCAGGAAAAAAAAAAGAAAAAAGACTTTGATCCAGTGACTGGTTTTATTATATCTATAAGAATTAGATCTTGCATGTGGGAATTTCTCTCATTGAACCAATATTTAGAATTTTGCTGTAGTCTTTATTATAATTCTTCATCAATTGAGGTCTCTGAGATTAAACTCAACCAGAGTTCAAACATTCTTGAAAATAATTTGCTAATTTTGGTCCATTGTAGATGTTGAATACGCCTTTACATGTAGCCGCTGGGAAAAATAATGTCGATATCGTTAAGTTTCTGCTCGATTGGAAGGGCGTGGAACAGGTCGAATTGGAGGCCAAGAACATGGTAATCTAGGATTCAATTGTTCATGTAGTTATATAATTTCACTTTGAAAATTTGACGGTTTCGTTATTTTTACATAGGCTTCTAGTTAACTAACTTGTTCAATGTTGTAAAAATTGTTTTAGTATGGCGAAACGCCTTTGCACATGGCAGCCAAAAATGGTTGCAGTGAATCGGCGCAAGTGCTTATTGTTCATGGTGCTTCTCTGGAGGCTAAAACCACTGTAAGTATTATAAAAAGTATGGCGATTAATAATTTTATGCAGCTTTGTTCTTTAATTTTATGGCGACCGTAACATTTCGTTAAGATTGAAAGGAAAATTTTATAGGACTGCTATTAGGCCAGCTTTATTATATGGCACGGAATGTTGGGCTATAAAAAAATATCATTCACAGAAGATAAGTGTAGTAGAGATGTGCATGTTCCGTTGGATGTACGGCAATATTAGGAGAGATAAAGTGAGAAATGAAGATATTCGTGTTAAGGTAGGTGTAGTTTCCATCGATGAGAATCTGTGAGAAAATCGCTTACGATGGTTTGGTCATGTGCAACGTAGGCCTATAAGTGTACCAATTCGAAAAGGGGAGTTTATCAATGTAGGACAAGTTAAAAAAATGAAGGGGAGACCGAAGAAAATATGGATGGAGGTGATACGCAAAGATATGAAGTCTAGAGGTTTAAATAAGGAGATATTACTTGATAGAAATGAATGGAGAAGGAATATCAAAGTGATCGATCCGGTGTGATTTTTTTTTTGGTTCATGTAGCCTACCCCAAATACTTGGGATAAAAGGCTTAGTTGTTGTTGTTGTTGTTGTTATTGTTGCAGCTTTGTTCTTTAAATTTCACAGCTTGAATCCCTAGTAGTTCTAAATTAGATCCAATGATTTACCATTTGATATTTTTATTGAATGCAGAATGGAATGACTCCACTACATTTAGCTGTATGGCATGGGCTTATGGCAGATGATTGTGTCACTGTTGGCACATTGCTAGACTTTAGCGCAGATTGTGGTGCCAAAGATGATGTATGTTTTTTTTTTATTATAAATAAATTCAAATTAAACCTTTTCATTAGCAAAAATTTGAGAAGAAAGCATTGTAAATTTGATTCATTATAATGTAGGAAGGAAAGACACCGCTAGATCATGTTATGCAACATAGAGGAGGTGCTGAAAAGTTGCGTGAGCTCCTGACCTGGTACAGTCAAGAGCAGCGGAAGCGCAAAGCTATTGAACTATTCGGCGAGGTGAAAGAGAGGATGGAAGAGTTCGAAGCGGCTATGTCAAAGATTGTGGGTCTGCGGGACCTTAAATCACAATTATATAAATGGGCCAAGG
The DNA here is from genome assembly GCA_036321105.1 of Dracaena cambodiana. NCBI lineage: Eukaryota > Viridiplantae > Streptophyta > Magnoliopsida > Asparagales > Asparagaceae > Dracaena > Dracaena cambodiana. Next base: position 38,658,851 of record JAYEPQ010000006.1, read on the forward strand.
GAATGCTCTTTGACGAGAAGCGAAGAGCTCTTGGTTTAAATATCGCTGCTAGAAAACCTCCCCACATGGCATTTCTTGGTAACCCTGGAACAGGTAATTGGAGTTATATCACAATTTTAATGATATAAAATATTTTCCGGCAACAATCATGATTAGTCTGACTACCTATATGCCTTGGACATCTAATTCTTTTGTCGCACATTTTAGTTTGATGTGAAAACCTTTTGAATATGCGATGATTTTGACTTGAAATTTAGGAGCAAGAAGTTGCTATATCATACGCAGGTCCTGATTCATCAATTTATATTAGAGGAAACTACCCAAAATTTGTTGTCAAACTTGGGAACATAACACAGCATGTCATGTTAAAAATCTTAATCCCTGCACTTGAGGACTTCCTCTTAATGATGTTAAGTGTATGGGCTGTCTTTTTCTGTGAGCACTTTGATTGCCCCTATTATTAAAAATTACATATTTTACAAAATATCAGATATAACTGTCATATAATGGATACTGGATGAACGGTAGGGCCACACATATACAGGGTTTAGCATCTGTTTCTACATTAGCTGGATCAGATTTCTACTACTGCAGTGAAAATGTTTAGCATTTATTTAAATTTGCCAATGTCTTTCTCTTTTGTTGGGACACTTCACTAAGCTTCAGGACGTTTGTTAATTGATAGGTAAAACCATGGTAGCCCGGGCCCTTGGGAAACTCCTCCATATGGTTGGAGTTCTGCCCACTGACAAGGTAACTGAAGTGCAACGGACCGATCTTGTTGGAGAATTCGTGGGGCACACAGGACCAAAGACTAGGCGGAAGGTAACCATTATCTAGGCCTTGCAATTTTTAACCTTTCTTTGGAGTTTCTGTTTGGTCGATATTTGCAAATAACCTCGTATATTTTTACTACTGCTGGTGGATATATCCTAATCTATGGCTACTCGGCTATCTTTATGTTTAAAAATTGGTTCGACTTATTCTCCTTTCACCATAACATAATAGAGTTTAATCAGCTCTCCAATTTATTACTTTGGAGCGTTTTTAGTTTGTGGTTGTAAGCTTTTTTTGCATGATTAATTGTTTTTTGTCCTAAAAACATGCCCTGACGATATACTGAACATGCCTTTAACAGATACAAGAGGCAGAGGGCGGGATTCTTTTTATAGATGAAGCATACAGGTTGATACCGATGCAGAAGTCAGATGACAAGGACTATGGTATCGAGGCCTTAGAGGAGATAATGTCGGTGATGGACAGTGGGAAGGTGGTCGTTATATTTGCTGGGTACTGCGACCCAATGAAGCGTGTGATCGCGTCAAACGAAGGTTTTTGTAGAAGAGTCACAAAGTTCTTTTACTTTGACAATTTCAACACAGATGAGCTTTCTCAGATTCTACATCTGAAGATGAGAGACCAAGATCTGACAAGTCCTCTGTATGGTTTCAAGCTGCACCCGTCTTGTAGCGTGAAGGCAGTCGCAGAACTGATTGAAAGGGTAACCACAGAGAGTCAGAGGACGGAGATGAACGGGGGTTTGATTGACCCACTGCTTGTCAATGCCCGGGAGAATTTGGACCTCAGGCTCGATTTTGATTGCATGGATGCAGATAGTTTGGTGACGATTACTATGGAGGACTTGGAAGCGGGCCTCAAGTCCCTCTCGCGGTGAAGAGATTTTGGGAGTCCAGCAGCTCCAGTGATCTTCTGATGGTAGGAGCTAAGGAGACAAGTCAGGTCTTGTGATCCTCTCTGCAAATTGGTCGCAGCAGAATACCTTGTAGATGTTCAGTACAGAAACTATTCATGAATTTAACTATTCTTTTAGTTCGGTTAATGAAAGAAACTTGCTATACAATATATCATATGGAAAGTGAAAATCATTTTGCGATTGGTTAGCTCTGCTGTACTTGTAGCTTCTCATCATTTATTCAATCATATATCATTCTTTCTTTCATTCGAAGTACTTTTGTAAACTATAATGGTATAAATGACTTCTCTTTTATCTGTCATATCATTTTGATGTAAATTTTACTTTCATCAACGTCAATCGGAGGGCATGCTCAGTGATATTAGACACTGTTGCTTGTAGTAGAAGACGCGAAGCATCACATACAAGTGACAGCTAACAAATACGAAGCCATTGTTCAATTAGAATTTTGTATTAGGAATGGTTAGTTACATGTTTTTTTTTTTTTTTTTTTGTTTGGGGGTACATCACATGGAGTGTGCATAACAGTACATTACAACACAACCCACTGCTTAGAACATGAGCAGATATCATAATTCACATGCTTTCTCATGTGCAACAGATACAAATAAATCCTTTTGTTGAACTAAAAACATCAACTACATTATAAATCACAACAAGGTACACATAAGAAGAGAGAGCTCCTCAGATGACAAAAGTGGAGTTATGCTTCTTGGTGGTTTCTCTTCTTCTGTTGGATCTGCATTACATGCAGTAGGCATCAGCAAGTTGGCATATAGAAAAGCGCTAGCCGCCCGCTCTCTTCATCTAGCTTAAATAGCTTCATTTTGGCCTGCTTCAGAACTATGAAAGAAGATTAAATCATACGTACTTGTGCCAGTTTGATATGATCGATACTTCTCTTGGGGAGCAACTTGAATCTACTACAGCTGCTTTAAGTCCATCCACCATAGAACCCGAGTCATGACAAAGGCCTCGATAAAACAAGGTTTTCTGGTATTTGGTATGGATCCTCCAGTACGCAGTACATCTTTGAATTGAGTGCAGCATAAAAGTGAATCAAATGCCATGTTGTGAATGTTGCTGCATCCAAAAAAGCCATATATTCTTCAAAATTATGCGAGAACCGCCCCTGCTTCCATCTCAAGCTTAGATGCTCCGAGTATCATTGGGAAGAGGCTTCAGCCCATGACTTCAGATAAATATTGGAAGAACTTGTTGCTAAACAAAGCAAAACAATGAAGGTAGTAGTATAACAGTGCAAGGGATCTTCTGAAGTAAGATATTCTTTATGCACACAGAAAGAAAGCTGTGAATCTGCAGCAGACTGCCATGGCAAGCAACAAGAGAGAGAGAGAGAGAGAGAGAGAGAGAGAGAGAGAGAGGCTCAGAGGAGTTTGTATAAATGAACTTGCAAAAACTCCCTGTGAGTAGGAACCAAGTAGTAATTTTGCCGACCCAAATTCAAACAAATAAAACAAAAATGAAAACAATGGTCCAGAGATTCAAGCAAGAAACCTGAAAAGAATTGCAGGTAATTAATTACAACTGGGCATAAACATAGGATGCAAGAATTGCAGGTAATTAAGTTCATTCTGGGGTAACGCTATCGTATACACAAGTTTCAAGTAAGATGCAAGAATTGATACCATTGATACCCATAACATAGGAATTACCAAACCGAAAGTTGTGCTGCAAATTGTCAGCTTGGCAAACTTGGTCCATTTACACCGGCATTTCAAGAACATGCAACGCCCCATTTCAGCAGTGGGATACGCACATAGAGTGCACTACTGGCGGACAAGGATAGTTAAATGGCTTCAGGGCCTAGGCTTCTCAGATTAGTCTAGATTAGTCTGACTGATTTAGATTAATTTGGACTTGGGCTTGACTTAAGCCTTAGAACTCTGCTAAACAAGTATATATAATTTCATTGCCATTATTTGTTTGATTGTTAGATATTAAGTATCTCATTCCTTGGATCCTGTATCTATCTTTCATTTGATTACTCAAGGACCTGCGCAAGGTATGATTTGATTCATAAAAACACACCTCCTTATCATTGTCGCATCCATCATATATTATCATATGTGATTGCATCACATATGTCCTATACCTTTGATTTCCTTTTGCAAGTGCTTAGAGATTATATCTGTCTGTACTTGGACATATTCTCTTACTCAAGCCAAAAGATTTTGCATCTTTACTCCATCATTGAGATTTCTCTGACGTCAATAATTACAGTCATTCTTTAGGACCTCGATTAGTGGATTTATGAGCTAATTTCTATCTGTCTATATCTGGATATGTTTCCTTTATATCAACACCCCTTGATTCTGCTAGTTGACTGTCTTGAGTTCGTTCTCTGTCCCTGATTTGGTATTTTCACTGTTCTGAGTTTATCATATCGGCAGAGCATTAGTTGAGATTCACTCTATGACTATTCTAGTCGTGTACTGGGACCCAGTGCTTCCAACGAGATATTCTAGTATGTCTCCCTGATCTACTGAGCCTACTAATCATGATGACGAGGTAAGCTGATTAGCTTGCAACTATAGTGGTTAGGATATTTTCCTTTGGCATCTATACTTGCAGACTATATCCTAGTTTCCTTTTGTCCTTGAATTAAATTTCGAGTACGAAATTTTTTGCAAAGCAGGTATAATGTAACGACCCTAATCGTTTGTTTCACGAATACATTTATTTTTTATCGTTTGTGTTGGTCCTAGAGCTAGGACAATGATGTTGGCTTAGTATTGAATAAATTGTTTACATATTGAGTTCTAGTCATTTTTTGTGATAAGTGTGTTGTACTCATCTTATTTTTCTAAATTTATGATGATTTTTTTGGTGGAGTCCAATTTTCAGCTTACATTATTTATTTTTTTACACAATGGACCCTAATATCTACACCAGCCGGTCCTACTACACATCTTGGGCTGTCGAACTTTCCCCTTTGACTTTTGTTGACTTCATTTGGGATGAGTTTGGAATTAATTATTTAAATGAAACTAATAGAATAAATTATATCCCTTTCATTATTCCACTCATTCCATTCAAATCTAACCCATCCCCTCCATGCCCCTTCCCTCTACCTTTTGTCCCCTATTGCACCAAACCAGCCCCGCACCCCCGCCCCCCCCCCCCCCCCCCCCCCCCCAAAAAAACTGTCATTCTTCTTCTTCTTCATTTTCATTTCTGTGTCCATAAAGAAGAAATCAAAATCAAGCTTCAAGTTCAAACTCTCAAACTCATCTTCACCAACAACTCACCACCATCTCCATCTCCATCTCCTCAAAATTGAAAGATAAATAGCACTCATCTAACACTCATATAGCTAACTACATTCCACGATTTATAGCTAAGCATCAGAACGTTCATAGGTCATGCTTGATGTTTCATTGTTAATATTTGTTTTCATGGATGAATACAAGAAATCATTCACTCTTAAACCTAACTAATAGAACCATGTGACTTAGCTAGAGAACCCCCAAATGACACCCTAATAACTAGAAACAATGATTTCATGATCCCTAAAGTTCTTCTCCTAAACATTTGATGGATTTATGCATATATCACGCATTAGATCATTTCACTGTGCACATCCCCACTTTTTACTTTGAAACTGTACTCATGTGCGTACACTTGTAACTTTGATCGCACATTAATTCATACATGTTTAACACTTCATATGGATATGAGGGTGGTATTTGAATGGGTGTTTGAGCCCCTAATTCACGTATCACAAAACGTGTATGGCGTGTCGGCCAATCTGTTTCATCCTGCACCACTCCAGAAAAACAGTCATCTTTTGCTTCTGAATTCGGATTGAGGTAATTCTAGATCCGTTGGAAAGAAGACTCCGAGCCCTACAACTTTTCTCTCATAATATTCTGTAATTCAGTTGTACATGTTAAATATGGCACTGAAGTTGCTATTCCAGTGATCAGTTCTGTTTTACACCGTTCTGCAGCACTTCAAAAAGTCCACCATAAATTTTGCATCTCTAATCGAGACAATTCTTCTTACATTGAACAGTTGGTTCCTAACTCTACAATTTTTCTCTTGGTGACATTTCCTAATTCAATCATTATCCATATCAAATCCAGATTTGAAGTTGCTCTTCCTGCAACTAGCATTGTAAACTAAATTTCACTCTTACTTGTTTCTTTCCATGGTTTAATTGATCTCAACGTTGAACACTAGTTAGATACAATTCGTACTATGCGCACATACGTGTATATGCTTGGTAACTATTGTTCTTGTGCCATATCAGGCATGCACGCTGCATCATCGGCATGTCACTTGCCACCACTTATGCACATATTTACCTGTTTTATCATGCGTTATATCGTTTAAAGGATTTCTGTGTGCATGTAAACATGTTTTAAGATTATTATTCATACCTAGCGTCTTTTTATTTGTATTTTGCATGCGTGCATGTGCCATGAACGCACATGGAAGCCTATTTCACGCACACGCACTTGCTTTTGCATGATTATATCAATTTATCGCACAATGAGCACTTATAGCATGCTAATGATAGACATGTTAAGCGTTGTATGTGGATGACTAGACACGACTTAGATTTCATTTCATGCTAATTCATGTTATCCCTTGCATGCTTGCTTTTCATCTAGTTTTCATTAAGTCTCAATCAACATGCATTGATATACATGCATACACTTATTCAATCATTGCATAACCATTGTTCACGCTTATCATATCATGTTCATGACTTAAAGTAGGGTTATGTATTCCATGAAAATCAAGCGACTGCATGCATTCCTATATTGACTTGTTATATTAGTTATCTTGGTAAGTGGTCATATGATGCGTGTTGTTAGAGTCTCAAGAGTTTAGATTGCGCAACTGAAACAAGTTGCTAATATACTGACATTTCCCACATCCTGTTCTTAATTCATGTTATTCTGGAGAATGTAAATACTTGCCTGTAGTACCTAGCACTATGTCCAGTTCGGTGCTGGGACCTAAGGCCGTGATTTCGAGTATGCACAGTTTACTACTAGAACACGTGAATCCTTCCACCAGTCAGTTCCAAAATTAAATTCTAACTTATACTTGCATTACTTACTTATATGATTACTATATGTGTCATGTATTCTTACTTCTTAGACATGCTACATGCTCTCACACATGCGTTCATTATGAGCATGCACTCCAATTATGTTACTTATCGGGTTTGATCCTGAGCTACCCAACATGCTCAAGTGTTGACATTGATCTTGAGAGATCTATCCTGCCATCAACTGATGATCCTTACTTCTTGTCCCCGGCGGAAGCCCACTGGTGGACCTGTGACTAACCTACTGTTTCATATACTCTTTTGTCGTCTCTGAACATGTGTATTATTTATGTATATCAGATACAGTTATCGTATTTCTTTTTCCATACCCAATATACGTTTGTATCAGTACATACTCAACGGTTATTGCATATTGTTTTGTATCTCTGTGATACCCAAGTAATAAATATACTATTGTTACATCATAATATGCTCCTTTTTTAGTATTAATCAATATGCAATATATTAGATGTGACCCATGTAGCAGATAGTTATTATATTGTGATATAGTGGGTACGTCTCGATTGATAATAAACTAGTATATTCATTATATTTTGAACATATTAAGGCCTCTTATACTTTGCTTGAGTGTCCGCTGGTAGTGCACTTTGTTTTACACAACATACGGACAACATGTTAGACATGACGTTGACATTTTTTCTATCTAGCTCCACTAAGGGGGAGTATCGGTCGGTTTCAGTTGATTTTTACAAATTTTGGCAAACCAAAATGAACCGATTAGGAATCGGAAGCGAAACCAAACCGAGCTAACTCAGTTCGGTTCTCTTTGATTAGAAACCAAAAATGTAAATAAAATTTGTTTAAAAATTATAATTTTTAAGCATTTAGTAAGCATGTCTCTGCAAGATATCCAATTGAATATATTGTCTATAATTTAAATATATGTATTTATATATGTATTTGTGTATGTTTATATGTACATATATATGCATAAATGTACATATATTTGTGTATATATATTTCTTAAATAATTCAGTAAGTTCGGTTTTGGATTCCAAACTTCGAAACCGAAAACCGATCAAATTATTTCGGTTTGGTTCGGTTTTCCTTATTCGCTAAGGTTTTGGCCGGTTAATTCAATTTTACTGAACTTTGCTCACCCCTAAGCTCCACACCATGCATTTCCATAAGAATGTGGATGTCATGTTATGCCTTTGCTCTAGCCATACACATCATATGGAGTATATGGTGACATTGTAACCTTGTCATTTATGCAACATCAACTTTGCACCCGTCTCAAGACATGGACCACAACACGGCTTCAGCTACAACTACAACATCATGTGCCAGAGGTCATACATTGACTACCATGAGTCAATCAGGCGCAATCACCAACTTCTCTTTGTTGATACACATTATTTTTTGGTGTATATTATGTTGGGTCTTTGGCCATATTTACTATAAAAAAGAAAAGAAAAAAACTTGGTCCATTTCAAACACATTAGTTTTCATATTCTTTAATAAGTCTTCACTCAGTTAGCCTTCATAGAATGCTAGGCAAAGGGAAGAAACAAAAATGGAACCAAAGAAATGCCGCAGTTAATTTCTTCTTCAAGTACAATAAGGGCCCGTTTGTTTCTTTGTGTGTAGATATACAATTTGTAATTGTAAATGAAAAGTGGAGGGATCAATTTGGTGGAAACTCCAATTCCCCATGCAAATTAGTGGTTGTAAATTTGTAATTGAACCAATTTTAAAATTTCGCATAGGAAATTGGAGTTCCCACCAAAATTTAAAATTCACTCCACTTTTCATTTACACTTACAAATTGAGTTTCGAAATGCTAAGAAACAAGCGGACCCTATGCTGAAGAAGAAGCCCAGCTCTTGTTATGACAACCTTACAAGTTGAGCTCCAGAATCAATAGGATTTTGTACAATTCAACAAAACCTCCATTACCATTGAGCTCATAGTCACAAGTTATGACTGGACCAAATAGATTTTTAGTGGCAAGACCTCTCTTGGTCATAGGCAATAAATTTGAAATGTTAGATTGACAACCAACTAGGATGTAAGTGGTACCCAATAACCCGATCTTATCCGCATGGAGATTTTGTGTGTTTCGTCATAAAAGTTGTAACCAAAAAGCTTAATGGGTTATGATGCAAAGGAAACTTAACATTATCTAGCAATCGAATAACTCAATGCGCCATAACAATATGTTTTACCTCAAGTTAAATTAAGTTTTGTCACATTATTTGCTATTATGTTTCTTAGTAATTTCTATATTATTGGTGATTACTTGTTTTGATTGTTAGCTAATTTCTATAATATTTTTACTTATTGTTCGCTTGTTTGATTATTTGTGAAATTGCTAACTTATTAATTTGTGGTTTCTTGCTTATTTGTTTGTTGTAATTCTTCTTTCATTACTAGAGTTTTTTACTTAATAAGGATTCCAGCGAATTCTCAGCTGCTTATAAGATAAGTTGAGCATTATAAAATAAAAACTACACCATCGATAATAACTGAAAATAAATTTGAAATTTTAGTTTTTTATTTAGATGATGACTAAAATTACGGTTGCAGACTAATACAATTAATGAAGATAAATGTGAAAATTATTTTGAAACTCATTAACAATTTAAAATAGATGTCATAAAATGTTTTTATATTTTCCTTTAGAATTTTTTAATTTATTTTCCAGTTTAAAAAAATTATTTTATATAACTTTATATTTATTTAATTAAATAAATAGAAAATTGTGTAACCTACATAATGCGTTACGCTATATGTGATAAAACCTAACAAAAGCAAAACGTTATGTTACCGTTATCACTACTTAAACATTGGTTTAAACTATAAATAACTTTTCATATGATAAAATTGAACTATCATAATGAAAATTAGTTGCAATTGGTAACTCAGACAATTATATCTAAAGATCATAATCCGATGCGAACTTAATAAGCAAGAAGGGCTTCTGATCATAACCAAGTCCAAAACAGATTTCCTTAGCAATTATGATTTGGATCCTACATGAATCTAACCTGTTTACACACCTACAACCAGAAAAAAGACATTTAAAATTTCCTTTAAGAAGATTCTCAATATGAAATTGCAAACCACTTCCAAATATGGAACCATTCTCCTAGCCAATCCCATTTCGATAGGAAAGGCTTGGAAGAAGATAAGTGATGACATTGATGGCTCGGTCATATGTCGCACAATCATGATTTCATGAGCTTGGGAAATCCTTGTGCACCCTCAGTATATCGTCTGAACTGCCTAGATAATCAGGTTTTCCTAATTATGATGTTTTAGGATCCTATGTAGTTATAGTACCCAATTTCTGGTAGGTGAGTTTCTACTAAAACTCATAAACAAATACGACAAATTGATAAAATTTGTATGCTAAACTTGTATGAGACTGATGGTAATATATATTTTCCTAGGTTGCAAAGTGTTTCACTAGTTAGCCCATGTCAGTTAGGAAAGAGGCCAATTCGCTACGCAAAATTGGAGTCTAAGTTCTGCAGTGTTGAGACCGACAGAATGACAAGTCAGACGCTATCCCAACTAACCAGTAGATGCAGAGAACATTTGGCCAGAATGTCTCATGTAGAAATCGTAATATGGACGGTAAGAAGGTAGTTAGTAAAAAAGAGATAGCCACGAGGAGAAAGGGACAATCTAATAACCAACTCAATTCCATTTGTAGATAAAATAAGAAATAGAAATTTAATGGGTTATTAATGAAAACAATGCCCACGTACAAAAAGTTCCATGATAATCCAATTCATAATACAAGTTGGAAACTAATATAATGAGAATTCAAATTTATCACGATTAGAAAACTAATAAATTACTAAATTATTTCTTAACATTCCCCTCAAGTCGAAGCATATCATGTGCTCACAACTTATATTAAAGTATTGCACTCTAAATAGAAAAAGCAACAAAATTAGTTATGACACTCCATAAAACACGACGATTGACAAGCAACAACGGTAATTAGACAAGCAACTGTAGTAGGCATTTGACAAGCAGCACCACTGGGCTTTTGACAAGCAACAGTACCACTCCACTTTTAAAGAGCACAACAATTGCCTCCTCTTTTAAGGAGCATAATAGTACATAAGAGGAATTTACCAGAAACGATATCATCAAGAGATGAAGAAATGTTGTAGAAAAGGTTTTTTTTTTTTTTTTCCTACTCTCTCTTGACCTAGCACGTACAACTTTAGATCCATACCATAACAATATCTTGGAGCTGAACTCTCAAGAGCAACAACTTTTGAGAATATATTTTAAGTTAGAATTAAGAAGGAGATGAAAAATGATGCTGTGAGGCTAAGAGCTTTAGTAGTTCTCTTACCGCGATAGTGTTTGAATGTTAAAATTAATCTAATTCAAGAGTATGTCCCGAATTGGCTGAAGAATGGAAGGAATTTTTCTTTCAATGTTTTACGAGTGGAATCTCATGTTAATATTGCTCAGCAAATTCATGATTTCGTGGCTCAATTCCCAAAAGCATGGCTTAATTCCAAAAGGCAAAGTCGAAATGAAATGTTGAACTAGATTTTTTTAATAATAAAACTGTAGCCCTAATTAATTATGCAAGTCAAATCCCTCTATCAACATTGTTAGGAATCGAATATGTAACCATCCTCCTGGGGGCAATATAGGGTATTACTGGTTGGGCTAACCCTAGTTTCCTACATTGTTAGAAGGCAGTGTTTACTACTAAGGTTCTAAATATCGGATATCGGTATCGTATCGAATGAACAATTTCATATCGGATAGTGGAATATCAAACGATAAATTGAGGATATAAGCTAATATCGGGGTTTTTATATCATATCGGTAGAACCTCCAAAACGATATATCAAGCGATATATCGTTCGTTGCAGCCGATATTTAGAACAATGTTTATTACCATTACAAAAGTTGTTTGAACATGGAAGAAATTCACTCGACAATTATTCTTAACTTAGCTTCTTAGAACATCACTTGTAAATTATGAAGAATGGATGCAAGAAACCCCTAGACAGCCTATTACAACTGTATTTTAAAGGTAATGTCAAAGTTTCTGAGGTGGGTCACCCGCCTATGTTTTACTCAAAGGCCAATATGTCTTTTCCCAAACAAGTAAAACAAATTACTTTGCGATAAGCAGAACACACCAACCAAAAGTTTGGAGGCAATATTATTCCAGATGAAGAACCTGCTCAGAAAACAACAGTCACAAGTGCAGAGAAGATCGAAGTTCTGATTTAAACAAATAAAACATGAGCATTCATACTATACATGTGAACGATTTTCTTGATAAAGAGTTTCTTCGAAGGTGGTGATAAGAAAGGTTACCTTTCCTAAATAGTTTTTAGAAAGGTTAATCTAAGAAATCTTGGAACGTATGAACTGGATAATGAGTACAAGGGTTTAAATGTTTTTTGGGAGCTCGTACCAAATCTGTGATCTTGTAGTGTGGAAAGTGTTCAAGCCTATAGGTGCCAAAGCAAATAGAACTGCAATTTCGATCAAAGGGTGTGTGTAGTTCAAAAAGGCAACCTTCAGCTATCTCAATTACTTTCTTGTTTGAACATGGAAGAGATTCACTCGACAATTATTCTTAACTTAGCTTATTAGAACATCACTTGTAAATTATGAAGAATGGATGCAAGAAACCCCTAGACAGCCTATTACAACTGTATTTTAAAGGTAATGTCAGAAAGTTTCTGAGGTGGGTCACCCGCCTATGTTTTACCCAAAGGCCAATATGTCTTTTCCCAAACAAGTAAAACAAATTACTTTGAGATAAGCATAACACAGCAGCCAAAAGTTTGGAGGCAATATTATTCCAGATGAAGAACCAGCTCAGAAAACAACAATCACAAGTGCAAAGAAGATTGAAGTTCTGATTTAAACAAGTAAAACATGAGCATTCATACTATACATGTGAACGATTTTCTTGATAAGAGTTTCTTTGAAGGTGGTGATAAGAAAGGTTACCTTTCCTAAATAGTTTTTAGAAAGGTTAATCTAAGAAATCTTGGAACGTATGAACTGGATAATAGTGGAGTACAAGGGTTTAAATGTTTTTTGGGAGCTCGTACCAAATCTGTGATCTTGTATTGTGGAAAGTGTTCAAGCCTATAGGTGCCAAAGCAAATAGAACTGCAATTTCGATCAAAGGGTGGGTGTAGTTCAAAAAGGCAACCTTCAGCTATCTCAATTACTTTCTTGTCACCATTTAGATGGGCGCAATCAAGAAGGGCTATAATTATCAGAGGTGACAAGGGGTGGTGACCTAACATGAGGCAAATAAGGGGCTAGAATGTTAAGCAAATAAGGGGCTAGACTTCCAACATAATGTACCCACCAAAGTTTGTTATTTGTACAAAAAGCTTGAGATCGAAACTTGAACAGCAGAATGGTAACAGTAGTGTGGGTATCAACACATTTGATATGTACGAAACACAAAGAATGGAGAACAGTTGCAAAAGAAGTGATTGAGGTAATATTGTACATTATTAGGGGAAGACAGAATTGAGTTCATATAATATAAATAGAAGAAAGTTTGACGGGAATCCCATTCTTACACGAGAAACGGAAAGATCATCTATGCTAATTTAGGTGAAAATATGTACAGGTCCTAAAAAAGCATCACGGTCTTCAAATGGAGTTTGAAAGTGTGCCTAAAATTTCAAAGGGAGAGACCAAGCCTACTTTTTCCAAGGATATTTTGGTTAAACATGACTAAGAAAACAAGCGAGTAACAGGGACAGGGAGTTCGTCTTTGTAGGAAGTGGGATTAACCCACCCTAATAAAATAGCAAAAATCTCTCGTGTATGGAAGTGGGATTTAACCCGTTAAGAAATTACTAGTGAGGGCACTATTTTAAAAAGAGTTGCTATATCAGATATAGCTGCCCACATAGCATTTTTTATCCTATCCTCTACAATTTTGCACCTTCTATTGCATTTATTGTTTTAGGCATATATCAACAATATGGTCGATCCAATACAGCAAGCGCAATTGGATGCAGAAGAAGCTAGGGCGTCACACAACCAAGAATCAAGGATCGCGCTTAAATCACTGTGGAAGTAATGTTGCGTAGCGGAAGTTGTGGATGAGAACATCCAAGAAGCATTATGTCCTCCTAGGGTATCTGAAAATAGGATATGATGCAACAAATGCAATCCCCATTGTACGCAGTTCCTTTTAGCCAAACACAACAAAGTTTACCAGCATATTATGCTCCCTAGCTCAAAGTTGACGATGGAATTAATAAGATGATCAAAAAAAATTCACGAAAAGTCTCGTGGTACCAGTCCACCATAGTTACTTAGCTTACAACTCTTCAATAAGACCATCAATATATTTTTATGGATTCATAGTACATAGATTGTAATGCCCTGACCTCATGCTTCCTACAGTTGTCTCTAGTAAATAAGTTGGAGAAAGTTTCATAAGCATAATGGGTGTTCATGCAATATAAGTTGAATATATTCATTGTTTTTGAATTGCTGATATTGTTTTTGCAATGCAAAAACAATGAATTTATTCAACTTATATTGCAGAAACATCCATTATGCTTGTGAAAAAAAGACGACTAGATTCATGCATGTGTGACAGGTGCTAACAATGAATTTATTCAACTTATATTGCAGTAACATCCATCATGCTTGTGAAAAAAAGACGACTAGATTCATGCATGTGTGACAGGTGCTAACAATGAATTTATTCAACTTATATTGCAGTGACATCCATTATGCTTGTGAAAAAAAGATGACTAGATTCATGCATGTGTGACACGTGAATATATAGCATGGACTTCCCAATTGCCTGATCAAAAGCAGTATTAGGGACCATATTTTGTGGGGAAAAAATGAAAAGAGGAGCAGCCACAGTTCTAATATTTTCTTGGGAATCTTTAGTTAGTCTTCCATTGCCAACACCTCTTCAAGGAGTAAAACTATAAATGTTAGCATAAGAACATAATTTCTTCTACTAACCATCAACCTAAGAAACAGAAATGGCTCTACCAAGTTGAAAACAGAAGTAAAGCAAACACATGATGGCAGCAGGAAGAAGAAGAAGAAGAGTATCAATTAAAAAGTTAAAGACGACAAATCATGATGCATACATGAAGCATATATCATTAGCACACTAAGTTTTCAGATTACAGAACATTATCTGACCAATAAGAAAAATAGCAATGTGTGATATTGCAAAAGATAAATTTAAAAAACAAAAAAATTATTATGCTCTCTTCTTCTCACAATTTCCTTAGACATGAATTTAGCAATAACTTGGAGGTTTAGAAAAATGTTGATAGCCGGTTGTAAATTTTTTTATCATTATCTTCTATGGTACCTTCCAAACATGGATTGCATTTGAATGAATTCATAGCCAAACCAGAATCAAGGATAAAGGATGATTAAAATTAAATGATTGTATCATTCAATTGTTGTGAGATTTAATGGAGAAAATGCAACTATCTAACTATTTCAGGATTATAATAATACAATTTCCAACAAAATGACATGAGTTCTTTCAAAATAATACAAAGTAAGTATCTAAAATTTGAACAGGTACCTCTTGGTGAAAATCAGTCATGGACACTATCAGATGCAGAAAAACCTTTATTGCGGCAAAAGCAACAGCATCATTTGCATGTTGAAGCTTATCCTTGAGGAGATTCATTATGTCAAATATCTTGTTGCTATCTGTGGGTATATATTTAGATACTAACTGACATATAAGGCGTTGTGTCCATTCACCGAAATCTTTTATCCTGTAGATTGAAATGATACACTTAAAACGTTATTGGTAGAACTTGACAGTAGAATGATTCAGCAAGATGGCATCAAATCAAATTCAACTGCTTAAGGAAAAGGATAATGTAAACTTTGAATCAGCTTATACAGAAGATTCACATAATTTGTTACCTTCTCAAAGTGAGAAAAATAATGGCACAAACAGCACAACCAACAAGGATTATTCAATGTAATAATAGTTGGTTACAATGTTGAAAATAACGCGTTATGAAACCCGTTATATTGCGATATGTAACCTAACAGAACCCCAACGCTACGTAACAACTGGAAATAACTTAGTGCACTATAACAGTACGTTTTTATGTTATTTTACGTTATATTACGTAACATTAAGTTAAATTACGTTATGTAACGTTATTTAAAATTATTTTTTTTAGTAATTTCTATATTGTTATTGATTAGTATTTTGATTATTAGCAAATTGCTGGAATTTTCATACTTGATTAGTTGTTGGTTTGTTTGATTACTTGTGGAATTGGTAATTTGTTAATGTGCGATTGTTTTCTTATTCGCTTATTATAATTCCTCTCCGGTTGCTAAAATATCATACTTGTTGATTCTATTGAATTTTTAACTGAACTAAAATCAATAATTACGAATAAGATAAATGGAACATTACAAAATATAAATTACAACAATGATAATAACTAGAATTGAAATAAAAAATTAGAATCTTGTTTTCTTGTTTTAATGATGACTACAATTATGGTTGCAGACTTGCTATAATTTATGAAGATAAAGTAAAAATTATTATAAAACTTAATATAAAATTTAAAATAATTATGTATTATAAAATATTTTTATATTCTTTTCTTATATATTTTAAATTTATTTTTCAATTTATGAAAATTATTTTATATAATTTTACATTTATTTTTATTAAATAAATGAAAATTTGCATAACCTGCGTTATGTATTACGCTATGTGCGACATAACCTATCAAAGGCAAAACATTACGTTACAGTTATCGCTATTTTAAACATTGGTTGGTTATGTATTCACTAATGTGTAAGCATTGAATTCCACACTTGGGTTCAAGATTTCATGTATTTTTTTCAAAATTAAGGATGCCTAGCACCAAACCCCCCATCTCATCCTTGTACGCCCAAAACCAGAGCGTCCTTTTCCATTACCATTTTTA
Source organism: Dracaena cambodiana (assembly GCA_036321105.1). Classification (NCBI taxonomy): domain Eukaryota; kingdom Viridiplantae; phylum Streptophyta; class Magnoliopsida; order Asparagales; family Asparagaceae; genus Dracaena; species Dracaena cambodiana. The sequence goes on from JAYEPQ010000006.1 coordinate 38,675,598, forward strand.
AATCAATTACAGCAAAAAAAAAAAGAAAATATAGCTCTTAAGATTTCGAATTAATGGGGAAGAAAAGGATGACCCTATTCTTTATTGTGGGCTCTCTTGGACAGCGAGAAAAGTTACTGACTTCTGTTGGCATCTCTTGATCCAAGCTCAAGATCTCTCCACAGAGATAACTCTGTGTTTAGGGAAAAATAGCTGAAATAATTGAAAATTCTTCTCTATTCTTCTGTTGCTGAACTCTGTTGGATTCCTCCTCTCCTCTTTTTTCAACTGGATAGGATTGTTTATAGCCAGGGAAGCATAACCACTCCCGTATCTCTTCCCTTATTTTCTTCATAATCGGAGTGTCCAATCCCACAAGGGGGTGGGTAGTTGCAACAAATCTTTCCAAAATTTTAGCAAAACGGCGCAACGCACATCATAACGGACTTGGCGCATATAGAATTCGCAAGGCCCCGCGCCCCTGGGCACACATTCGGGGTTGACCCTACGCACGCCCCAAGGCGCACGCGAGGGTGTGCAATGCTGGCATGCACCCTCCTGGGCATGCGTGGGGGGTCCAGCGAGGGTCGCGAATCTATGTTGCATGCCCGCTTGTGGGCGCCCAGTGGTGGACGCACTGATTCGTGATGCACGCCCACATGGGCACGCGTATGGCTAGTTTAGCCCTACGACGCTCCTTTTTGGGCTGAGCTATTTAAATTTTATCGTTTATAATCCTTCTACATCATTCATCAATATGTTCCCAATCCTGCTCTGTTAGTCCTAACTTTTTTTTCCCCATTGTTCATACCAGTTCAAGCATTCTTCCAGATAGATTGCCTCAAATTTATAGTAAAATTTTAAGTATCAATTTTTAAAATTTTAGCTCAACAAAGCTCATCATAAATGCTCAAAACTACTGGTTTAAACATAATCTCACGCTACAAAATTCTCTAGCGTCTAACTGGGACCAACAATAATTCAGTCGCTACTCTCTCGCCATCTTGCATTCATCACCTTAGATGGGTTTAGGTTTTTATTCCCTGAATTTAAAAAGAACGCTGGAATTTGGAGGGATTAGATTTAGCGAGAAAATGGCAGTTTGGGTTATTATTGTAATTAGCAAAAAAAGGAGAAGATAGGATTAGAGACTTATAAATGAACAGTTGCAGCCACTTAACAAGTAAAAACTAGATTAAATCTAAAGAATTTTAGTCCTGAAAACTGGAATGAAAGGTCAGCCTTTATCAGTTAGCATAACAAAGAAGATTCAGAACAATCAAACAAAACACACTGGTATAGAATCCTACCACTACAGTAACTAAACAATAATGAATCAGTGGGACTGACCCACCCATACAGGGTCATAAATAGGGCTGACCTGATCCAATTTTTCAAATCCAGGTTGGAATTGAATTTGAAATATAGGATCCAAATTAGACTCAGTTGTTATCGGATCTAAAAGATCAGACCTGAATGGATTCGGATAGAATTTGCATTCGAGAAATACCATATGAAAATAGTGTAAATAAGAAGCAATTGCTCTGTCCTAAAGTATAATTAGAGATGTGAGTCCATACTTCGTGAAAAAAAAAATGAAGAGGAGGAGCACACAGTTTTAAGTTTTTCCAGTTCTTATGTGTTTAGAAAAGCATTGGTTTAATTGCAAATATGATAAACATTTAAGACAGAATTTTGTAGACATTTATGAGACATAATTTTAGTCCAATTGGATTACAATCCCACCCCCAAAGAATTTGCATTAAAAATGTTGAAGTGTAAAGCATAAAATATATACTGCCAAAAAGAAAAAAATTAGGAAAAAGTATGGCTATAACAGCAAATCATGTATATCCATCATAATTAGTGATTCGCAACACTTTGCAGACTTGAAAACGAAAACCTGTTTCTAATAAATGGTACTTAGAAAATAGTGGAGAAATCAGCTCAGTAATAAATTTGAAAACAAGCTTAACCTCAAAGCAAAGACAATCATACCAAGTCATTAACAAACTGAGTTTGTAGGTACATCATCAACTTTTCCAATGGCCTCAAGTATTGATGAGTATGTGATGAGATCATACTGAAATCCCTTTGAACTCATCTCTTTCATTAACTTTGCTGCCTCCTCAAACATACCAGCACGACTAAGAGCACCAAGTACAGTGTTGTAGGAAACAGCATCCGGTTTTATACTATAAAGTTTCATGTTTGAGAGCATCTCCATTGCCCGTATGGGACCAAATACCTTTGCCACTCCATTCAGTATAATATTTTGAGAATTTATATCTGGGAGAATCCCTTGTTCTTGCATTGTCCGATGAAGAGAAAGTGCTTCATCAATCATTCCTATCCTAACCATTCCAGACATAAGGGCATTGTAAGCATAGACATCAGGAACGCAACCAAGTTTCTTCATTTCTTCAAAGAGATCCATGGCATCATTAAGACGTCCACATTTACCAAAATGCTTGATCATCACAGCATAAACTCGTGAAGTTGAAGACCCACAGTTTTCTTTTAGTTCCTGAAATAACTCACTGGCAGCTTCATATCGTTTGGCTTTCCCAAGAGCATCAATCAGGCTGCAATAGGCTGCAGGACATGGAGGAAATCCCTTCTCATCCATCTCCTCAAGAAGTATCAGAGCTTTCTCCACTCTGTTGGTTTTAGAAAATCCATCAATGAGAATTGAGTAGGTGAAGGCACTGGGAACAATTCCTCTTTCCTTCATCTTCTCAAACCATTGAGCTGCTTGTGATGAGCCAGATTTAGATTTGAAAAGTGCTTTAATCACAATATTATAAGTAACCACATTTGGAATGCATTGCATAGTCTCCATTCCGTCGAATATCTTGATGGCATCATCCAGGCGCCCAGCCTTGCTTAAAATGTTTATAAGATTGTTCATGAGCACTGTATCTGCCTTACAACCTTCTCGTTGCATCTCATGAAACATGTGATAAGCATCATCAACTCGTCCAGCTTGACCAAGCCCCTTTATCAGTTCAGTGTAAGTAAAGACGTTCGGGGCACAGCAATGCTCTCTCATTTCACGGAACAACGCCAAAGCCTTCTCAACCTTTCTCGATTTAAAGAACAAGCTCATCAAAGTCGTATAGATCTTCGCTGTGGGTTGCATCCTATTCTCTTTCATCTCCTCAAACAGCCTAAGAGCAGAATCCTCCCGACCCAATTTGCCAAAAGTTGCAATAAGAGCATTATAGGTTGTCGTGTCAGGGAAACAAATTCCCTCGTTGCACATTTCATTGTAAAGTTCATGCACCTTCTCATGATGACCCTCTTGCATTAGCATAATAATCATACTATTGTAAGCACTTGACGTAGGTCTGCATTTCCGAGCTTTTATTTGGTAAAAAATTGAACAGGCTTTACTGACCATCTTTGCCTTCCCTAAAATCTTGATAATCTCGGACAACTCTGTTGGAGTAATTATACAGGTGCTTCTAACCATGTCTTGGATTGTTTTCCACATATCGCCCACTAGTCCTTCTGCCTCTAGGCAACGTATCAAGGCCATGTAGGTGGTTGAATCATGCTCAAAGTTCTTCCTTTTCCCTGCCCATTTAAAGAATTGAACTTTGACAGAAATATCGACATTCGTCTTAAGAACCTCACGAACGAGACGGTGGTCAACCTTCAGCATGAGCACCTCCATGGCCTTCTCAGCATCAGGTCCCCACTTAAATATCTTCAAAATTCTCAAGAACCTTTCATCCAGCGCACGGACGGTGCGATCAGGCCTCGATGCCCTGGGACTAGATGATGAGCCGGGGGTATCATTTCTAAGATTTGGGAGTTTGAACATCTGAACAATCTCATTCTCTGCAGAGAAAAGAAGTCTCATCACCGAAAGAGTCAGATGGCAGCAACTAAAACCAAGTGACAATTGATTATAATTGCAACTCAGATATAAATCACCAATTTCACAATTACAATGTCAACGATAAAGGTAAATGCTTCATTATTGGGGGGTAGAGAGAGAGACCAAAAAAAAAAAGAAAAGAAATTAGAAGTTACAATAAAACCCTGAAAGAAAAACCTTCTGTTGGTCAGTAAAGGCGAAAGCCTCAACTCTAAATTCGAATTTCTACCTACTAAAAATCAATAAAAAAGATAACAACTTTCAAAAGTTCTACATTTCAATTCATTATTCTCAATAAACCCCAGAGATAACTTCATAAAAAGAAACCAAACATAAGCATTTGCCACCAATAGATTTGATCTCTTATTAGAAGTCGAAAAATCCTAATTTGAGAGCAACCCATATATCAAAATCGAATCTTTAATGTCCGCCAGTAACAGCAAAGCATTAAATTAAGGTAAATCACCTGTTTGTTTTAGTCTCTCAAAGAGGAGAGATGAGGTCGTTATCGTTCGCTTCGCAATAAGAGAAGCCGACGATCTCGAAAAACACATCAATATGGTTTACAAACACCAACAGTCGCAATTGAGAGGAGATTATTTCTAATTCTATTGATATATCGGGAAGAGATTATTTCTATTCAAATTTTTATTTTGTGAAGAGAAGAGAGAAGACGGCGGAGGAAAGGGAGCTTCCAAAGGAGCACAACCATTTTTGCTAGTGAGCCCACATAGAATTTACTGAAGAAACGATTTTCCTAGTGAGCACACTAAAAATTCCGAAAATATCCTTCACCTCTATTTATCATACTCCTCTCCCTCTTCTCTCCTATTTTCCTCCCTAACTGCCTAAATCCAAAAAAAAAAATCCTAACCCTAACTTTTTCTTTCCCCTCCCACTTTCCCTATTCCTCTCTTTCCTCTTCTCTACCTCCTTCTCCTTCCAAATCTCCCTCTCTCTTCCATTTCTAGAGCCAGGACAGCCACCGTCGCCTTCCCGTCATTGCTAGGTGAAATTTCCTAATATAGTAATATTTTTTAAATTTAGATTTTTTTTATTTTTGGATCAATCAAGTCTTCAATATTAGAGTTTGGTGATTTTGTTGAGTTTGAGAGGAGGAAAAGGGGAGGAGGTAGAAAATTTGGTTGTAGTATTTTTTTGTTAATTTTTTTAATATTTAGATTATAATTATTAAGAAAAATTAATATTGTAATCATAGTTGTAAAATATGCGAAATTTAGTTATTTTTCTAATCATGGACGTTAATATTAAATTTTATTAGTTAATTTTGAAGTTTGATGGTATTGTCCTAATAGTTGATTAAATAGCAAAAAACGGTTTCAGTGTCTTTAAACTTTAATATTACACTATCTTGCAGCAAAAAAAATAGAGAAAATATGATATTTGTAGCAAATTTTACTTTGTAACTACTTACTTACACATAGAGAAGTTACTGTTCTGATAAATAACATCTATGAATGAAATATCTTTGTATTCCATAGATGGATCCGGCAGAATCTTCTCGCGTACAACCAACTGCCTCGTTAAGGAGGAAGAAAGCAGCATCTCGACCACAAATCCGTCATCCGATATGAGAGAGAGAAATCGAAGTTGCTGTAAATCCTGAATTAAATGTAGAAACTCCTAATTTGATAAGATATGATAGTGCAAGCCTAGAGGAAGGGAATAATGATGTAGGAGTCTCTCAAGATGATCTTCAATATGATCTTTAAGAGTCAAATTATCGAGGTCCAGTTGATTTATCAGTATTGAAGAGTTTCAAGACGCACATTACTTTCTTCGTCTTAAAAGATAAGATAATTATTTCCCGTAAAAAACCATAAACCAATTATTGTGTGTGTGCATATATTATGACTATATTATATATACAGGAACGAGATCCACTGCGATGTATTAGTCACTGGAGAAAAATAAGTGCATGATCATTGACGACACCGCAGCCAAACACCCGATTTATGGAATTAGTACGTGGGTCTTCATTATATCCATTGGTCAAATGCTACTACCAATACATTAATGCTGTTGAGCTTAGCGCATTTGTTGAGAGATGGCATCCCGAAACAAACACATTTCATATACCTTCTGGTGAGATGACCATTATGTTGGATGATGTTTCCTGCTTGCTTGACTTGCCTGTAGCAGGAAAATCCGTGTGCCAACAAGAATCAATAGTTTCACGTGAAACTGCTGACACAATTACTCATTTCTTGGGCGTTAGTTATTCTGAAGCGTGGAATGAGCTTAATACGAAAGGCGGTGCATCGGTTCACTGAATTGGTTAAGAGAAAATTTTTGCGAGGTTGTTGACACCGACACCGAACATAAGATTCGGTGTGCTGCAAATGCATATTTACTGTATTTTCTTGGTTGCACGCTTTTTGTGGACAAGAGCTATACAAGAGTGTCTATTGATTACTTACCATTGCTTCATGACCTCGAAGATGTTCATACATTCGCATAGGGTGCTGGGGCTCTTGCATGGTTATATAGGCAGTTTGGGCTTGCTTCTCAAGTTAACGTTGCTCAGATTGCCGGGTATCTCACATTACTACAGGCTTGAATTTTCTCTCATTTCCCCACCTTTATGCCAGTGTCGAACCGATCCTTTATCGACGGTGAACCACTTGCTTGTCGTTAGTTAAGCAGACGGGATCACAATATCTCTTAATCACATGTACAGTCTATTCGGTCCAGTCTAGATAAACTCACCGGCAACCAGGTAACATGTTGCACTATTTATATACTTATTTAGTTTGCAAGCTACATGTTGATTACAATGTAGTTCTTTGTGCTTAAAAAACTTACAGGTGGTTTGGGATCCATATAGGAAATAGCGCGGGGTGTAACAGCCAATAACTACATGGTAAAGTACACTCACATTGAGGAGATATGGATTAATTGGCTAGATCACGTATTGCATCAAGAGCACCATGGGTCTATTGCTGACTACCAATCCGATTGCACGTCAGATTATATTCCGTGACTATCTAAAGTTTTACAGGGATTTCTTGGAGTAGCACCAGATGAACCCCATGTAGAGGAAAGAAGTCAGTCAACCCGCCCGGATACCGTTGATGAGGTAATCTCCATATATGTTCTTTATTTTATGTCCCATATAGTACCAAGTTTAACTGATACTTTCATTTTTCCTGAATTAATTCTACAGAGATATACACGTGCAGTGGTTATAATAGATCAATTACTTGTGCAAAGGGAGAAGGCATTCAAGAAGCGGCATGGGATGTTATTTAGTGCACTTGCGAAGATTAAAACCGTGATAACTGTTGCACTTAGCCAAAAGAACCACTAGAAAAACAAGCAGAGGAATAAGCAGAAGAACATGCCATTCCTGATGCACCCGATATAGCGGTAATGACTCGAACCAAAAGCAAACGTCAACCTCCGAGGAAGACACGGAGGCAGTGATTAGGTTATATTCTAAGTGCATTGATATGAATGTTGTAAGAAACTTGAACTGGCAAGTGACAATGTTTTGTTTCAAACATTTTGCTATTTTGATGAATATCTGCTCTTTATTTGTAATGAATCCTAATATTTGCTCTTTGTTTGATGAATATTTGCTCTTTATTTGTCCAGAGCTTATTTGGTTTATTTGTGGTGACTGTTATACTATTATGCTATTTTGGTGACTGTTATGCTATTTTGGTGGAAATGCTTATTTTGGTGGAAGTGTTTTCTTCACTATATTTTCATTGTTTGTCTGTATGGGAGCTTAAACATATTCTTCACTATATCATTGTTTCAGTGTATGTATCAGTGTATCAGTATTGAAGTGACTATATCAGTGTTGTCAGGGAGCCTATCTTCTCTTTTTTCTTTCTTCATTATTTTTTTGTTGTATTCATGTGTGTCTTTGCTCGTTTTTTGTTCATAAAGTGATGTTAATGTATGCTTACTAATGATATATCAGTTTATTTCGTATATTGAGTAGATATCAGGTGTCCGGACTGCCAGTCCGGACAGGTTCTATCTGCCCGGACTGTCGGGTCCGGACTGCCAGTCCGGACAGGGACACCCTGTCCAGACTGCCAGTCCAGACCGGAAATACTTGTCCGGACTGGCAGTCCGGACAGCAGTCCGGACAGAGAGGAGGAAGAAGGGCAAAATTGGAGAATTTTTTTAAGGGCAAACTTGATATATATGGAAAGTTATTAAGTGGGCTAACTAAGAAAAAAAGTGTGCCCCTTTAGAAGTTCCCCAGAGAAAAGGGGGAGGCTTGCGGATCCGGGTTTTCCCGATTACTCTTTTGGAATCCGACCCATGTTCAGTGTCCAACACTTTTTATATGTTTTCATTTTTTTTTAATTTTTAATAACACTTTTCAAATATAGCTCGAGAGACCGAAGTATGGATAAAATTTTTATAAGAGGAGTTAAAAAGAGTTCAAAGAATTCTATCCAAAATTTTATTTCATTTCTAAAGAAAAATCAAAAGCTATACATGCTGCTCAAGGAAAAGATATTTTTCAAAAATATATAAGTTTGTCTTTGATTTCATCTTATTTTTCTCTAGTAGATATGCTATTCAATTGCTAATTTACAGATTTTTAATTAATAATAAAGAATCTTATAAGATGGAAGAAATATAATACTATATCATTGAAGACCACTTAAGTCCGAAGAGGCTTCTTAAATTAAAAAAATTTAAAAAAAAAAATCAATCAGCAATATGCTCGAACTTTGAAAGGATTTTGAATTTAATCATTATCTCAAAATTAGTGAGTTGATCTTAAAGAAGTGTCACACCATAATTTTTTCAAGAAACAGGTATGAAGGTGTTATCGAATCTCTCTAGCAAACCTTTTGATTAAAGTGACATTAATATAGCTCCTGACAAGCAAATCTTGCTTGTTTATTTAGGATTTGGAGTTGTTTTTGTTTAGATCAATTGAAATATGAATAGCTTCATATTGACTTTTCCAAGGAACATAGTTTGATAGAAGCAAGTTAGCTTCGCAGATAATACCTTTCAAATACAATTTATAGTGAAGTTGATTGGAAAAATTAATTTGCAAAATTAATTAAATTACATCCTTATTATAAAAAAAGACAAAGAATATAGACAGAGTCGGAAATGATATTCATTAGAAGAGATGATGAAGTCGTAGTATTAAATAAATGTAAAATGGATGGAAGGGAAGAGAGAGAGAGTGAGGATATTTTACCTAGATGCAAAAGAATGAGAATCAAAAAGATGATGATGAAACATGAAAGTAATGAGTCTCTCAAACGTATTCTGATAGCATTGCAAAGTTTAGTCTTTGAGAATAATTTTGTATTTTTGTATATAAAAAATAACTAATTTGCCATAATCCCTTTGTATTATTGACCGAAAATAGACTAGCAACCTATCACAATTGCATATAGGATTGCCTAATAGTTTATATGGAAAGTGTCACACTCCGTTTTCGATATACGATATATGAGTACTACAAGTACCGGCAACATATTTGGTTTGAATATGCTAAAATCTTTCGGTGAGTTAAAATAGTTTATAATTAATTACATATTCCTCCCTCAAAATGATACTAGAAATGGCCCCCACGTTTTGTGTGGCACTTTGTATGGATTATTCGGTTTGAATATGCTAAAACTTTTTCAATCGAACGACACGAATTAAAATAGTTTATAATTAGTTATGAATTCCACACTAAAATAATTTAGCTATAATTGCTTTATAGCTTCATGAAAATTATTATGAATTTCTTTAGTTTTTATCTCACATCTAATATGCGATTATTGAGTTAGAGATATTACAAAAAGACTTGAAATATAGAAACTACAATATGCATTAAAAGTGCATATGGTTAATGAAGAAATTTATAAAGTTATATAAAATAATAGATAATAAGTTTTAATTTTCATGCACTTATTCTTTGCGTAAACAATTTTTTAAAGCTATGTTTCTTTGTAATATCAATTAATTATCAAGTTTTAGAATTTATATTTGATAACAAATATTAATAAATAATTTTTAAGTGAGTATTATGATATCTGAATTTTTTCTAAATAGAATTTTCTAACTCTTGATTTTATCGTTTGCGCACAATGGCTTTACCTCTGACTTTGGCTTTATAATCTTTTTAGCTAAAAAGTTTAATAAATACTAAATTTTCATAAAATCTTATAGCTTCTAAATCTATGGAAAAGTAAGACTATAAATTTTTAAATTAATTATCCAAAACATCCTATTCTTATATTTGGTATATAATTTCTTATTTTTATGTTTGGCATGTAATTTTAGAAAGGGTAATGATTATGAGTATTCATGAGGCATGTGTAAACTGGCTGTCCAAAAGAATCCACATTTTTCTTAAAAATTTGTTAAAAAAAACCTGAACCCTGCATACCCTAGTTCCTGCTATTGCTTATGCCAAGAGAAATGAGAGCGGACTTTTATTTTGCATTGAAGAATGGAAAAAAATGATGATGATTTTATTCATGCCGAAATGGTACTTTTGTAAATACTTAGAACTATATGATTAATGAATGACTCTTTTTTCCAACTAATGGCTAATATGCTACACCATTCTCTTTCAATGACAGCGTGCTACCAACTCAATCAAGGAGTGCGTCCTTAGAAATTTAATTAAAGAGTTAAGTAAAGAAATTTATAGTTTGATTTTAATTTATCAGTATTTTATTATTTATTGTTTCAATTATTTTTTCCAAAAACTTATCAAATTATTTCAGGATGCAGAGGTCAATGAGAGAAACACTAAAAATATTATCATGCATTTTTTTGATATCTAGAATAAGAGATAAGAATTATTGAAATAATTACCAACATAATTTAATATTTCATAATTAATCAAAATTGGAAAATTTTCACAAAATTCTAAAAAAATCTTAAATTTTTTTGATGTTTGATAACTTTGAAAATTAAAATTAACTAGAGTTGTGGAATTTAGGTTATGCCCACAAAAAGTCCCATGAGTGTCTAATTTGACCCTTGATTTTGTACTCTGGCATGGTCATATTCAAATGAACTATACATGTAGCAATGATTTAATATATTATATCGTATCCACTTAGCAAAAGAAATTCATTATTGAAATTTAAAAATAAGAGACAGGTATGAATCGGGGACCATATGATAGAAAATTTAAATGAATAGATAAATATGATAATTATAAAATAGATGAGTAAAACTTTTTTTTGTCATGAATCAATTATATACGTGTTCTTATGTGACAGTAGTTATATAGTTTTTCACTAAAACTAGGTAATGATATCACCCTATAATGCTCCGGTTTATCAGTTACTTTCCAAAACAGAGAATAGTACTTAAAAGTTCATTTGACTATCAACATGCACAGAATTTTGGAATAACTGTAAGTATTGACACATTCAAATAAATAATAACATGTATGAAACTGGAACATTTCTTATATAGATGAAATTGATTATATAAAATGACACACCGCTCTGAATACGAATATAAAAGAATAAAAAAAATAGAAGAGTAAAGCAGTATCAAAATAAAAAACTATAAACAAGTATATACAAATGATCTTTGGATGGCACTCTACTGTTTATTGTTGTTCGACCTGCTCAAATAAGTATGGATCGTTGACTGGGCGACTTCTCCTTCTCAGCTTCCAGATCTGGGTTCAGAATCCAAGGGATTAAACTGAGCAAATAACATTAGAAAAAGAAAGGATGTATTATCATGGTACTCAGTGTCGATCATGATAACCTAAATGAATAATAATATAAGTAAACTTGGAATCACAATTAAATCAGATGTATATATGTATGCAGATAGACATAGGCAATGCATCTTATTTAGGTTATATATATCAGATATTTTATTAAGCAGACTATTAATTAGACAGATATTTGAAACTACCAGTCATGAATAAGATAGCACTATTTTTTGTTATCGTATAAGTGAGCGCACATACCTAGAACTCGGCTCAGATTCATAGTGTTGAATCATAATATATCGCAAGGCACTCATAATAGAAAACAGATTTTGTATCAAAACAAATGCTCCATTTTGGAAACTCATAATCAAATTAGATGGTCGCCCTTACTCATCCTCCCTTGTCCCCTTCCCCCCTCTTCCCGACCCTTCGTGCGTCCTTCCTCTTTGCCCCATGATAAGTGCCATATATTGCATATTTATAACCTTCATATTACCTATTTTTGTATATAAATAATACTACTTGGGTATTTTCAATGTGTTTTTCAGGGAATATGATTTATACAAGGAGATGGCATAAATCAGAGTCGGAGCAGAAAATCAAACTTCGAAAAGTTGCTAAAGTGGGCAAAACTACAAGATTAAATTACTGAAGGGAGTCAAAGTCAAATACAGTCAGTTAAATCAAGTCTACAAGAAAATCCAGAGCAAAATTCACAAAGTAAGCCGCTAAATGGCGGTTTTATCCGCCAAATAGCGGCTCTACAGTACTTGTTCCGGTGGACATTTCTTCGAGGGCTTCATTGTAATTTTGTTATTTAGTGGTTCTGCTAGAATTAGTATTTGATTTCCGAGGCTTATATATTGGCCGATCCTTGTATTTTAACGGGATTCTGAATTTTTTTGTACTCGTTTTGAATTGAATAAAAATTAGAGTTTTGCTGAAGGTTGACGGCCACAACACCGAATTCCAAAGGTAAACCATTGTTCTTGAAATTTTTAATTACTTTTTAGATAAATTTAATCGCTTTCTAGTTAGGTTTTACTGCTTTCTAGATTAGGGTTTATCATATTCATGATTAAATATTTGATCTTGCTTAGTAAAAATATGAGTAGCTAATTAGGTTAGCTCTACAATGTAGATGAAGCTAAGATCCGCCATGTAACTGCTCTCTAGGATTTTCTTCTTAAATAAAATTAATAAAGACATGATTTTTCAATAAAAAGATCAAAATACAAGAACTCGAAAATTAGGACTTTGATAGGTTATGCTTGAACTAGGTTCTTGATAGCCTATACTTAATTAGGATTTGGGGTTGCTGATTTTATCTTTTTATTTGAATTATATAAAGGATTTAGTTTGTTTTATAAGAAGTAGCATCTTTGATGAGTTATAGTTGCACAACACTTGATAACTCATGCTTAGAGTATTTTAAATAAAAATTAAACTAAAAATATCGAATTTTTATGATAGTAGAAAATAATAGAAGTAAGAACATGGTTGGAAATTAGTGATTCTAGATCCTAGGTTATTTAGATTAACTCAATTTCAAACTAGAATTTTTGGTTAGTCCGTTAGACTAAGGAAAAAATAAGAATCGCAAAAGTACCTTAGATCACTGTGGGACGACCTGTACAGCGCTACAACGATACTGTGCGTTTGCAGTAATATTTCACATCAAGTTTTTGGTGCCGCTGCCGGGGATTGACGGTATTTTTCTTACTTTTTCTGACATTTTACGGGATTAACAGTGTGTGTTAAGTGTGCAGGAAATTTAAATTGCAGATACAAAAAGATTGAAAGAATCCTAAGAGCATCTAACCAAATCAGGAAAAACCAGAGAGCAAAACTCGCTGGTAAAGCCGCCAAATAGCGGTTAACACGCTAAATAGCCGCTAAACAGGTAAGTTCTGGACCTAAATTTTTTCCGTTTCTGTATTTTTATTTCCTGATTCTGTAAATAAATTTAAAAAAAATAAAAAAATATATAAACAGTAGAAATCACATTTTTATTTAATCATATCTATTCCACCATTTTATCTCTCCACCACACCCCACTTCTTGCATCAGTTTAGGAAGTTCACGCATACACTCACGGTCGCTGGTTCATGCCACATTGGACCCGTAATCAATTTGGTTGACTTGTGAGATCAGATTTGTTCATGAGAGACAAGATGGACCAGCCGATCCCGATCCTTCAGGATCGATGTTACCCGTTGCGTAAATCATTACCATCATGCATCAAACTTCCACACGTAGCGGGTAATCACTATGAATTGAAACCGCAGTACATTAGTATGCTTCCTAAATTCACTGGTTCTGATTTAAAAGATGCATATCTCTTTATCAGTGAATTTCAAGAAGTATGCGTAATGATTAAACTGCAAAACTTATCGGAGGACGCAATTAAACTCTGCTTCATTCCATTTACTCTAAAGGATAATGCCAAGAAGTGGTTGTACAGTATGCCTACTGATTCAATCACTACTTGGGATAAATTCGTTACAGTATTTCTCAAAAAGTATTATCCCACGCACAAGACGGCAAGCATCAGAAATCAAACTAATCAATTCCGTCAAGTGCCAGGAGAACCCTTCTAGAAATACTTAGAACGGTTTAAAGATTTATTAGCTCAGTACCCCCACCATGCGATAGAAAAGTGGTAGTTGTGTCAAATCATATACGAAGGACTTGATTACACATTCAAAACTCTTCTGGAATCTATGTGTTAAGGGGAGTTTATGAGGAAAAATAAGGATGAAGCATAGGACTTCCTTGAGGACTTATCATGGAAGACTATGCAATGGGAGAGTCCTACTGAGAAGCCCAGTATATCAACTTCTGCTCATAAGGGTGGAATCCATAACGTCGACAGCTCTATAGCTGTCGAAGCTAAGATTGCAGCACTTATAAGGAGAATTGAGGCACTGGAGACTCCTAGTACTCCATCAGTGGGTCAAGTGAATCAAATCCAAAGTCCCACATGTTTTAATTGCGGAACTCCCAATCACGTTATGGAGGAGTGTCCATTGTTAGTAAATTCTATGGGTACCGCACTTGAACAGGCTAACACCATGTATCAAAGACCCGTCAATAATCCATACGCTCCGACATACAATCCTAACTAGAGGAACCATCCAAATCTCTCATGGGGTCAAGGGCAATATCAGGGAGCCCCGAACTCCAACATGCAGCCTCCAGCTACTGGTCAGTTCCCAAGACCAAATATGGTGCCTATCAACACCCAAATACTTCAAACCATGGGAACAATCAGAATAGACCACCTGCACAAAACTACTCATATCCACAACAGAGGTCTAACAATGATTAAGAAAAGCGACTTCAATCACTTGAGAAGAATGTTGAAAATCTTCTCAAGTCTCAGTCCAACCTTGACACATACATGCAGAATCTTATGAAAGTGTCAACTGATTTTATTCAAAGAACATATCAGCACCTGCTCGTGAACTCTCAATCTATTAAAAATGTAGAGTAGCAGGTTGGACAATTAGCGAGTCAGATGAGTGAACGTGGCCAGGGTATCTTTCCAAGTCAACCCATAATGAACCCTAATGTCAGTTCCTCAAACTCCAATCAGTCGCATGTCCACCAATGCAATGCCATTCACACGCTTAGATCTGGCAAGCAAGTGGACAATAATGTAGCCATGCCCCATGATCCCACTCCTACTATCTCGCAGGCTACATCATCTCTTCCACAACCTTCTCCATCACCTCCATCACCGTCACATACTCATTTGGAAAAACCTGTTCCTGAGCTGAAAGCACCATCTCCAAATCGGCTTAGGAAATCTTTACCGCAAGTAGAGAAGATTCTCGAAACATTTCAGCAGGTGAAGGTTAATATTCCACTCCTTGACATTATACAACAGGTTCCTACTTATGCTAAGTTCCTAAAGGATTTGTGTACTAAAAAACGAGCAAGAAACGTTCCTAAGAAAGTTTTTCTTGCTGCAAATATATCACATATCCTTTCTAACTCCTTACATATCAAGTACAATGATTCAGGTTCCCCTACAATCTCATGCACCATTGGGAACACTACATTTGATAGGGCGTTGCTTGATTTAGGGGCAAGTGTCAACTTACTTCCTTATACTGTTTATCAGCAACTGGGGTTAGGAAAACTTCAACCTACCAAGGTCACATTACACTTAGCTGATCGTTCTATTAAGAGACCACTTGGTATAGTTGAAGATGTGCTCATTAAGGTCGGTGAATTTATCTTTCCTGTAGACTTTATTGTCTTAGAAACTAAGCCGATCTCCAATCCACGGAATCAAATTCTCGTTATCTTGGGTAGACCATTCCTTGCAACATCAAATGCATTAATTGATTGTAGGAGTGACCTCATGAAGTTATCGTTTGAGAATATGACTGTGGCATTGAACATATTTAATATGAATGAGCACCCAACGAGCTCTCTCATTGAGATCAATATGATTCATAGTTTGCACTCTCATTCGACCTCTTGCACTGATGATCCCTCATTTGAGCAAATATTTAAAAATGAGCTCATATTATTAGATAAATTGGCACATACAGATTCTATATATGATGATACTTATGCATGTGTGCCATTGAATTATGAGCAAACTTTTGAGGATTTATTTGCAGAGGAGCTCGCATTACTTCGTGAGTTAGAAGAGCCACAATCACATTCACTTGATCATATTACACTCTTCTCACCTCATGATATTTATACATGTATACTTGTTACTAACGATGATTGGCAGGTTTATAATAAAGAATTTTTTAACCAAATTGTTAATGCTTACATGTGGACAAAGAAAAAGCGAGGACGACATAAGAAGCAGACAGGTAATCTCGTAGGTTGATGAAATATAATAATGCACCTACTTCACGTTTAAAACGCACACACTATGAAAGTGGGAACGATCGAGAGGTCGTAACCGCTTTTCATGCATTAATAGGGTGAGGATATTGAGATCGTAATTTTTACGACTCATTATTTGTATAGTATTTGTATAATAGTTTTCATATTTATTTTACCATACTTGGTTTGTGTATGAGGGCATACACAAGTTTAGGTGTGGGGGTAGTTTTTAGGAGATTTTTATTTTTAGGATTTTATTTTTATTTTTAAGGATTTTTTTTATTTAGATTTTTGGGTTTCTTTATTTTACACTTTGGATAGTTTTTAGGGTAAATAATTTTAAAAAAACTGAAAAATAAAATTAAAAAAAATAAAAAAAAAATTTGTTTTCATCAATCAATCAATCTAATTACAGATAAAGGAACAAATTTAGATTTGAAATTGGATAGGAGAGTATATTGGATGATACACTTTGAATTTTCTAAAAAAAGATCAAAATCCGAAAAATAAATATCTCTAATAGTAGTTTTGAGGCAAGTATACATCTATTTTTTACTTCACAATAGTTTATTAGGTTAAGGACAAAGATGATAACGATTGAGTAAGTTTTCTCTCTCTAAACAAATAAAAAAAAAGAAAAAACAGAGTATGATCCAAGTAATCGGGTATTTCGCGCCTAAGCAAGCGTGAATATTCGCATGAAAGGTGAAATACTCTTTAAAAAAAAGAGAAAGAGTACGATCCAAGTAATCGGGTATTTTGCGCCTAAGCAAGCGTGAATATTTGCATGAAAGGTAAAATATTCTTAAAAATAAAAAAAATATAAAAAGAGTATGAACCGAGTAATTGGGTAAGTTGCAACTAAGTAAGTGTGACTATTCACATGGAAGGTGAATATTCTTTAAAAAAAAAAGGAAGAAAAAATTTGTTATGAGAGAGGAGATGAATCATGAGTTAGAATTGGAGTCCAAAACCAAAGTAGACTATCACACGTGCACGTAGATGTATAGTAGCCAATAGATTATCTGTTAGTGGGTATTGAAAGATAGGATTTAAATTTTTGATTAAAATGATAAGTGTATCTGATATGATGCTAAATTTGAAAATTGATAATCTAAATGCGTTCTTGAGTTTGTATATTAGTGAGATTAATTGATGAAAACATGATAAAAAGAAAGATTTTTCTTTCTTTTGTACAAAATTTTTATCTTTCTTGATTTTTGGTTATCATTATTTTTCTTTTCTTTATTCCTTAATATATTTTCTTCATGAATTTTGTGGGTATATTCGCTGCAAACCCTCACGAGACAATACTCGTCCACTAGGGTAACCTAGGGGTTTAAAGGCTTGTTGCACGTGCTAAGTGCAATCGCGATTCCTGCGAAAGTGAGTTAGGATTTTTATTTTTCTTTTTAGGTTTGGATTTTGCTAGAGAACTAGCAAAAGATAGGTGTGGGGGTGTGATAAGTGCCATATATTGCATATTTATAACCTTCATATTATCTATTTTTGTATATAAATAATATTACTTGGGTATTTTCAGTGTGTTTCAGGGAATCTGATTTATACAAGGAGATAGCATAAATCAGAGTCAGAGCAGGAAATCAAAGTCCGAAAAGTTACTAAAGTGGGCAAAACTACAAGATTAAATTACTGAAGGGAGTCAAAGTCAAATACAGTCAGTTAAATCAAGTTTACAAGACAAAAGACTCACTCAAAAGAAACTCCAGAGCTAAATTCACAAAGTAAGCCGCTAAATGGCGGTTTTAGCCGCTAGCGTCTCTACAGTACTTGTTCTGGTGGACATTTCTGCGAGGGCTTCATTGTAATTTTGTTATTTAGTGGTTCTGCTAGAATTAAGATTTGATTTCCGAGGCTTATATATTGGCCGATCCTTGTATTTTGACGGGATTCTAAATTTTTTTGTACTTGTTTTGAATTGAATAAAAATTAGAGTTTTGCTGAAGGTTGACGGCCACAACACCGAATTCCAAAGGTAAACCATTGTTCTTGAAATTTTTAATTGCTTTTTAGATAAATTTACTCGCTTTCTAGTTAGGTTTTACTGCTTTCTAGATTAGGGTTTATCATATTCATGATTAAATATTTGATCTTTCTTAGTAAAAATATGAGTAGCTAATTAGGTTAGCTCTACAATGTAGATGAAGCTAAGATCCGCCATGTAACTGCTCTCTAGGATTTTCTTCTTAAATAAAATTAATAAAGACATGATTTTTCAATAAAAAGATCAAAATACAAGAACTCGAAAATTAGGACTTTGATAGGTTATGCTTGAACTATGTTCTTGGTAGCCTATACTTAGTTAGGATTTGGAGTTGCTGGTTTTATCTTTTTATTTGAATTATATAAAGGATTTAGTTTGTTTTTATAAGAAGTAGCATTTTTGATGAGTTATAGTTGCACAACACTTGATAAGTCATGCTTAGGGTACTTTAAATAAAAATTAAACTAAAAAGATCGAATTTTTATGATAGAAGAAAATAATAGAAGTAAGAATATGGTTGGAAATTAGTGTATTCTAGATCCCAGGCTATTTAGATTAACACAATTTCAAACTAGAATTTTTGGTTAGTCCGTTAGACTAAGGAAAAAAATAAGAATCGCAAAAGTACCTTAGATTCCTGTGGGACGACCTGTACAGCGCTACAACGATACTGTATATTTGCAGTAATATTTCACATCACCCCGCTTCCCCTCTCCCCTGCTCTTCCTCTCCCCTGCTCCCCCTCTCCCCGTTACCCGCTCTCCCTATCTTGAGCTCAGGCTGTCCTCTTTGGTTAAGATGCCCCCCTGCCAGCGAGCCTTCTCCCAATCCCAGAACTTCACCTCCTTTTTTAAATTGGGCGCTATTAGAAAATTGTATTTGGTGCTGGTGGAAAGAAAAAAGGCAAAATTATTCATAAAAAGAATAGGCTTGTAATATTTGTCCAAAGTAATTTTGGTTGGTGTCCTAAGCAAGCACTCATTTTTTGTGCTTGTTTCAGGAGGAACACACCACTTTTCCAAGTGAGCCCACTTCTAGTGTATTTTTGTCCGGATGTACCCTTAAAAAGTAGGCTCGCTAGGAAAAATGGTGTGCTCCTCAGGAAACTCCGGCTATTAGATCCCATACCAGTGACCCGTGCCCGACCCAATTATATTTCAGGCGTCCCTCCTGCATCTTCTCCGTGTTCAAGTTCGCAACCACAGAACCAAAATTCCCCTTCGCCCTTCTCTGCTCACTTCCTCTCTCTAAAAAAAAAAAAAAAAAAAAAAAAAAGAATCAATGGCAGTCGGATCTCTATCTCTTATCTCCTACGCATTGAATCCTATCTCCGAGCTCTCTCCTTCTCCATCCTGCTGCTCGTCGTCGCTATCGTTGCGTGGAGCCCGCAGGCGGCCCTTCTCGCTCCTCCTCTCTCCCCCCTTCAAGCGGCTACGAGCTCTCTCGCCGAAGATTTCGGCATCGATCGGGGAGGGGGACGCCGACATCGATAAATTCTTGGAGAGTAACTCGATTTCGGACTTCATGAGGTTTAAGAAAGGGGAAGGGGGTGGAGGTGGAGGCGGAGGGAGAGGGACCGGCGAGCTGCAGACCGCCGTTGTTAGCTACAGAAAGCGGTTCCCTTGGTTGCTCCTGCAGCCATTTCTTCAGGTTGATGCTTTCCCTTTTAAAATTTGTTCTCTAATTATTTATTTATTTATTTTTTTGGTGGATTTTAAACGGGGATTTTATTCTTTTTTTGTAGGTGGATTTGGTGTCGACTATACACATTGCGGATAAAGAGTATGTGCTGTGACTGAAGTTATTATTTATGATATGTTTTTTTTTTTTGGCAATGAAATCAGTGTTAAATAATTAATCAATGAGTTTATTCGAGTTGATGGAATGCTCTGAAGAGAAAATCTAAACTGCTAATGATTTTACTGTCTTACTTTAAATTATTATTATTATTATTTTTTTTTCAAAGAGTGAGTTTCAATTAGGGAGCAGATTTTAATTAGAAGATGTATGCTCCTTTTTCCACTCTAATTTGAGAGTACTATTATAAATGCAAATTTAATGGTAACGACAAGGATACAAATTTCTAAAAGAAAATTAAGGTTATGGATCTTAGAAGCTTTATGAAAATTACTGTTGTGAAATAATCAGATGAATGTATTATAAGTTAAGAGATACATATATAGGTTTCTCAACATCATACAGATAATTCCATAGGTAATGTGAGACCAAACCCAAATAAAATATAATATTCCCCCTTAAGTTGGAGCATAGATATCAATCATGCCAACTTGTTACGAAAATACTGTTGGTAATGGAGTTTTAGTTAGAGTATCAGCCAATCTTTCTGGAGGAGTAAAGGAGTACATATCAACTTTTTCTCTATAGTATCTCGAATTTGATGACAATCTACCTTTACATACTTTGTATGATTATAAGACACTGGATTTTGAGTAATATAGATGGCATACTGATTATGATAGTGCATGAGCATATGACTCTTTGGTCCGAAACCAAATTTATTTATTAAGTTTTTCAGTCCAGTAGTTCACACGTAGTATGTGTTATAGTCCGATAATCTGATTTAGTGGATATATCTCAAAAAAATTCTATAGCGATATCACTATTGGAGAGATATCAAGGATATTTAGAAAAAATCGAATGTCAATAGCGGACTATAGATATACATGCCCTTCTATCCTAAAATAAATATAAATATGACAATACCTGCATAAATTATATAAACCTACATAAAACATCATATATACATATTGCGATATACTAATTTACATTAAGTCGATGAATCTATAATTACTAAGACACTATTAATAAGTTTTACCGTAGTTGTAATTTTACTATAAATTTAATATAGTTTTCTTGACTTTACTGTAATTCAAATATTTAATAGTAATTTTACAATAATTTATAACTCATAAATCAATCTTTAAAAAATATTACCAGAAAAATCACCCAATTCCAAGTTTTATTAGTGGTAATCAACTTGCTCAAATAACTAGGAAAATGTAAACTAGATGAAATAGGGCAAAAGAAGATTCAAACCTTTTACCCAGTTGCATGAGCTCTGATATCATTGGATATTGTTTGATATTTGAATTCTGATATTGCAGCTGCAATAGCGAATCGGACCTGATATATTGGTGATTTTTTTCTCCTTAAATGATAAATATATTGAGATTTTCAATATCATAGCGGTTAGGTATCTATACTACAATAGTGACGGATATTGCAGTTTCTATTTAAAACCTTGCACGTTTATGATAAGCTACTTTAATTCCAAAAAAATATTTCGGTCTTCCCATAATTTTAGTAACAAAGTGTTATTTAATATAATCCTTTGTCTCAGTCAGAGCTGTTGTGTGACTGTAGTTAGTAGAATATCATCTACATATATAGCAAGATAGATAAAACTAGAGGTAGTATGCTTGACAAATACAGAATGATTATAGTAATAATGTCGAAAGCTAATACTAACCATAATAGTGGAAAATTTTTCAAACTAAGCTCAAGGACTCTTCTTAAGTTCACATCACTTTCTTGAGTTTGAGACTATATTCTCACTATGAGCAACATATTTTCGAGGTTATTCTATATACATCTCATACAGGTCACCGTATAAAAAAGTATTTTTAACATTCAATTGGAACATCGGCCAGTTGAGATTCACGGCAATAGGAAAGAGGATGCGAATGAAGTTGAAACGAGCCACATGAGAGAAAGTCTCAAAATCAATGCCATAGGTTGAGAAAAACCTTTTGCAACAAGGAGAGTTCTATATTGGCCCATCAATTCATTCAGCTTGTATTTGACAGTGTATGTCCAACAAGAACTAACAATAGAAGCTCTTGGAAGAGTATTAACGGAATTGTAGTTTCATGAGAGATGAGAGCTTGCATCTCTTTATCTATGGTCTTCTGCTAAATAGAGACTAACACAGCCTCCTGAAATGATCTGGATGTTGCAACTGAAGATAGAGAGATGGCAAACTAGTGAACAAGAAGGTAAGATTATCATAAGAAACAAATCTCAACATAGGATGAGTAGTAATAATACGTTTACCCTTCCAAAGAGCAATATGAAGATCATAAGGAGCAGATGAACATTGTGGATGCAAAGGACTTGTAGCTCGAGATGATGCAATAAATGGTAGTGAGATTGGAGCAAACACTTTCAGACAATGAGAGCTACCAATAATGGTTACGATGAAGTCACCTTCTCAAACCCTGTATGAGGCACCAACACTTTCTCAATCTTAGTAGAAGACACATGCAAGGGTAGATGGAGAGAAGGAAATAATTGGTCTGTCGTGTTGAAGAAGGAAAATATAGGACATATTAAAAGGTCACATCAACATAGACAAAACACTTTTTACATATTGGATCATAGCACTTATATTATTTCTTTACTCTAGAGTAGCCAACGACACATATGATAGTGCATGGTGATAGCTTATCCAAAGCAGGAGTCAAATTCTGAATAAAACATATTCATTTTAACACTCGATGTAGAAGGAGAAACATGGTTGTATTAGGATAATAATAGGCAACGGTACGTTTACCATGCAAGTCTAAAAATGACATCCTATTAATTAAGTGACATGCTCATAGAACAGTATCAGACCATAGAATATTTTGGAATATGCTTGTGAACATTAGGTACGAGCAACTTTTAGAATATGTATATTTTCTTTTAGCAACACTATTTTGTTGGGACGTGTGAGAATAAGATATTTGATAAATAATTCCATTATTAACATAAAATAGGGAAATATCAGTTTTTATATGTTCCATAATATTATCAGTATGCAAAATACAAATGGATGTAGAAAACTGAATTATTTTTTCGTTATAAAATAACTCAATTGAATGAGGTACAATAAACATTTCTTTGAACATATACATCCATGTCATGCATAAATTATCCACAAAGTGAAGCTTTAAAAAGGAAAAATGACATGGATCCAAAAATCAGAATGAACTAACTTAAATAGAACACTACTATATACATTGACTCTACTAGGATGAGGCATGGTGATACTTACCTAGCTCACAAAACTCACAATCTAGTCTTGATATACCAAAATGCATCGGATAAAACGAGACAGAGACTTTGGATGTCCAAGTATTAATGTCACTGTAAAGGGGAATCAAAGGAACTAGCAACAAATGTTATAGGTAAATTCTCATTATCCAGATAGTGCATCCTTCATTACTCATAAATCATAATAAATTCTTATTCTAGTATGGAAGTCCTACATAATATAGTATATAGAAAAAAATGTCATAGAACAATTATTGTTTGAGGGTTTAATGAAGTATAACGCATAATAAATTCTCATTATCCAGATAGTACGTCTTCTGTTACTCATAACCCATAATAAATTCTCATTCCAATCGGGAGGTCCTAAAAAATACAGTAGGTAGAAAAGAATGATAATTTGGCTAATAAATAACAAATAGACAGGAAACTTAGGAACAATTAGAATATTGTTTAAGGGTTAATGAAGTATAACGCAAACTACCCGTCATCGGACGTAGGAGAAGGGGAATTATCAGCTCTATGGTATGTGTCCTACTACCTTTCATATGGAGGAAGCTTTGGAATCTATACTCCATTTTCAACTAGAAGAGGCAATGTAAGTATTATTACCTGGTGAGAATGTATGAGTAGCAACATGATTATCAACTATGATGGACAGGAGAATGCAAGTTTGTAAAGATCAGTTTGTGGAATTTGAACTATTGGAGAAGACCGTGTAGGATCCCGATGTTGGTTTTTGCAATAGGACATTTTCTTTGTAGGGCTGGAATCAAAGTTTTAAATTGAATCCAATATTGATACAATGTATTGGATTTTGTGATATCATGTACAATATGGATAGGTCCCGATATTGCTAATATTGTTAATTTTGCCAACATATTTGATGAGGTAGAATACATCTAATATTGCCGATTTCCGATACTATAAACCATTCATTGACACATGTAAATATCGATTCTGAGATTTTAAATCTTGGTTGGAATGTTCTCGATATAAGTAGTATTCCTAGTTGTTGTAAATGCCATGAGACAATGGCTTTGAAAGGAAGAGTTTAAAGCTTACGGTTGTTCAGTTCACTTATTTGAAATACTAGATAAATTTGCTGTTCTGTGGTCTGTGCTTATTGTAGATTCAGATCTTGCTAAGAGTGAGTGCCTTATTTTACTAGGCAACTGACAGACCTGGAAAAAACATGTGAATGGGGTTATGTATGACTTAATTTTGCTTACATAATAACTTGCCATAGTTGCAATATTTGATTCTTAGTGCGCCTCAGCGGAAACAATGTAGTAGGAGAAGATCAATGTTGAAAATAACACGTTATGAAACCCGTTATATTGTGTTATGAAACCTAATAGAACCTCAACTCTGTAACAACTGAAAATAACTCAATGCACCGTAACAGTTCATTTTTATGTTATTTTACGTTATATTACATAACGCTACATTAAATTTTTATGTTACGTTATTTACAATTATGTTTTTAGTAATTTCTATATTGTTATTGATTATTATTTTGATTATTAGCGAATTGCTTAAATTTTCGTACTTGATTAGTTGTTGGCTTGTTTTATTGCTTGTAGAATTGCTAACTTACCAATTCGCAATTTTTTCCTTATTCGCTTGTTGCAAATATTTTCTAGTTGAAATATCTTGTTGATTCTATTGAATTTTTAACGAACTGAAATCAATAATTACAAATAAGATAAATTGAATATTACAAAATATAAATTACAATAATACTAATAACTGAATTGAAATAAAAAATTAGAATCTAATTTTCTTATTTAGATGATGACTGGAATTACTGTTGCAGATTTAATATAATTTATGAAGATAAATGTGAAAATTATTGTAAAACTTAATATAAAATTAGAATGTATTATGTATTACAAAATGGTTGTATATTATTTTTTTAAAAATTTTAATTTTTTCAATTAATAAAAATTATTTTATATAGTTTTATATTTATTTTTATTAAATAAATAGGAAATTGCATAACCTACGTTATGCGTTATACTATTTGCGACATAACCTAATAGAGACAAAACGTTATGTTATCGTTATCGCTATTTTAAATATTGGAGAAGATATTAGGATTTAGGATTTATCTTCTCAACAAAGCAATTACACTAAGCACTATCTTAAGCAGTGGATCATTACTGGACATGGATAGTGGATTGTTGCAGTGACCCTAACTAGGTAGTTCTCTATAATGGTTGCTGGTTGTGTGACGCAGAGCTTGCTCGGTGGAAAATAGTTCCTCGTCTCCAAAGTTGACGTGGTAATTCCTTGTCCATAAACATGGCAGTGGTGGATAGGTTATGGTTGCCAAACATGGTGAAGGGTAGGGTGTGACAATGGGCAGGGGGGGTGTTGTGGTGTCTGATTTCTAACTGGGAATGGGTTCTAGGATTGGCGCATGAGGTGATGAATTGTATTCTTCTTGGCTAACTGAAGGTGGCAGGGAGGGCATTCTGATGAGCAATGAGCTAGTTAATGGATGGAATGTGGTTCTCTCTGTACAATGTTGGAAACATGCAGCCTTTTGACACTGAAACTTGTTGATACCTGACATTTAAAAACCGTCTACATGGTTTTAGTAAACACCATCTTTGTCGCATCTACCCTCCTGTTTTGAGTAGTCCCTATCACTCTAAATGATTAATGTTGAAAGACTTAAAGAAGATGAGTCTGTCTGTCTAATTCCAAGTAGAAACTAAAAATGCTCTCTTTATCCCTAAAATTAAGATAAAACACGAACTTGATGCCCTGTCAGACAGTGCAACAAAAGAATCCACAAAAAAAGATTTGCTTTGATACTATTGATGTTCGTCATTTCTGAAAGATACCAGCCTCTCAAAATCACTTAATTAGAGTAAATTAGATATGGAAGCAACTCTGTGGAACAATAGGTTAAGCACATAAGAAAGACATAATGTTATGGATTTTTTTTTCCCCTAATGATGCTGATAAATGATGAAGGCGCCAATGTGATAAAATAACACAGATAGCAATTTAAAGATTAAGGGGGTGTTTGACTAGATAGAGTGGGATGGAAGTGTAAAAGTCACTTTCGTTTGCAAGTGAGACCTGTCATCTTACTCAGTTGGAGGATCGTGAAAATTGTTTGTTTTTATTTACTGTCAAGTAGGAAAGTGTGGGAAGAGAGATCGCATGGCATATACACGTTAATATGTATAGCAATGTTTTTGTGGTCCTTTATATTAACTGTTACATTATTTTACATAATTTAGCGTAGCTTCTAACTTACATAATGACTTCATAGCTTTTTGAGAAGAACTTAATTTTGAAAGTGAACTTATTGTTGGAAATGTTTGATTTGATGGGAGTAGGAGCAAAAGTGCAAAATTGCACTCTATTGTTTTGATTAAAGTGAGGGTAGAAAGTGCGGAAGTGAGTTTTGCCTTCTAGGATGATGGCATGACTTCAAAAAAATAACTTCCTTCATAAAAGCTCCAAAGCAAGGTTTAAACTCTCGAAATTGATATATGTAGTGGCTACTAGGTTATGGTATCAAAATTAGCTATATCGAATGTAGTCTGGTGGTTATATCATAACTTTATACTGATCTTATAAGGTATATCGTATTGATGCCTCAAAATCCGACATGGTTTTTGCAATGCATATGGGTAGCAGTCAGTATATGAAATTTGATATGAAGACATGGATGAAAGTTGGCAAGCAAGGCTAAAAGGTAGAATAACAAGGTAAAGGTAATAAAGCAAAGAAGGTAAAGAGGCAACAAAAATTTAAAAATTTATGAATATGTAAAAATATTAATGTCACATCATCTCTTTCCATTCTTTTTTTTTTTTTTTTTACTTTGTATTATACAGAAACATTAAAGTTTTCCACTCTCCCACTGGCTAGGATGATGGGGTATCACATGGGAAAAGAAAGCCACTTTCACTTGCTCTCAACTATCGAACACTTCTTGGAGCCACTTTCACTTGCTCTCAACTATCAAACACTTCTTGGCCTACATTGCTCCCCATTTTTGAGCCTCACTTTACTAGAAAAATACCTAGCATGGCCGCAAATACTTTAGCTTCACATTTCCATTCCCATTTCCTTCTAGCCGAACACCCCAGGAAAGAAAAATTATGGAAATGATGGTAGTAGAAACAGATCTGCCTTATGTTCTCAAAGCATTGCAGATTTCATCTTTCCTGTCAAACTGTCAATCTAATCCACCGACAACTCGAGCTCTTGAGAATCTGCCTGAATAAAGAAGAAAAAAACACTTGCAAGTTGCAAATGATGTGCTGATAACAAAGTAATCAAAAGATTGAGGGATGTATGTCTTGAATATATCACCATGATTGAAGCATTTTCTTTTTATTACCGTCGGGTATCTATAGAGCAACTCCTGCTGCCAAGGCCCCTAAGATTTGATGAGCTTTTACATCCAGTTGTTAATCTGATGCCTGTCCTCTGTTTAGCGCCAAACCTGTTGAACTATGGATAAGTAGTGGCTTCCCATAAAACCTTACCTGCCAGATAGGGATTTAAGGTAACTGCCTTAATTTTTTATTCTATATATATTTTTTCTGAATGGGTAAGTTGCTTTATTGGTATGTAATCAAAGGAGAATCCTGAAAAATTCTCTAAACAAATAGCTATTTCAACAAAACAGTGAAGATGGTAGATTTTCTATAGGAATCACATTCATCTGTGTGGCATGATGCAATAAAAGGACATTGCCAGAATATTTCATGACTGGAGCTACCAAAAAACAAAATCAATGTCAAAAACAACAATTATTTTACCCATAACCAAAATTGAGTCAAATATTTACAACATGGTCTTAGTTTATTTGATAGAACGAAAAAATTTGAAAGAAAGTCCAGAGGCTGTTTTAAAGTTGTTTTGTTGCAACATTGTTGGAAGCTGTTGTCAGTAGTGATTCAAATTGTATAGAAGGAGCAATTTTTTCCTGTGTCGAATTCGACTGGGATTAAGGATAACCAAGCATCATGATGATGGTCCACTTAACCTTTTAGAAGTGTTGATTTTTACCTTTGAACATTAAACTTTATTTATATAAGGGTTGTGCAGCAGTTAGAAACTTTAGATAGAGTTAACTTTTGAAAATAGGTATATACGTTGCCAGTGGAATAATTCATGTCCTTGAGTTATTAGTTCATGACATTTGGTTCTACTGAGGAATTCGGTCTCTTGGAGGATCGTACTTTTGGATGTGCCCTTCAAGGGATGTCTTAAGAGGTCTAGGCTATTTCTGTATAGTCCAACCTCTCCTATACCCCTCAATTAAAGAAATGGATGACAGTAGTTGAGCCTTAAAGCAAATGAATGGAACTAATATTAGTTTGTTCATGCATGTGCACATTTAAAAGGCTAACTAGGTTCTTCCAAACGAGAACGGGCATATTTGCGCGGCTGGGTGTCTTCTTGTTTCTCCTTTATTTTAAGTCTTAGAGACTCCTAACTAATGTCTATGTTTCACTCTAAAGTTTTACTGCCTTAAACAAGAAGTTGTGTTATTTATCTAAGAAGAAAATTATGTTGCTCAAATACTTTTTTTGGGGATTTTGTTGGAAACTTGGAAATCATTAGGGATTTTGGAATAACTGAGTTCCTTGGACAGGAATCTTCTGCATATGTGCATTGTCACGTGTGAGCATAGTGATGTACAATACGTCATTGTATAGGTACATTGCGTGCATAATAAAGCATACATCTGCAAATTGCAGGCTTGCACATATATATGGTTTGTATTTCAAGTTTTCAACTGAAATCCTTCAAGTGGGAAAGCACAAGTGCAATATAAGTGAAAAATTCATGCTGTTGAAGATGATTAATCTCTTAATATTACGTGAAATCCTAACTTTTGCTAGTTCCCTTGTGGATTGTGGATGGAATACTGATCTCTTTTTTCTGTAACAAAGTTTTAGTTCTATTATATATGATAATCCCATTAAAATTTGGTGTGCATGGTTTTTAAGATGTTTAGGTTTTCTTATGTCGCTCTTATATTTACATACATTTGCATACACACATATACTAATACAACATATACAGATGTGTTTGCATGGCTGTACATGGCTGCCTAGTTTGCAAGGGTTTTAAATATAGATCTTCTTTCTGCATAAACAGGTGCACTCACGTGTCCACCCACAGACTGATAAACAACACACACATGTATATTAAAGAAAGGTTTGATGTAGTGGACAAATAATATTAAAATATTTCTAATTAAAGCAAACTTTTGATCCATGATTCAATTCATTGAGCTCCATTAGTTCCTCCTACCTGCTCTCATATGTTATCTCAAGTATGGTCTCTAATCAATAATGCCAAAGTGGCCTTTAGGGCTTTTTGCCTGTGAAATAAGTACAAGGCACCACTTTTTTAATCTATGCTTCAAAGTTCTTTTCAAAACATTCAGGGTCCCACTGAAGCGCTAAAAAAGTTCAGAAGAATCCTGGAGTAGTCTGGATCCACATTTGTGTTTCTACAGTATGCTAGGAAAGCAGACAAATGTAGGCAACATAGATAATGTGGATTTCCACTTTCCTTTGTATAACTGTCAGACTTCTTTTTATCATGCCAGTTTTATTTTGAGCGCAAATATCTTGCATTTCTTAACGGAATGTGGTTGAGTGTGTGGGGTGTTTGGGGCGGCAGAGTGGGGGCCATTTTCTTATTCTCATCCCCTAGGGAGCAAAAAACTTGTATACCGTTGGTGTCCTAGGTTCGTGTGGCCTTGTTCATGTGCTTCCTTTACCATCCGTCTCTACAATCTTTTGGCTCCAGCTTGTCAAAAAAAGTGACATAACTTTGGATACAGTCGTTAAATATCCGATCGTGGTCGCCTCGATCTTTATCATGTCATAATAGAAGCGACTAAATATTGATCACATTAATTGTAACTTAGGGCAAGGAAAGACATCTTGGTTGCTAAAACACGTAACAACTTCGGCTATATCTGTGCTGCAAGCTATGCTAAAATGGCCAGGAACAGTTGAGGCGTTCAGTATTCTAGGCAGTTTCTCTGCATCAAGCCACCCTGGCCTTACCCAGTGAACCAGTTCTGTTCAAGCGATATGCCCTTACAATTGCAAGGTCAAGTAAGAGAGAATCAAGGCACAGAAAATGGGCAGGTGTTGAAATCATATCCTTGCGCAGCAGGGCCCTCTGCAAAGTGTAGGCTTCAGTGGAAATAGGGGACTGGGAAGGGCAGAATACAACATTTCAGAGCAAGGACACATGGGGGAAACATGAAAAGCTGGTTAGTGAGGCTGAGAACATAAAATCCAAGACAGGTGCGAACACACCTATGTTTTTCAGATTTGTTTGTTTCCTATTACATGTATTTCCTATTTGCTGTTTTTTTACTGTCTCCAAGGAAGGATTTTTGGGTCATCTTATTCCTGAATGTTTGGAGAGAGACAGTTTTGTTCTTTCTTCCTGCATAGGATCCCGTATCCGCACATTGACAAATCTGCCTGCACGCTTGGTCTCTCTCTGTGTGTGTGTGTGTACTTCTTTCCATGTCTTCCTCGTGCCTAAGGGTAGTCTATCCTTTTGAAATAATTACGAATAAGTTTACCTTGTTAAAGTGCTTATTAGTTTTCCAAAGAGTTGGGATGCAATTGGGTATAATATATCTTGAGAATAAGGGAGCTTCCAATTTATCTACTTAGTGGCCTCAGCTGCGCCCTATTTCCACTAAATCAAACCTGGACATGTAGGCAAAAATATCGTTGTTTTGAACATGATTATGTTTGATGCTTCTATATTGTTCAGGAATTACAACTCATGGATACAAATAAAAGCTTTTGGAATTTTATCTGTCAGTTTAATTATCATTTAATTGCATTTTCCTAAACTTATCATCATAGCCAAAAAGTCATGGAAAAAAATGCAAACTAGATCAATATTAACAACCCCAACAAAGTCTTTACCCCAAAAATTTGAAATCAGCTACATTAATCTGTTTTTTCCATTCAGTTCGCTTAGTATCTCATGGTTAAATTAACAACATTCATTTTCTTTTTAATTGCTTCCATCTATTTTTGTTTAGGCCTAATTATAGTCTTCCTTGCTCAATTAGTTACTATTCTATTACTTCTCATAACTGTTGGACCTATAGGCCTCCATTGCATATTCGTTTGAACCATCTCAACTTGATCTCTTTCATTTCATCCTTAACTGGATAAACTTTTAAGTTCTTACTTATGTACTCACTTCTTATCCTATCTTTTAGCATAATATCATTCACCTATCTTAACATTCTCATTTCTGCCATTTTTTGGACATGTAATTCCCTAATCGCTCAATATTATAAACCATAAAGTATTGCGTGTCACATAGTTATATAGAATTTCCTGTTCAACTTCGTGGATACAAGTCATATGCTTATTCCTCCTCATAGTTTTTGTAACATTACAATGCATATGCTCTGTCTTTGTTTTGCTAATTCTAATTTATTTAGATTCCATAACTTCTATCCACCTTTCTACTTGGATATATTACCGAAGTCCATATGTCCATTTACTAAAAATTCACCAAGTCAGGATAGATTATTTTAGTTATCCATCCCTGTTGTGCCCTGTGAGTCAAAAGGTTGTACTGATTACCTTGTGTTTGTAGTTGGAGAGGCTTATGCACTAATCAGGCACAAAGTATAGTTACAGTGTTCGCACATCTAATTTGGTGCATCTTTTTGCAAGTATTAGAAAATATTGTAAATATCCATAGAAAGTGATGCTTTTGATGGTTGATACTAATAAAACTAACAAGTACGCTGTAAGAGGAAGCTATTCATTATAATTGTGCAGAAAAGCATTCTGTTCCCTATTCCAGTGACTTAGTGCCAAGTGTGTGGCTGTTCGGGAATAACAACTTTATTCAAAAATGTTTTCTCACATTTGTGATACTTCTTTCCCCAGTCGCCAGGTGATTGGCCAGAGGTTGCTGTTTGCTCTGTCTTCGGAAATCTCAAAATGCTCTCGTCTTTGTGAAAAATATTGTTCATTACTAACTATAACCATTTCTTTCTAGTCTCAAAAATTACAATTGAAAAAAAATGGAAATAAGTCTACATTGTACCTTTTTGGCTCCTCTAAGTTTGAATGTTTTTTCTTTAGCTTTCAAAATATTTACTGTTTATGGTTTACCGACATAAAAATGCAGGTACTTTGACACTCTGCAGAAGGGGCTTCAACTTTATGATTGTGTCCTCTATGAGATGGTGGCAAGCAAGGAAAGTCTAGAAAACAGAAGAAATTCGGCAACTACTAGGAGGCTGAAAGCTTCACGCTCCAAGGGTTTCAATATTCTTGGGTTTATACAGAGGCAAATGGCTCGAATCCTTGCTTTGGATTTCCAATTAGACTGTCTAAATTATCAGGCTGACAATTGGCTGCATGCGGACCTTGATTTTGAAACTTTCAAGATGCTTCAGGTGTGTCTAATATCCCATAAATTTGTTGATTATCTTTGAAGTGAGTATACCTTGGATTTAGCTGTTATTGAGCTCTCCTGATTTGTCTTGTTTCGTTTGAATATAAAAATACAACCCTTAATTGCCACTTTAAATTCAGAGTTTTGGTGTAGAGAAAAAGACTTTAAGATCATACCAGGCTAACCTAGGTTCAAAACTTCAAATATCTAGGAAGCACATTTTAATTGCCAATTTTTTTAATAAAAAACTAATACAACAATGACATATCTCATGCATTTGGTACAAGTTTTCCCATACACTCCCAAGTATAGGAGATCGTTTAAGTAGTATTCTCGGTAAAATCCGAGATTAAATCCTACAGGAACAATAAACCTGTAATCTGACACTAAGAAAGAAATCCCATCTTTGAGCAAATGGTTAAAAAGTTTGAAGACAGAAAGTTAAAAAACAGAGAGGTAATTAAAGAACTAACCAGAAGAGAAATATTGGCAAGGGTTAAGAGAATAACACTTAGTCCTATCCAATATTCTAAAATGCGTTTTCATTATGTGTGCGGTTCCAAAGCGCATAATGCATAAGCAGATTCCACAGAGATTAAACAGATTACACGGAATTATGCGAGATATTAATATTTTAATATATATTGATATAATAATTTTAAAAAATGCATATATATTGAGTGCTATAAAATTCAAGAACATTAGGAAAAAAACATAAAAAAATAAATAATAACCTAATCAACAACAACAACAACTAAGCTTTTTATCCCAAGTACTTCAGGTAGGCTACATCAACCAAAAGAGAATCACGCCGGATCGATCACGTTGATAATCCTTCTCCATTCATTCCTAGCAAGTAATATCTTCTCATTTAAAACTCTAGAATTCATATCTTTTCGTATCATCTCCATCCATGTTTTCTTCGGTTTTCTCTTTACTTTTTTAACTTGTCCTATATTGATAAGCTCTCCTCGTCGAACTGGTGCATTTGTAGGTCTACGTTCCACATGACCAAATCATTGTAAGCAATTTTCTCGTATCTTCTCATCGATAGGGGCTACACCTAGTTTAGTACGAATATCTTCATTTATCACTTTATCTCTCCTAGTATTGCCGCATATCTAGCGAAGCATGCACATTTCTGTTACACTTATCTTCTGTTAATGACATTTCTTTATAGCTCAGCATTCCGTGCCATATAATGAAACTGACCTAATAGCAGTCCTATAAAATTTTTCTTTCAGGCTTAATGAAATGTTACGGTTGTATAAAACTCTCGTTGCACTTCTCCATTTCAACCGGCCAGCTTGTATCCTATGGTTAACATCATTATTGATCTATCTATCATTCTGAATAATAAAACCCAAATACCTAAAGTGACTGCTCGTTTGTATCTTTTGCCCGTCAAGTGTTTACAACACTTCAATCTAGGGTCTGTCGTTTACTAAATTTATACTCTATATACTCTGTTTTAGACCTGATCAGTCTAAAACTTCTAGATTCTAATGTGTGCCTGCATAACTCTAATTTGACATTCACTCCTGCTCTTGTCTCATCAACTAAAATAATATCATCAGCAAATAACATATACAAACGTATCTCATCCTGAATAGCTCTAGTAAGCTCATCCATCACTATAACAAATAAGAACGGGCTCAATGCAGATCCTTGATGTAATCCAATTGTGATGGAAAATTCACTTAGACCACCACATGTTCTGACATTAGCCACTACATCATACATATTCTTAATTATGTCGATATATTTGATGGAAATTTTTTTCTTTATCAATGTCCACCAAAATACTTCTCGTGGTACCTTATCAAAAAAATTTTCTAAGTCAATAAATACCATATGCAAATCTCTATTTTTCTCTCAGAATCACTCTATAAGTTAACGAAGTAAATGAATAGTTTCTGTTGTCGATCGTCCCGGTATGAATCCAAACTGGTTCTCCGATATTTTAATAGTCTGTCTCAATTTATGTTCAATTACCATTTTCCAAAGTTTCATAGTATAACACATGAGTTTTATTTTTACGATAATTAGAACAACTCTGAATATTACCCTTGTTCATATACAGAGTTATTATGGTACTTTTCCTCCATTCATTTGGCATTTTCTTAGTTTGTCAAATTTTGTTAAAAACATCTGTTAGCCATCTCATACCAATTCCTCTTAAGTAGCTCTCATATCTCTATAGGAATCTCATCTGGACCAACAGTTTTTCTTAATTTTATCTTCTTCAATGCCTCTTTTACTTTAGATTCTTTAATTCTGCGCATAAACCTACGATTTATATTCTCACACTGAATAGTAAAATCTCTCAAATTTAGAGTAAAACTATCATTATATAATCTATCAAAATAATATTTCCATTTTTCTTTAATCTCTTCATTTCGAACTAGAACCTTCTGATCCTTATCTAAATAATAACCTAATCACGTAACCTAAACCTGTTCATGGTATTCAGTTTGATGATTTCTCCTTTTGTGTTCATTTGTTTTTCCCTATAATATTCCTTGAATGTCACGATTTCTCTTTTGATAACACCTAATCACCTATCACTACTCACTTAATCACAAAAAAATAATCATCACACTATCACAAGTCCACGATGAACTAATCTAAAAAAAGATCCAAAAAATAAATAGGTTCATAGTGAACCATCAAGTATTTATAGTGAACTGAATCAACTAATCCCAAAAAAGATAAAAAAAATAATCAAAATTTAGACATCACACAAATCTCAAAATAATTAATCAAATTAATTTTTATTATGATTGAAAAGATGAAGTGCCTTCGTAGTAAATCAGTGACCACATAATCCACATAGAGTTGTTTAATTGAGAGCTTAGCTGGAGTCGAATGTTACAAGATTCAGCTGAGATTGAAGAGAATGAGTGAAAATTGAAGAGAGAACAAAAATTAAAGAGGAGAGAGTCGGTGATCGAAATTGAAGAAGGGGGAGAGAGAGTCAGGTCAGGGTGTGGTGACCAGATTCAGATTAGAGTCAGGCCAGCCAACGACATGAAATTGAACAGAAGAGTGGGAGAGAGAGTCAGGTGTGGGAGTGGTAAGAAAATCAGGTTAGAATCGGTGATCGAAAATTGAAGAGGAGAGAGGAAGGGATATTTGCTTGTGGTGGACGATTGGGAGGTGGGAGATGATAGGAGGTGACGTGAGCGAGAGATGACAGAAGGAGACGAATCGGGGATTGATCGTGGACTGGAGAGGAGAGCGACAGAGGAGAGAGATCGAGAAATTGGAGATTGATTGGGAATTTGATTTGGTTGCCCTAGGAGCTAAGAAAATGAGTTTTAAAGCAGATCGGGTTTTTTTTGGGGTTTAAAACTATAAACAAAATAAACCCACATGCCGATTATACGGGTTATGTTGGCACATAATGTGATCCCCAAACCACACATGTGGGTTTGAGTGTGTGTCTCAATAAAGGGGTAGGGTGTCACCGACGGGTACTTTCCGTACCGAAGTACACGAGGCCTTTTTTTTCAATACTCAAAAATAAGTAAGAGATATGAAAGTGTGAATACAGAATGTAAATTGCAGGTCTAAATCTATCTGCTATAACATCACAGTCATGAATGTAGCAATATCTAAAAACATGTATAGGGAAAGGATAAGCAATATGTACATCAAAAAGTTGCTCATGTAAAGTCAAGTATAGTATCAAAATAGAGCAATATAAGTATTGAGTATATACAAGAGTATATGGATACTACGGACAGAGCTGGGACGCAGTGTACATATGCACATACAAACCAAAATGATATATACACAAAAGAGATAAAGATCCTACGAGAGGCAGGCTACTAGTGCTCGGCTTACTCCGAAAAGTAGAGATCCTCGAGAGGCGGGTCCTCGGTCATGTGAGCACGACTGCTAGATTTGGAGTGCGATAATTCCAGAAGTTAAAACCCAAACAAGAATAGAAATCCAAGCTCATGTAATTTTCTAGGAAACCATATAAAAGGATGATGTGTGTTATGCTAATAGGAGACAATGTAAGAGGTGTTTGCGCATAAATGTTGAAGTATACTAAGTATATATGAATCAAGATGTGCATAGTATATATAGTATAACGTAATCAAGTAATAAGGTATGCTTATAACAAGGATTATATGGTACATAGTGTGCATGATATAACGAGATCAAGTAACAAGGTATATCAAATATAATAAGAATTATATGGTACATAGTGTGCATGATATAACGAGATCATATGGAACCGGTTTCCACACGAACCAGATAGCATGCCGTTAGGCAAATTAAGATATCTCCTACATATATGGATCCACGGCTCAAATATCGGTTTTCACACGAACGGGATGGCATGCCGCTAGGCTTAGTTAATATCCCATGTATATTCGGGACCACGACTCAAGTACCGATTTCCACATGAATTGGATGGCAGACCAATAGACGAATTTAGATATCTAGTACATATTCGAGATCATAACTCGTATTGATTTCCACATGAATCGGATGACACACCGCTAAGTGAATTTCATATCTCGTATATATTCGGGATCACGGTTCAAGTACTGGTTTCTACACAAACCGAATGGCATTGCCACTAGGCGAATTTAATATCATGTGCATGTCCGAAACTACGGCTCAAGTACTGGTTTCCATACGAACTGGACGGAACGCCGCTAGGCGAATTTAGATATAAGACTGTAAGCTCCCATAATTTAATGTACGCTAAATATCAATGTGACGTATGCAATAATGGTACATGTATCAATAGCCACGTGAATATGAAATGACATGTATGGTAATACTGGCATGTACAAAGTGATACTAGTAGGCACAAGAGTTATATGATATGTTCGCATGTATGGGTATCATTTTTAAGTAAGAATAATATGTACATATAATAATATGCATAATTAAACATGTGCATGTATATTATATCTTGCATCGAGTGGTATATGTACAAACATGGAATGTACAAAGACATGAGCTATGGCAGATCTGAATTCACTATGTACATATAATAATAAGAATGATTGAACATGTATATACGGGTATCATATCATAAATCAAGAGATATATGCATTGATATAACATACATATCTATGTTGCTGCAACTCAGTAGACAGTCAGATTTTCGGATCTTGTTTGACTAGAACAAAATGGAATTAGAGGCTAAGATTTTGTAC
This sequence comes from Dracaena cambodiana, assembly GCA_036321105.1. NCBI lineage: Eukaryota > Viridiplantae > Streptophyta > Magnoliopsida > Asparagales > Asparagaceae > Dracaena > Dracaena cambodiana. The sequence continues at coordinate 38,713,709 of JAYEPQ010000006.1, forward strand.
AGTTATAGAAAATTCAGTCAGCTTTCTAATGAATTTTAAACAAGCTTAATTGGAGTTCGAAAACAAAAGTTATGATCATTTTACCTATAGACATGGTGCTACTGCATTGGACCAGCTATAGTTGAGATTCTAGATTTGATTTGACCAAGATAATATTAAATTTAGAGTCTAATATTTTTATCAGTCCTAGATAATTCAATTAGTTTCCTAATGAAACTTGAATGGGCTTATTTGGAGTTCTAAAGCAAAAGTTATGGTTGTTTAACTATGGACATGATGTTGCTATTATGGACCTGGTACAACTATGACTTCCAGATTTGATTTGACGAAAATAACATTAAATTTAGAGTCTAAAATTTTAATCAGTTCTAAATAATTCAATTAGCTTTCTAATAAAACTTGAATGAGCTCAGTTAGAGTTTTAGAGCAAAAGTTATTGCCATTTTACTATGGGCATGGTGCTACTGAACAGCAGACCTGGTATAGCAGCATTGGGTGAACTTCTATGTCATTTTTGGCTAGGTAAATGGCTGAATTAGAGTCTACTGTAGTTGGATGAATTGTAGCTTAGTGAATTATATTTCTAATGGTATTAGAATAAGATCAATCGGAGTTAAGATGCAAAAATTATGGCAGTTCTAAAATGGGCTACTGTGTATGTATGGTCTGCGACACGATTTGTGTATATACATGCCATGAAACTCAAGATAAATACAATTTAGAACATATAAATTCTTGAAACTAGATTAATATTACTTTAGATTGCATATTTGAGGAGATTTAATCAAGAAATCAAGTTTAAAGGATTTGGGGATGTATTTTTGCTTCTTGTGTAACCAAAATCGGATGTGAGCTGATATTGATGCAATTGTTCCTCAAAAGTGGAGAAATTATCTAAGAATTACACAAAGAATCAAGGACAGAGGCTGTAGAAGGTTTTCCCATATTGGTGGAGAAGTTTAGAGATTTGAAGAAGCTAAACCCAAGAACAAACCTTAAAGAACAATATAGTAAATTTTCAGTCCACTTTCAGGCTGAATATTTGGCGATTAATTTGAGAAAATGGAGAGGGAATTGGGGTTGGAGGTCTGAAGAGAAAATGAAGAGGAACACGAGAGGAGGATGTCTGATTTTTCTTAGATTTTTCTGAATTTATTTGATGATTCAAACAGTTGCTGGATAGTGAGTACTCTGTCATGATAAAAACCCTTAAAATTCATCTTAATTTTAAATTTTCCATTGGGTCAATTTCAACTCAAATTTGATTAACGAAGACTGCAAGGCTTCTGGAGATAAATTTGGAGTTGGTGTTAGGGTAAAATTGGAATTCTTTATTTAATTTGATTATTTTAATCGGATATTTGTTCAAAAATCGACCGATCCGGATAAGTCAAGAAAAGTATGGAAAAATTGAAATAAATAAGATAAGAAATTATTGCTTTGTAGAATTTGAAATTGAAGACTAGATTAAAAAATATAACTCAATTTATTCAGTATCAGTCCGTATCAGTGTCCGGACTCCCGAACTGATACGGATGATACGGAATAAACTGATACAAGGGCTTAAGAATTAGAGTCGTTACATATAACCCACATAATCGATATTCAGAATGATTAATCGCCCTGTCCATGATATTCAGAACGATTAATCGCCCTGTCCACATGGACATGGCGATTTCTTAATTCTACGTACGTTTCAGGTCCGAAGACGATTATGCAGATGCATAATCGTCCACATAAAATGCTTTTAAGAACACTATTCCTATCTTGGTTGGCAAAATCTTCTTTCTAAATTATCACTATTAGATTAGACCAACCGACCTAGTCTAATTAGTAGATTTCATTGTTAAACTTTTTTATATCTTCAAGTTAATTTGTTGCTAAGACTGTTCTCACCGATTAAATTCAATGTTAGAGATATCTTCACCTAAATATAATTTATCAATATAAAACTTTGATCATCAAACTGTAAGCATAAACTATGGTAGATGTATCTATAGCCTATCACATGATAAGGATAACCTATGTTAACAAAGTATAAATCATTAGAGAGTTAGTTTGATAATTACCCCCTTTGGAAATGTAAAGGTTAGAATTAATCATCATATTAAACAATTAGTTCATAAAAGAAAGATTAATAGCCAACACAAAAAATAGAAAACTAGGCTTACCTCATCATCCACGCCAATAGAGAGACTAACTACACATAACTTTTGCAAAGATACGTCATAAAAATCATAATCTTTAATAAATTTCTTCGCGTAGTTTTTACAAAGCTGAACCAGAATCTCGTGAAAGGTGGAAAACTAGGGTTATGAAAGTAGTAGAAGCCCCCCTTCGAAATAAGGATAAAAGGGGTACTGAGTATTTTTGGCCCCCATAGGCTGGGAGCCTGGGAGTTACCTATCCAAAATAAAAAAAAAACCTTATTTATAATTTACTTGATCTCCAAAATTCACTTGCAAGTCATACCACTTAGATTTTTTCATTGCTCCATTGATGGCTTTTAAGTGGCCATTGATAGCTACCAATTGAAGGCCCATCCAAACCCTGTAGGAAAGGGCCATCGGGGTATGTTTCTTCAGCGGACCCTTCGAGGGGTCGCTTCAGTCATTGATGGGCCAAAGGTCCTCATCAATGGGTACCTATTTTACTTCTTACTCTGCCTCCAAAAGGGACACAAACATGTAAAAAAATATTTTTTAAGCATCATAAATCTATCAAGGTAGGATTTTATGTTTAACTAGAGTATATCATCATAAGTACTGAACACATAAAGTGTATTACCAGTGCATATAAATAACTAATAAATACACACTTTTTATGCATAATCAGTATTGGCCCATACCATAAGTATATCACTTTTTATACATAGCTTCACCTGTGAGTGCATGTTAAAATATAGAAACATAATTCTCAACCCTCACCATAATTTTGAAGTTTGTTTTATATATCAAAGTTTCATGTTACCTTATTGCCTTATTTATAAACAAACTTGCCAAGGCCCTAACTATTAAATCTCTGAGTCCCAAGGAAACCTCCCTCCCTTGGACTCAATCGTTCTTTTAATTTGATATATGTGGGCACCTGATGTCTATGAGGGTTCACCCACCTTGGTGGAAATCCTGTTTTAGCCCAAGAACATGGGTTTTGTAAGAAATATTCACGATTGCGGGACTCTGCTAGGGAGAATACTTTTTATTCCAAAAAGATGGGCTTTGATACATTCGATCACTTGAGGTCATGGGTTCCATTCTTTTCCAAGAATATAAATATAACTGATCCATGAATGGGGCTTTGAGCATGAAAACAATCATTGCTATTCAATATATTATCCACCTTAATACATAAATGATGAGTACACCTAGCAAACGGATACACATCTCCTTAGTTAACCATCAGTAGCCAAGAGAATAACCTTATTAAGGTATCCTCTCATGATCCCAGAATCTTCTAGAACTCTCCGGCATTGAAAGAGTGAAAATTTGAGAATTGGGGGAGAAAGGAAGGAGAGAGAAGGCAAGCTGTGATATTTGGTGGGTAATTAGCTATCACAGTTCAGCATTCTAGATTGCATTAAAAAAACAGCGGTTCTACTTGTTGAGACTTGTCTTTGTCCTATATGCTTGTGCTAATCTTGAAAAATTGATTATGTTGAAATAGGTGAAAGGGCAATATGAGAATATTTATAAGGTAAATCAAACTTCGTGGCTTCCCTTTCCTGCTACTTAGAAAGTACTTAATTACACAATATTCTAAGTCATAGAATAAAAAAGATGTTGAGGGCTCAAAAGAAGCTCATCTTGTAAAGTAACTTTTCAATAAACCAATCCCCTTATCTGGTTCCAATCTACTTTGAAATTGTTGTGGAAGATATCATTTAAAATGCTTCAAATTTCAGTCTCCTCATATCATATATGCAAATATGAAATAGAGATCTAGTATTAGCTAGCAAGTGTACTGACTCCATCTTTGATGACTCTCTAGTACCCTGGGAAGCGTTTGCTTTGATCACTGGATTTGAGTATGCCCTTCCACTTTTGGTAGTTAGAAAGATAGCCGACGAGTTGTATATATACCTCATCTTCCTATGGCCCATCTTGTACTTACCCTGATTTCAGTCTCCTACTTGCATTCAACTAGGCTTAGTGGTAACTATGCATTTTTTAAAAAATTCTTTTACCATGCAATGCAAGATGGGCAGGGAGAAAAAGTGAAAGCTTGCTCAAAACAGTCTGTTGATAGGGTGAAGGGTAAGGTAGGCGAACCACTTAAGATTTGCCTTAGACTAAAGAAACAAAGCCAAAAAGTTGGGTGAATTAAACAAGAAAAAGGAAGTGTTCATGGGAGCATGTAGGCTTTCGAGTCGTAGTTTGTTGTATGGCAACTTTATGTCAAGAGATGGCGAGCCCTCCAAGGAATTGTTAGATCAAGCTTATGTAGTAGTTAGGCAATCAGTTTTTCGATAGGTGCTTTTATCAATAGGTATACACAATCGATGCCCATTAGAGAAGAGCAAAGCAAGCTTGTCAAATTTGCATGATTACATCACATACCTGTTTTCTTTCATCTTTCCATAGTGCAGCTTTCATTAGTCCTACTGAGGGTCTTGGCTCTTTCGAGATTATGCCATTGTCAGATAATATGTTGCCTATTACTAGGTTGCAGAGATCTATCAAAAGTAGCCATACAACATAATGCCGTTCACCATTGGTACACTTTTTCATTGAGTAGTATGGCAAAATAAATGTCTTTTTCGCAATGACTCAAACAGGGCATCATACTCAAATCTTTATCTTTATGCTGGACTGTTTGAATAAGCTTTGTTACAATAACTTGTTACTAAAGAAAGAATGCCATACTATCTAGGATGAGCTTTTGGGATATAGTCAGATAAAAATGTATCTTTTAGGTAAAAAGCACACGTCCTTCAAAAGTCCATTCGGTGTCAATTGCTAAACGGTGATGCAATTTGACCATATTATTCTCTTTGCAAGAACTTCAGGATAGAGGAGAATTCAGAATGAGCGGCACCTTCATTTTATTGGTAGAAGCAAAAAACAGTCAAGTCCATTCAGGGCTTCGGGGAACCCGAAAACAGATTTGACTAAGTGTAACTTTAGTTGGAGTTGAAAAAGTAAAGCTTATCCGTTTGACAAGTGAAGTGGGATAGTTTGGAAGTGGAATCATACGCTAATGAATGGGAGCTCGTGTGAAACCTTGGATTTCTAGAGAGACAACAGTACAATGCAAGAAAGAATTTATTACTATGGTCATGTGACATAGGTGCTAATGGATGATGGAAGCGGTTTGACATTTTTATGCTGTGATTTGGGCATTAAAGATGGACCAGGGTTTAGTTTTAAGAATTTGGAGACTTGGAGATGAATTAGGATTTTGTTTTGAGAGAGTTGATTGGAAATGATCTTATCTGATCTTATTAACTATTCCTACGGTTAGACTAATCTATTGGTCCTCCTGGCATTTTGCATTAGCAATTTTGTCATCCTCTAATCCACTAACTTTATTAATAAGCTTGTAACCGTTACATAGGCTACCACAAATACGAGTCACAAGATAAGACAGGACCAAACTAGACTTAAAGGAGAACAAAGAAAACAATTCTCAAAGAAAGATAGTAGGAAATTATATCCAAAACAATATAAACTGTCAGGGTTTTTGGGATTGTGATGTTGTAACCAGTCGACATGGGTAGACATGCTTGTCTTTCTCCCCCACTTTTAATGCATTCATCTATGGTGAATGCACTTATAATAAATATAAAGCATCCGTGGGTCGAGCCGTTAATCTCTTCGCATGAAATATGTCAGTCAGGCCATAGTGGTATGGTGGACCATACACGTGATCTTCTGCTCTAAGTCTAGGTGACAGAGGTAGAACTAATTTTCGCAACATATAAGTTGAAGTAGATGGTGATTCAGGAATGACACCTGTAAGAAATGTTGACACCTGTAAGAAATGTCGGTTATTTGTCACTAAAAACTGGACTGATGTCTGGATCCCAAGGAATATCCAAGTCAAGATTAATGAAAACAAATCCTTTCGAAACTCTATATGATATGTGTACTCGAACATGCAACTTGCTCACAGTTCCTAGAGGGAGCCTTTGAAGGGGAATAAAAATTATCACCTCATCATCAATGTCAAAATCTTGCAATGAATATGCAGTAAATTTGTAGTCATAAGTGCAAATTGCTATTACTCTAGGGATCTCATCATGTATAATAGACAAATGCAATGCATCCAAACACACTAAGTATAACTCCTACAATGGAATATAGGGCTTCCTACAGTATTTTAAATATCGGTCGGTATACTGGTAGTTTTAGAATTAAAACGATACAGTAAGATTAATTTTTTTCGGTTCTCATTTTGGGCTAATATTGGACGATATATACCAGCCACGTGGTGATTAGCGTCTAGTAAACAAGATGGAAAAAATATCGTCGAGATTAACATATTGTTTTTTTTTTTTTTTGGATTTAGACCAATTAATCTGAACTCTTTAATAGCTGAACATATTTATATAAATATAATCGAATTTCCAATTTTTCATTCTCTCCTAAATTTAATCGATCGATGATTCAAGGCATTGCTTCTTCCTCTTCCTCTCTTCTCTCTTTCTCGTTCGATCAAACGATCGTATCAAAGAGGCTGTTATAGCTCTGCACTAGTCTCTCTCCACTCCCAGCATATGATTCCGAGAACCACGACTTGATGACCCTGTTGATTGATGATTTGACAACTCGCTTCTTCCTCTTCCTTGCTTCTCTCTCTTGATCGAGTGATCACATCGAAGAAACCACCACAAAGAGTCGCACACCTCTCTCCATTCCTAGCACCGACAACTAGGAGTCCCGACCCCGACAATCCGTGAGCCCCGACAATGGCTCCTTTCTTTCTCTCCGTTGTAGATGGTTCAACTTCCCATTCCTCTCAAGCAGAGAGTCCCGATAGTACATATAGCCATATTACCCGGTATTCGGTATTCGATATATAATTTTGCCTACCAATATATCGCCGGTATCTAATATTTAAAATATTGGCTTCTTAAGGGGATACATGTCGAATACTGCTAATGGTATAATTTGGTGGGAACATGATCAACCTTAAATACTAAGAGTAACCAATGTTTAAAATACCGATAACGTTAACGTAACGTTTTTTTTTTTGTTAGGTTAAGTAGCAAATAACATAACGCATAACGTAGGTTACGCAATTTTCAATTTATTTAATTAAAATAAATATAAAACTATATTTAATAATGATCATAAATAGGTGAATAAATCCAAAAAATCATATAAAATACTGTAAAATCAATTTAAAGACATAGAAAAATTTTAAAATTTGTAGCATGACAACAATACAGTAGCACATCATATTTCAGTAGCACAACATCAAATTAACACCAAGAAAAAGAATTATAACTGTAGTAGTTAGCACATCATATTTCATTACTTAGAATACACTAATACAGTAACTTAATTGAACTGAAACTTAATTAAATCCCAACAGAAATTTAATTAAATCCCAAAATCCCAAAATAGCAGCAACTTAATTGAATCCCAACAGAAACTTAATTATCCCAAAATAACAACTTAATTGAATCCCAAAATTCCAAATGAACAGTTAAAAATATTTAGTCAATGGAAAAAAAAATTAAGATTTAATATAAGCATTATATTAAGCATTACAATAAATAGGAAAAAAAATTAGGTTAAAATTTTTATCTGTCGAAATTCACCGGAATTACTCTTGAGTTAGCGACGGAGAGGGTCGGCGATGGAGAGGGTTGGCAACGGAGTCGGCGATGGAGATGGAGAGAATCGGAATCGGCGATGGAGAGGAGAGAATCGGGCGATCGGCGAGGGTGGAGATGGAGAGGATTGGAATTGGCGATCGGCGAGGATGGAGATGGCCGGCGTGGATGGAGAGAGTCGGAATCGGGCGAGGATGGAGATGATCGGGCGATCGGCGATTTTTCGGGGGAGGAAGCGGAGGAACGAGCGATTTTTTGTGGGGGAGGGAAGCGGAGGTTCGGTCGCGAAAGGAAAGGGGGAGAATTTTAGGGTTAGGTTACGAGTATTTATACCCAAAATACCCCTAGGAAATAACGTTCGTTATTTTGCGTTATAACGTTACGTTATGTAACGTACGTTATTTACAAATAACGCACCGTTACGCAAATCTGCATTTTTTTCTTCTGTTATGGAGCGCCGGGTCCGCATTCCGTTACGTTATTTTCTACATTGAGAGTAACCTAACAGACCATAATAGGGATGTCTAGAAACTCCCTTGTAGCTACACTAGTAGCAGTCATCTCGTGCTCAGTCTCTTTCTCTGTATTAGATATAGAAAGTGAATACTTAACATCATATGAGGGATACTAGATTCCACTAATACATCACGAATGTCACTAGTATTCCCTTCATCAGCATGGATCAAAACAAGTGTTGGTGTACCATAATCTACTAACTGATCCATAACATCACTAATATTTTCATAAATATCGTTGATATCACCATAACACTTGTTTCGTCAACATTATTAGTAGGCATAATATTTATACGTTGACTTTTGAGGGGCACTGTAAAAATAATGTTTGAATTCGTCTTACTTAGAACACTTGATTGTAGAACATTAGTAAGCATAGTATCCATGTCCCACACATTTAGAATACTGCTCTCTATCCTTGAAAATGAATCCCCCATCTAAAGGTGCTCTAAAAGACAATTCTAGCTCTAAAGCTAAATGAAATGTCTCATTGACTGAACTCATGATATGTAGGATCATCTCACCTTAAAATCAAATAACAAATTGTTATTTTATATATATATATATATATATATATATATATATATATATATATATATATATATATACAGTCTCCTTGAAAGCCACATCTAAGTACAATTCTTTCATTTCATTCCACATTTCTATAGGTCTGCTATATGTTTTCTAGTCATCTTTCTATGCTAGTCTAATAAATCGTAACTGATTATTTTATCTCCATTTAGTGAACCAGACTCCACATGTATCAGAATAGTCGTATAAATTGAAATAGTAGTCCCTGGAGGTATCTAATCATAAAATTCATGATGGTCAAATATACAATAAAAATAACAGGGCTTTGTTCACACATTTCATTGGACTTCTCTCCTAGTAACATGCCAATCATAATAGTTACAATCTCTAGTGCAATTTGTGGATATGTGCTGCATGGCTCTAAAGGATGGTACAATCTCGTGCTAAACTCAGACATATTTACGCCTCAGTCTAGAACTGATTATTTAATGCAAAGCAAAGAAACATCCATATGATGGTGTAAAATCCTAATTTAAATAATACTAAATTATCAATAAAATTTATTTAAATGACTCAATTTCAAAATGCGAAGTATATGCAATCCTAAAAAGATAAAAAATAGGAAACAATGATGCAAATCACTAATGATAAGCTAATCATAATGATGATTATAAATTATTGCTGTCCAATAATAGTTGCAAAAAAATTAGCAATTGAAAATTCAGCAGCTAAAGTTTCACTTGAGGGAATGAGTAGTTCACGTCCAAGTACAAGACCTTGTTAGATTTCTTGAAATATGACTCACAACCGAGAGCTAGAAGACCTAGAACAGTAGTTGGATCTGAATTGAGAAGCTATCTCGAAAGTGGCTCTAATTGGACTTAAAACGGATCGAATTGAGAAGACTGTCTAGAAAGTTGTCATTTTTCTAGTTTCACTTTTCACATTTATTTCTTTTTTGAGAAAAGCTTTTCACATGTATTTCAGTATTTCTACTATTCTCATTTTGCTTTTGTCATCTGTGTTTATCCCTCATAGGCCATTATAAGATGATATCAATGTAATTGTAGTTCAACTATAAGATAGCACTTTCCATGCTACCTTTGATTTGACGGACGTTAAGTTGTGGAAAGATAAATGTTGCTTGATCTTTTGATGTGGTTTTTACAACATCCATTCTAATCCACAGTCACCCGGTCAGTAGAATGTTAATACTTTCATGAACTAAGAACAGCTTTGGTGCACATTGCACCTAAACTATCTTATATCAATGAGTTGCTAATCTTGCGATTTATTCAGCTTGAAAGAGGTGAAAGCTTGTTCACATTTGCCAGAGATATGACGATCAGATCTACAAAAGCCCTGGTGCAAACAGCTTCTATCCCAGAAGATCTCGGACCTTGGAGATCGAAGCTCCTTTGGGTGTCTCGGGTGTTACCTATGCCTCTTGTTGGTCTGCTCATCATAGGAGGTGTCTGTTCCCCAGCGGAAAACCAGAAGGAAGAGTACCCTGAGTTAGAGGCACTCTCTAGGCTCGATATTGGCGCTGCATTGAAGATTTTCTTGGCAAAGAGACTCACTTCAGAGTAAGTTCTCTCTAACCAAAACCTTTGATGACTTGCATCTTAACTTCAATTGTATCCATGCGTTGCTCCATGGCTGGCCTGTATTCGTGCACTCATCCTTGCAAACTCCTTAACGGAAAAAAAATAGAGGTTTCAGATAGAGATATTGCAGGCCAGCAGTTTCTGACTGTGATTTGGGCATGGGGTTTTTTGGTAACATATTTCAATTCTTTAATATTTCTAATATTGTATTTTATTGATTTTGCAAATATGACTTTTTCACAGCTAGTCTGTTCAAAAATTGAGCCAATGGTTTTTTTGTTCAAGCATGCTTCACTTAGTTCTGGCAACATAAAGGTTAAAAACTATAAAACGACAGTTTATCCATTGCAGGTATGAGATACGGTACGATATAGACATGGACTCTGTACAAAAACAAGGGACATAGCGAAATCCTAAAAAGCAGGATGCAGGACCCGAAGAACAATATTTGTTATATTATAATAGATAATTTATAAATAAAATATATAATATCAACTAACAAACTATTTGATGGAATACGGGTAAGATTTTTGAATAGATTTTGATTTAGATAGGGTTTTAGATAGAGTTTTAAGTTTGATTAGAGTTATGATTTAGATTTTTGATAGAGTTTTAGTCTTATTTTTATTGTTGGGATTTTCTTTCATATGCCTTTTATGTCGAATTTTAAAAATAATGAATGGTTGAAAATTTGAGAAAATTACTTTGCGTGGATTCGCGAGTTTAAAAAAAAAAATTCTCTCCTCGTGAATTCGTTGGGAGTGAGCATGGATTCGTCTGGGTGGGTTTCCAAATCAATATTTTAAATCTCTCATCGTGAATTCGTTGAGAGTGGGCAAAAATCACTTGGGTGCAGAGGTCCAAATTAATCTTCATCAGTTTTTTTTTTTATTTTTGTTCTAAATTTTTACAAAAATTCTATTTTCTTTTGTTATTCCTCTATCCAATTCTTCTATAAAACTCTAATTTCCAAATCCCTAACCCTAATTCCGCATTTGTATTGCATCTTTATTATCATAAGATATTCAAAAGCAAGCATGCTCATTAACTCAGTTGTATCATCAAGTTGTTTAATCAAGTAAAAGTAAGAATGTTTTTAGCAGTAGAGTTTTTCCAATTCGAACAATAAATATTGTTAGTCAGTCTGTAAGTTTTTATTTTTAAACTTCCTATAACCACACAGGAAGAGATCAACATGATTTATTGGTACAAGAGGATTGGTAAACATTATGATTTTACGAATAAACTACTATCTAATCACCATTGGCCACGACTGAGTCCAAATCACATATAAATATCTCACTAAAAGCAGAACAAGCAGAATTTAGACTAATCACATCTCTTCTCAAGATTTCCTATTTTACTCAAACAAGTACATGAAAACAAGGTTATAGAATTGCACAAGTACCTGAAAGTTATTGTTTAAATAATAGACGTAACTGATCGTAACATCACGCGTTTCGCATTGGCCATGAGTGGGATGTGGACGCTTCATATTGATCATGAGTCAGTCACGAACGTGTCGCGTTGACTGCAAGTCGAACATTGCCAAATCTGTGTTTGGGCAGGTGTCATGTATGAATCGTGTTGCACTGGATATAGGCACAAAATTAGATTTCGCGTGTCCATATTTAATAGCGCTACAACACTGTTTGAGTTAAAGATAACCATGATGCTTGATTAAACAGCTACAACAACAACAACAACTAAGCCTTTTATCCCAAGTATTTGGGGTAGGCTACATGAACCGAAAAAGAATCACGCCGGATCGATCACTTTGATATTCCTTCTCCATTCATTTCTATCAAGTAATATCTCTTTATTTAAACCTCTAGACTCCATATTTTTACGTAACACCTCCATTCATATTTTCTTCTTTCCTGCGTTCTTTTAACTTGTCCTACATTGATAAACTCCCCTCTTCGAACTGGTGCACTTGTAGGCCTACGTTGCACATGGCCAAACCATCGTAACCGATTTTCTTGCATCTTCTCATCGATGGGAACTACACCTATCTTAGTACGAATATCTTCATTTCTCACTTTATCTCTTCTAGTGTTGTCGCACATCCAACGGAGCATGCGCATTTCTGCTACACTTACACTTATCTTCTGTGAATGACGTTTCTTTATAGCCCAACATTCCGTGCCATATAATAAAGCTGGCCTAATAGCGGTCCTATAAAATTTTCCTTTCAATCTTAATTGTTACGGTTGCATAAAACTCCCGTTGTCCTCCTCCATTTCAACCAGCTAGTTTGTATCCTATGGTTAACATCATTATCGATCTCTCCATCATTATGAATGATAGAACCCAAATATCTAAACTAACTGCTCATTTGTATCTTTTGCATATCCAGTTTTACAGTATTATAGTTTATGGTCCGTCGTTTTCTAAATGTACACTCTATATACTCTGTTTTAGATTTACTCAATCTAAAACCTCTAGATTTTAATGTTTGCCTCCATAACTCTAACTTGGCATTTACCTCTGCTCTTGTTTCATCAACTAAGACAATATCATCAGCAAATAGCATACACTAAGGTATCTCATCCTGAATGGTTTTAATAAGCTCATCTATCACTATAGCAAATAAGAATGGGCTCAATGCAGATCCTTAATGCAATTCAATTGTAATAGAAAAATCACTTGTTAAATGACCATATGTTCTGATATTGACCACTACTCCATCATACATGTCCTTAATTATGTCGATATACTTGATGAGAACTCTTTTCTTCATCAGTATCCACCAAAGTATCTCTCGTGGAACCTTATCATATGCTTTCTCTAAGTCAATAAATACCATATGCAAATCTCTATTTCTCTCTTGGAATAACTCTAAAAGTTGACGAAATAAATGAATAGTTTTTGTCGTCGATCGTCCTGACATAAATCCAAACTGGTTCTCCGATATTTTAATAGATTTATGTTAAATTACCATTTCCCAAAGTTTCATAGTGTGCCACATGAGTTTCATTCCCCGATAGTTAGAACAACTCTGAATGTCGCTTTTGTTCTTATACAGAGGTACTATGGTACTCTTCCTCCATTCATTTGGTATTTTCTTAGTTTGCCAAATTTTGTTAAAAAAGATCTGTTAGCCACCTCACACCAATCCCTCCTAAGTATATCTATACCTCTATAGGAATCTCATCTGGACCAACAGTTTTTCTTGGTTTCATCATCTTCAAAGCCTCTTTTGACTTCAGACTCTTTAATTCTGCGCATAAAACTACGATTCATATCCTCACATTAAATAGTAAGATCTCCCAAATCTTAAATAAAACTACTATTATATAATTTATCAAAATAATTTTTCCATTTTTCTTTAATTTGTTCATCTTGAACTAGAACCGTTTGATTCTCATCTTAATACACTTTATAATATATAAGTTTTTAGACTTTCTCTCTCTTATTTGAGCAATTATATATATATCATTTTCTGCCTCTTTATTATCCAACTTCGCATACACTTGTTTATATACTTTAGTTTTTACATCTCGAACAGCTTTCTTAGTCTCCTTCTTTGCTAGTTTATACTTCTCAAAACTTATTCTATTATTATTATTATTATTTTTCAAATCTCTATAAAGGTCTCGCTTGATCTTAATAGTATTTTTTACCTTTTCATTCCACTATGATATATCCTTATATGGTGGAGCACCGCCTCTCGACTCACCGAATATATCTTTAATTATCATTTTAATGCAGCTAGCCATTTTGTGATATCTGAAATGAAAAAGTCATTGTTACTAAATTGACAAAAAGGATAAGTTTAAGCTAATACATTTCCTGCGACTTGAACAAACGTTAACTTAGCTAAGCATTAATTTATAAAATTGATTATTCATTTGATTTCAGGAATTTTGAAGATGATATAAAGGAATAGCTGTTTAATAACTAAAAGAATACGAGTCATATGTGAGATATGCCAAACACAAAGTGAAATATGTATAGGATAAAATATATGATGGTGTATATGCATGGTTGGTGTAGTTGTATCACGCATGTAGTTTCGGCTTAAAACCTCGATTGATACTACACCCAAATGTAGCGCAACTCCTTCACAAGATAAGACTCGTCTGCATGCATTTGGAAATGCAAGTGACCAATTTTAGTTCTCCATGACCTGTTGGTGATGGCTACAATCAAATAAAATGATGGAATCTGTTCCACTGTGGTATTTAGAGCCGCAAATACTTGGAAATCAATAGAGCTCTAAAGTACACTCAATCAAACACCACATTTGTGCTGCATTATGCAAAGAGTAGAAAATAAAAAAAGTTAATATATTATGCAACAATGTAATAATGATACTCGTAGTAAACTGCTGTTGAAGACACATTTAGAATCTTACTTTTAAATGTTTTATTCACTCTTGATATGACTGTGTACTCGTTACTGCTACTGATATAGCAATAGAATATAGGATAAATCAGGGAATGAAATTTAATATTAGTTGGAGACATGAATTTTCTACTGTTGCATTGATCAATATCATGCCAAATTTGTGAAGGTTCACACAAATGACAGCATCAGTAGAAGAGAAATCAGTCATCATCGGCGAGAGGAACAGTGTAGCAATTGAGGCAGTGCGGAGAGCAATAGACAGTGGGCACAAGAGAATAGCTGTTCTCTATGGAGGTGGGCATATGCCCGACCTGGGAAGGCGGCTACGGGAAGAGTTTGACTTGGTCCCCTCTCAAGTGCAGTGGATTACGGCCTGGTCCATAAGAAACCGGGAGCTCAACATCCACTCCTTGCCATTCCTCAAGACGTTAGCCGAGATCTCCGGCTGGCCTCTGAACCGGTATCAGACATTGGCTCTATTTATTTTCTCCTCTGTCCTTGCGTTGGATCTCTGGTTCTGGGAGCTCTTCTTTGGCACGGTGGTAAATTGCGCTTCTTGGGCTGCTTCTGAAATAAATTTGTTCAGGGATGCCATGAGCTGATCTGACGGACTGTTGTGCATTCTTTTATACGACGTTTCACTTGTAACGATTCTGTAAATATTGGAAACTTACTGAGCAGTTGTTGTGCAAATGCTAAAACTTCGCAATTTATACCTAATATTGTTCCTAATTTGGTACTTTCTTTGTATTTGTTTAATTTTTGGTGAGTGACAATACAATATTTTCGAGTACTATTTAAGTGATCAGCATCAAATTATGTATCCGGTGGGCATGGCTCCCGAAAACAATTCTATCAAAGCAAGGGGGCAGTCATTCTTAACAACAAACATTTAGCTTGACTAGATAATTTGAGTTATAGATATATTTTTATTAGAAAATCAAAAAAACATATCTTAGTAACATAAGTTTCTTAAATTTTCATATCTTAATAACATAAGTTCGTAAAATTTCTAAGTAGATATTATAGGCAGATTTATTTGTTTAATATTTTTTTTCTTGGTCATTTTATTGAAAGTAGCAACCCCAAATGATGAGCAGTTTAGTTAGATATAGATTCTATTATTCAGAATGATGGAAAGATTGATAGTGATGTTAATCATATAATATAAGCTAGCTAGTTGAAATTGATGAATGCGACAGAAATTTTAGGCGACTATAGCATTCTGTTAAGGCTAAAAGAAAAATTTTATATAACATTTATTAAGCTAACTTTATTATATAGCACAAAATACTGGGATATAAAGAAACGTCATTCACAAAAGATAAATGTATTATAATGTACATATTTTATTGGATATGTGACAATACAGGAGAGATATTTTATTGAAAGTAGGAAGCAGAAAATTTTGTAAGCAGGAATTTTGTTATTCTCTTATTTTAGTTTTTCAATAATGAGATGGAACCATTTAAATAAACTGAAATGGTCATATTTTGGTATTGAAATAATACGAATCATCCTATTTTGCGGTCGAAACTCTTTTATTTATGTATGATGTATGTTAAGATTCATATTCTGAAAGCGCTTTTTTCCCCCAAAAAATTTATGATAAATGACATCTGCTAACTTCAATTATCAATTTTGCCTTTAAGAAAGCAACAGGGACTCAAGCAAACACAAAATAGTAGTGATAACTGGAAGACTACGCGACAAAAAGGAGTAATTAATGTCATTTTGCCTGCAGATATATAACATAATTTATCCATAAATAGTTCATGTAATAAACTTTTTTTTTTAAAAAAAAGCCTAGAAACTCATCGGCCATAATTCCAATGAATCAATTAACAAGCAATTTGGATAAACTTTAATTTATAATTGTCATTTGGATGTGCATTAATTCCCAAATTGTTCCACAATGTTAATGCAAGGCATAAAACATAGAATGACTGATAAATCTATAGTTCTCTTGTGATATCTCAGTAACTGTGTATCAGTTGAAAATTGTACCTTGCAATCAACCACCTGCACCAGCTAAAGACATTAGAAAAGAGCAACCTCGATCACAAGTATACAAAAAAAAAAAAAAAATGGCAGGTAAAAGGTCAAAATTATCACAAGATTAGGCTGAAAACGAAATTTATTATACAACCAGAACAACCCATTCATACCTCATCTCAATCAACTGGAGACAAATTTAGACATAAAATTTACAATATGAGTTCTATTGACAAACAATACAAGAGAACTAATGAATCACAATGTTAAATTAGATTTTTGACAACTTACATAACTGAAATTCCTTCTAGGCTTCCATCGAGACACTACATGTCAATAATAACAAATCAATAGTTATCGAATCTGAGCTTGATTCACCTGCTCACTCAAGGAAAAGGAAAAGACACCACACCTTACAGTATAAATTAAAACAAAGACTGCTATCATTTCTCACTTCTGTTAATTAAAATGTAAAACATTTAAGAAGCTTAAATTAAGCTACCCACAATGGAAAGCATTTAGAATTGCAAACAAGACTTTTACTTTCGAAATCTCCATATACTCATTTCATAGGCCTTAACAAGCCAGGTAGACAATATTCCACTAATCAAGTTTCTCACAGAATATAACAAAAATGAAGCTCATTGAGTAGATTTTTAGATTCAGTACCCAGATCTAAGCAAAGTACAATCCAAGTAAATGTCTAGAATCTGAAAATATTACACTAAGTGCTATTCTAACAAAAGGATAATGCACTAAGTGCTATCTCATTCCTCATCGTTTAGAAAGTTGCGGCTGCCGCTGCTGCTTTCTTCCTAGGAGTTGCTTCGGTACCTAACATAATCACACAAAAGACATTCAATAAAAATAAGCAATGATAATCCATAATCCAAAGCCGCTTGGCTCCAACTAACACAATCATCTATATAAGTTTTTTTTTTTTCTTCTTTTTTTTTCCTTGGATTGGGGGTTTCTAAATAGTGGATTTGATTGCAAACAGAAAAATAAAAAATAAAAGGTAAAACGATACGAAACCATTGAAGAAACAATGTCTAAATAGTGGATCTGATTGCACATAAATACCTACGTGCATCAATGAAGCATCAAAATACAACCCAACCAAAACCAGCACATCCCAAGCATGTGTAAAAGCATTACGTACTAGAATATATAATACCTTATTTCAACTTTGATCCCCTCACGCCAATAATTGTTACGAGATTCTTATATGACACTGCACTGACACTGCTCACTGACATCCAAAATATCATGCACAACATGACTTAATGACAAAAACTGAGTTGAGACAGTCGACATGACCTCATGTTTACTATGCCACTTGGATCTTGAGTAGAATCTAAAATTTTTCCTAACTAATCCGGTGGAGTAAGTACCAAAAAATTTGTAAATGATGGAAACTTGCAATTCATGGGGAAAAAGCATGGACATTGTAGATATTTATAATAATTGAGCTACGTGGTATTAAACAACAAAAGGATGTAAATTGAGGGGAGTTTTACTAACACCGCCTAAGAAAACTACATTATTAAAGCCAGTATTATGAGTAAATTGCTTGTTTGTGATGAGGGATAAGAATGAACACATCCACGAGTAGGATAAGAAAGGACAAGTCCACAGGCCAATTTTTGATTTGCTCTATTCAAAATTTTAAATTTGAAAAAAAAATAAAAATTTTATTTTTTAATTCAAAATTTTGAATAAGACGGACTAAAAAGTAACCGTGGACGTGCTCATTCTCATCCCTATCCACGAGAGAGCTCTTGGCATGTCATATTCAAAATTTTGAATAAAAAAAATATAAAATTTTTATTTTTAATTCAAAATTTTACGTAGGATGAGCCCCGAGCAAGCCCTTGACATGTACTCTTCAAAATTTTGAATTAAAAAAAAATAAAAATAAAATTTTCATGTTTAATTCAAAATTTTATATGACAAGCCAAGAATTGGCCCTTAGATTCCTATTTGTGACAACAAATGTAACTATCAAATATTCCAAACATTATCAAATTGGGCCCCAAAGAAAACCTAGAAATGGTTACACAATATTTATATTTTTAGAGTAAATTTAAAAGTATTTACCTTCTCTGAAATTGCTCTTGAAGCGGCGAGGCACGTGGCGGAGGTACCTCATCCTGCCGGTCCCGGTCGTCTTCCTCCTTATCGCCTTCACGCTCCAGTTATCTAAGAAAAAAAAAATAAAATAAAAAATCAACATAATCAATATAACTGTTTATTTAATAAATTAAACCATGAGAAAGGGTTATCGGATCTAGTAAGTACATTTGCGGATGCGGGCGGCAGGGAAGCCGCAGGATCCGCATCTGCTCTTCTGGAGGTGGAAGCTGCGGCGGCCGCAGCGGACGCAGAGGGTGTGGGTCTTGTTCCTCCTCTTGCCGAAGCTACCCGTTCCCTTCCCCTATTTTTGTTGTTATTATTTTTTAAAATTAAAAGATAACCCAAAAAAAAGGGTTAAATTCTTAGAAGAAAATAAAATAAAATAAAATGTACGAAAGAAGAAGAAGAGGAGGCTGGCTCTGGCTGACATTACTCACCATCACTGCCGCTTCGTTTGATCTGCAGAAACCCTAGAAGATTCTCAGAGGGCCTCCCTCTGGCCTGGCGATTAGGTTACACATAATTAGAAAACTGCTGGGCCGGTTTTGGGCCTCTATGGGAAGGCTCCCATTTCTTGGCCCAGCCTCCACGGAGAGAGTTTGGTTGAAAGTGAGAGAATTTATGGAAACCGGTCCGTATAAATAAAATAAAATCAAACCGAAATAATTTAACGATTTTTAATTTTAAGAACAAACTAATTTAATTATTTAAAAATTATATCCATATACAAACATACACCCATACATGCAAATTTATCTTGACAGTCTCTTTTTGAAAAATCAAATTTCTCTTTCTTTAACTTTTTTTATAATCAGATTTAATAGATTTTAAAATCATTTCTTCGGTCAAGTTGATAAGAAATGTTTTATTTATCTATAAAGTTTAATTTTATTTTGTGTGTTTATTTGATGAAAGTCCAAATAAAAACTAAATATCAAAAAATTAGATTTGAGTGAACTCAACGGGATTGAATTTATAATCAAAAAGAAAATTTTCAAATAATATTATTGAAAAATAATGGAAAATGATTGCGATTTACTTATTTTTATTATTCTCATATATATATATATATATATATATTATAATTTAACAAACATATATAAGCATATACATATTCATATATTATATTATTGTTAATAAACAAATTAAATACTTTAAGAGATATGTTTATTAAATAATTTAAATTATAATTTTTAAATTTTATTAAAAAAGTAAGAATTAATCGAACTGCACCCAACGAACCAGTTGGGTTCGATTTGCTCTGGAAAATTCTAAATGCGCACCACACATTACAAGTGAGCACCTCTTCCAATGGTAAAGTGATTTATAACGTGTGGGAAAATGGTGCTCACTTAGTCAAGTGTGGTGCGCATTATTGTCAAAAATTAACAAAAACACAAACCAACGTCACTTCCAAGGATCAGCATTGCGCGGGAAAAAGAGAGAGCCGAAGGAGAAGGCGGCAGCACTGAAGAACACGCAGAGGGAAGGAAGACGAAGAAGAAGAAGAAGAAGAAGAAGAAATGGGAGGTCAGCAACAAGAATCCAAACCCAAGCGACATTTTCCAGCCTTTCCGTTCGATCCGTATCCGATCCAGATCGATTTCATGAACTTCCTCTACGATTCCCTCGACAGTGGCGGCGGAATCGCCATGCTCGAAAGCCCCACAGGTACTCGTTGATCTCTCTCTCTCTCATTCACAATCTCAATCTCAATAATTTTCTACTGTTAATTTGTATTTAAATTTGATCTTGGCCTCAAGGAACCGGCAAAACCCTAAGTATCATCTGCAGCGCCCTCCAGTGGCTCGTCGACCGCCGGAATCATGCTTCTCCGAAGCCCAACGCGAGCGCTGCATGCGACGAAGAGCCCGATTGGATGAGGGATTTCGTGGCCGCAGCCCCAAAAAAGCATGAAACTAGAATGAAAAAGTTAGGGTTTGGATTTAGGGATTCAGAGAATAAGAACCCTAATTTAAATCGAAAGATAAAAGAATTGGCGAAGACTGATGGTGAGGATGAATCGGAGTTCTTGCTGGAGGATTACGAGAGCGACGAGGAGGGCGGATCGAAGAGGAAGGGGAGGAAATGTTCCGCTTGGAGCAGTAGCGACGAAGATGCGGAGGAGGAAAAGAGAGGATTTTTTGGTAGGGAGGAGGTGGAGGAGAGGACTCCGAAGGTTTTCTTTACGAGCAGGACGCACTCGCAGCTATCACAGTTTGTGAAGGAGTTCCGAAGGACTGCATTTGCGTTGGAGCTTAATCTGGTGTGCTTGGGTTCGAGGAAGAATATGTGCATCAATCCTGGTAATTGGAGTTGTAATTTGAGTGTTCTGTGTGTTTTGTTTATGGGAATTTAGTATGTATATTTTTTTTTCTTTTTTGTACAGAGGTTTTGAAGCTGGGCAATTCGAACAGGATCAATGAACGGTGCTTGGAGCTTCAGAGGAATAAAAAGGATTCAAAAGCTAAGGTTTGTTTCGTCCAGTGGTTTTGGAGTGATTCAGTTCTTGTTGAGAAACAACTGTTATGGTATTGCTGAGAACTATTTTTTAGAAGCAAAACAGCGGACTAATGTCATCTATGTTTTATAAGCGATAGTTAATTGAATGGGAATACAAAACAAAGTAAATATCAAGCCCTACAGTAGTCCTCCTAAGCATCTCGGGCTTATGCCAGTACAACAATATCTATCATACATAATTATAAAGAAAGAAACACATCGAGTCAATATCCAAATCACTCCTACTCGCAGACCTCCTCAGCTCTCCCCTTCAATCCCAGACTGTAATCCTCAAGGTAGTTGTCGTCATCTTCTGAAATGCATAACCGTTCCCTATTTGAAAACTGATTTGCCCAAAACGACACATCAATTTAAGCGCTAAATACACAACCATCAATATTGTGTGTTGTGTGGTTGAAGATTCTCTCGTTTCTCTCTCTAAATATTCCAACAAATAACTGCAATCACAATAGTTGCTAGTCCGTAATTCTTTTTACATGTTCGGGTCTGAGCCCAAACACTTACCTCCCCGACATGTCTATGTGTAAATCAAATACGGAGGCACATTTTAGCCAGAGTAAGGCAGAATATGGGCAATTGAGCATTAGATGTTGTCCGTCCTTGCCCTCACTTTTGTACAGGACACAATATTTTGCCCCTATCTAGCCCCTCTTCTTAAATTAACCCGTGTTAGTATGGCATCATTTGCGATCAACCACATGAAAAAGCATACATTGAGGGAACTCTTGGACATCCATATTAATTTGCCATCCTGTAGAGGTGTTCCCCCATCAACAAATTGATGATAAGTAGATTTGACTGTGAGCAATCCGATGATCTCCCATCTCTAGGAGGTCCCTAATTGAATTCTCTGGTATTATGTTATTTAACAATGACTTGAGGTCATTCAATATGGATGCCTGCTCCATTCCCGTGTTCCTTATAAGGACCATCCTCCATTTTTCTTAATGCCAATAGTCCCCAACCATGACATCCTTGTCCCTAGCCATCTTGAAAATAGAGGGATATAGAGAGCTCAGTGTACTCATTGTGCACCAACGTTCCCGCCAAAACCCGACCTTCGATTCTCTTCCCACCTTTAAGGAAATGTTGCTCAAGAAAATGTTAGCTATCCTGGCCATATCCTTCCAGAAAGTGGAGATGTTCGTGCTATTTCTTGGTTTCGCCATCCAGGAGCCCCTACGTTGTCCGTACTTGTTCCTCAACAATTGTTACAATGATACACTGGGTTTTATTATAGGAAACCACCACCATTTATCCATTAGTGCCCGGTTCATGGTTCCCAGGTCTAGACCCCCATCCTGTTCTTTTGGTCTGCATATTTGTTCCCATGAAACCAGATGGTAGTAGAGTTGTTCCTATAATTGATTGGACCATGAGAACCTGCTCCAAATTTTGTCAATTTGTTCCCGGACCCATCTTGGGAGGATAGCTATTGACATAAGGTACAATGGCATTGCCGATAGTATCGAGTTCAAAAGTATCAACCATCCTCCCATCGAGAGGTTCCTTACTTTTCAACCTTCAAGCCTCCTCTCCATCTTGTTTATGAGTGAATACCATTCCCTCTTGGATATTTTACCCTTTCCAATTGGGACTCCCAAATAGGAGATGTACAATGACTCCTCCTTGCACCTAGTAATTGCCCGGATAAACTTCGATGTGAGAGACCGTTTGGCCAGGAGTATCATGGAACTTTTGTGGTAATTAATTTGCAGTCCAGACCAGAGCTCGAAGCATGATAGTGCGCCTTTGAGCCAAATAGCCTATCTGATATCGCAATTTCTGAGTAGCAAAGTGTCATTAGTATATTGCAAGTTGACGACCTTGTATGTGGAACTCCTAGCTAGACTACTTATCGCTCCTCTTTCAACGACATTTTATTTAAGCCATAAGCCATAAGGACGAAGAGCAGTGGTGATCGGGGATCACCCTGTCTCAGACCTCTCCTGTACCTAATCTCTTTTCCTGCCACCCCATTAACCAACATTTGTACCTTCGCTGTCTTTAGTGAGAATCCGGGATAGCCACTGCTGTTCAAATCCTCATAATTTGAGTACCTCGAACAAGCAATCTTAGCAGATGATGTCATGAGTCTTTTCGAAGTCTAATTTCAAAAAGTACCCTTCATGCCCCATTTGGCGACATTAATGAATGACTTCTTTCCTAATCGCAATTCTTTCTAGGATACTTCTTTTTTTTTTTTTTAATAAAACCTAATTGGTAATCTCCAATTAGTTCTCCCATAACCGGTGCCAGTCTGTTAGTTAAAACCTTTGATATGATCTTGAAAGAGTTTTGTAACAAGGCAATAGGTCTAAAGTTACTAACTGCACTATGGTTTTCCACTTTTCCTTCTTTGGAATTAACATGACTTGAGTAGTTAATTCTATCTAGTCTCACTCTCCCCTCTCCTATTTGCCTGATTAGTTTGGTCATATCCTTTCCTACATCTCAGAACTCGCAGAAGAAAAAAATGGGAAAAGCTATCTGGGTCAGGTGCCTTATCTAGTCCCAGATCCCAGACAACCTTTTTTTCTTTTCTAGTGAATTCCTTTTCCAAATCACATAGATCCTGTTCATCCTCCCATAACTCTCCTCTAAGTTTGTATATGAATCTCGTCTGTTTCCGAAAATGCTCCTAAAATATTAGTATATGATCCTCGGTACCTCGCTCTCTTCCAAGAAAACACCGTTGCCTGACGACATGGAGTATATATAATTGCTTCTATGCATATTCGTTGTCCTGTGAAAGAAAGCGGTGTTTGCGTCCCCCTCCAACCATTTATGTCTCCATTTATGTCTGGTCCTCCGACATTATTTGATCTCTTCCCTCCTATAAATCTCCTGCAAGCATATGCTCTCATATTGCAAAGGGATTTCCTCTGGTCATGATGTAGCGAGCCATTCTCCAGGCATTCAAGTAGATCGATCTCTTTCATTATGTCATCCTTCCCCATGCGCTGCTGACAGAGATATTTCCTTTCCCATCTCTGAAGAGATTTCCGTAGTTTACATATTTTTGTACTAAACTTATCCACTGCATCGGTAGCATTGGTTCATCTCTCCCAACTATGTTTCACTAGGTGACGAACCTCATCGAGTTCTAGCAGCACTTTCCAAATCGGAAGATTCTAGGCTTCATTTTCGATTCTCATGTCCGTAGACATACCAATGCATGATTAAATGCTGGTCTCTTAATCGTGTTAGCCCATGCCAGGTTGAACCTATCGTCCCATTCTTCAGAGACGACGACTCTGTCAAGTTTTGCTATACTCGGATTTTCTCTCATACTCGACCATATGAACTACTGATCCTTAAAAGGGACCTTAATCATCCTGAGCTTGCTGATCAGATTATTGAATTCATGCCTATCCCTGTCATTATTATCCCCACCTCTGCGTTCGTCAGAAAATTTGACGATGGTGAAGTCTCCCCATATAACCCACGGAAAATCCCACCAATTCCTGATTGCACATAATTCTTTCAAAAATCCTGTCGATTTTCCGAGTAGTTAGGGCCATACACTGCGGTGACCATTTGGGTCAGCTAGTTTGAGCGGCGTCTCATTACCACAGATAATGAGTATCTGTCTGACCTTGAATCAACGCGGTCGAAGACAGCTGCCCTTATACCCATTATTATTCCTCCTGCAGCCCCACAACGATGTTAATCAATAAACTCCCATACAGTGTTTTAAATACCGGTCGATATACCGGTATATCGGCCAGTATATAGTTAAAATTGAAGAAACGAGACGATATGAGCATTTTTTTACTGTTTATCATTTTGGACCGGTATGGGCCAATATATCGGCCACGTGGCGGTATATCGGCCGGTATCGAGATGTCTAATACCGGCCGGTATTGGATAATATCGGTTATTGGGTTTTGGATTTTGGTTACGGGTTAAACCCGTTAACCCGTTAAGATCCGACCCGTTAAGAAATAAAACGGATCGGAAGGGAGAAAAATATTATTTTTTTTCGCGTTTTCTCTCTCTTTCTCTCCAGGCGATCCGAACGTTCCCTCTCCGTGACGAAAAACCCTAACCCCAAATTTTCCCAAATCAGTCCTAAATCTCTCTCCGATTCTTCTTCTTCCACTCTCTGGCTCTCTCTCTCGTTCTCTCCCCGCGATCGTCGACCGATCGAGCCGAACGGCCCGAACCCTAACCCTAATTTCCCAATCCATCCATAAATCTCTCTCGTGTTCTCTCTATCTTTCTTCTCCGCTCTCCGATAGCTCTTCTCCTACTCTGAGAGTCTTCGAAGGGTGCTCGGTGTTCTCCAGTGGGGCAGTGGCCGCCGGCCAGGTAAGTGAAGTTTATTTTTTTAATGTTAATTTGATTTAGAGTTACAAAATTCGTCAATTTCTTTTATAATTGTGCTATTTAGGTTTAATTGATTGTGATTTATGTTAGATTTTTTTTTTTTTGGTGTAATTTGAGGGGAATTGCTAAGTTGGGAGGGCTGAACCCGCAGGTAATCTACAGTGATTTCTTGAATCACTGATTCACACTGAATCAGTGATTCGATTCACTGATTCAGTGTGAATCAGTGAACCGAATCACTGATTCACATTGAATCAGTGATTTGGTTCACTGATTCACACTGAATCAGTGAACCGAATCACTGATTCAGTGTGAATCAGTGATTCAAGAAATGATTTTGTGTGCATGAGTTTCATGCTAGATAAAATTTGTAAATTTGAGTATTTACTATTTATATGTATTCACTGTTGTTGCAGATTCACTGTTTCATGCTAGATTCACTGTTGTTGCAGATTATAATTTCTTTAATTATGTCTTAAACATGGTGGGTACAGTGAATGTAGTAGCATATTCAATTTAATACAATTTTCATAGTATAAATGCAAATTGTGTGAAATAATATAAGTTTAGTTTTGTTTACTATTTATACAATTTTCACTAGTGTTGTTGTAGATTCTTTAATTTTAGATACATTGCTTCTTAGGTTTAGTTATGTGAAATAATATAAGTTTAGTTTTGTTCATTAAAACGAAGGGAGATTGCAACTGTATATGACACAAATTCTTTCATCTTGAAAACTTATTTTTCTTAATTTTATGATTGTATTTCACTCTGTGCATCGTTCTAAACGGTATCTGCAAATTCGTAAGTTGAATGTAAATAAGCCAATGTAAGTATTATAAACTCATTTTATGTGTTTTATTATGTTCTATATAGCCAATTATATGATTATTTTTTAACTGGTATGACACCGATATGACACTCCGGTATTTAGGGTCATATCGTGATATCCCATCCGGTATCCGGTAACCGGTATGTAATTTGGCTGACCGGTACGAGACCGGTATCCGATATTTAGAACACTGCTCCTATATAGTTCACTCAACGTACGCATTTGCGGGTTATTTAATTTTGTCTCTTCCAAACAAAAGATGTCCGCGGAACTTTCCTTACATATGTCCCCCACCATTATATATACGTATGGCCTTATCTCCGAGTCCCCTTACGTTCCAAAATAGAAAATTCATTGGTGTAGGTGTTTTTTCTCCGCTATTAGTTTGGGCAATTAGCAATCACCTCCACTAACTTGGTCTTTCGTATACTCTTCTTCGAAAACTTAACCTCTCTAAGTGCTCTCAAATTTTATGCCCTAATCGTAAGGCCCTACTCCATGTCAATATTATATGTGTGTGCAATAACCAATAAGGTATCATCAGACAATATAGTTAGAACTTCTATAAAATTACACTTCGTACTTGGATCGAACTCTGTTAGGGTAGCTTTGCGCTTTGTTGCCAATGATGAAATCTCCCCCATCTGATATGCGGTACCTTCCTTCAGCTCTAGACACCTGCTTCGTCTGCTCGGGGTCGCTATGGGAATTCTTGTCTTTCTAGTGTCAATCAGCTATTCCTGAATGTCGGTCATCTGCTTGGCAGTCTGTTGCTCTGATTCTGTTCTCCCATCTCCTTGTTCCTCTGTTCCTTCATTGCCCTACATATTCCTTTCTGGTGTTTCCTCCACTGGTGGGCCTGTGGTCTCTCTCTGTTTGACCCTACATCTGGCACGAACTCTGTCCCTGAGCCTCTTAGGTAATCTCAATAGCTGACGTCTTCTTGTCTTCGGTATGCGTTGCATACTATCCCTGCATACTATTCTTTCCATCAACTTGGCAGTTGCGTCCTTCATGATGCCTCTGTCCAATCCTGGTATTAAGGAGAGGAGTTTCTACTGCTTTATCGATTTAGAATCATGATCATTGTCATAAAGTCCCATCTCCCTAATTTTTGCAAAAAAAATTCCCTAGTTGATGGAGATCTTGATGGAGATCAGGATTTATTTGGAAATAGATTTGATTTGATTTGGATATTATTAGGATATTTGATTAGATTAGGAGTTTGGATTCTATTAGGATTCTGTTTGTTAGGGTTTCCTTATATATATGGATTTGTATGAAATATTGAGGAGATGAATAATATTTTGAAAAATTCTTGAGAAATCTCTGGCGTGGAGTTCGCTAAAATCAAAATATTTTCTCGTGGATTCGTGAAGAGTGGGCGTGGGTCTGGGTGGATTTCCAAATCCTATAAGTTTTTCCCAATCTATTTTTTCTTCCCCAATTTATTTAAAAACACTAATTTTCAAAACCCTAACCCTAATTTCGCCTCTGTCCTGCATCAAATTTGGTATCAGAGCCTAGATTTTTTTCTCCATCATCTTCTTTTTCTTCCACATCTTTATTTTTTTTAATTTTATTTCAGTTTTTATTGTATTTTGGAAAAAAAATACAAATCTGAAAAAAAAAGTACAGATATGAAAAAAATACAGATCTGAAAAAAAAGTACAGATCTAAAAAAAACAGCAAAACACCAGCAAGCTCTCATCCTCTCCCTCAACTTCCCTAACCACAAAAAAAAAAAAAAAAAAAAAATAAAAAAACACCGGCAGCCACCGTCCTCTCCCTCAACTTCCCTACCCACAAAACACCAGCAAGCCCTCATCCTTCTCCTTCATTAACACAGCCACAACCCTGCATCATCAGCACCCTCTTCCTTCCTTCCTAGGCTCTACCATAATCTGCAGGTCCTCAACATCACCCTCACCCTCGGAGCTCCCTCTCCACCTCGGATCTCATCCACCTCAATTTCCGCCGCAATGCCCTCCCTCGGACCTTCCCGCCCTCGACTCCGCTACCCTCAACTCCGTCGACTTTGCCTCCCCATCCCCGATTTCCTCAACTACAGAGCAGCGCGACATCAGCGGTAGCGCGCAGCAGCAGCAGCGCGTGGCAGCGCGCAACAGCAACAGCGCGCAGCAGCGCACAGCGGCACAGCGGCAACGCACAGCAGCAACAGAGTGCAGCAGCATCAGCGCACAGCAGCGCGTAGCAGCATCAGCACGCAGCAACGGTGGTAGCACAGCAGCTGCGCAGCAGTGGCAGCACGGCAGCAGCAGGAACTGCGACAGTAGCAACAGATCTGCAGCAGCAACTGTAAAACTGCTGCTGGGCAGCAGCAGAACAACAAACCAGTGCAGCAGTGAAGGAAAAAAGTGGTGATTTGGAGCCTGTTCGGAGTTCAATTCGAGTCAGATTTGAGGCATTGTTTTCCTGGATTTGTTCCAACAATTGTGGCAGGATTTCAGGGCTCTTAGCGAACCAACTTCGGAAAACTCCAAGGGACCACTACAATTGCACGAACTTCTTCGGTATTTAGGTAATCTCTAAACTAACCCATTTTCTTCAGCAAAATTTTACAATTGTTTTGTAAAATTCTGCATAAGATTGTTAGTTAGAATTACTAATAATTATTTGTCAACTCATTGCTTGCGTGCATACATACATTTTAGGATCATTTCCTTGTATTTTAGAAACTAAACCTTGGAAAATTTTATTTGATCATATAGTGCACGCATATAGAATTTGCCTGAGTCTAGGAACTTGCATTGCATACGCTTGTTTGATTGTATGCTTCTTCGTAACGGTAAAATGACTATCCCAAGTTCTAGTAATGTGGATGAAAAGTTAGAAATCATGATGAAATAATTAAAAACTATCACTGAACAAATGGAACAGTTTAAAATTGTTAATAAACGACTGGATGCACTAGAACAACAAATGGAAGAACAAAATAATCAAATTTATAAGAATGAATATAACGAAATGAATTACAATCAGTATAGAGGACCAAGAGATCGAAATGAAAGGAATAGAGATTAGAGTGTTCCTAAAACTAGACGTGTTGAAGATGACATCACACGTAAGATAAAAGTTGAAGTTCCTACGTTCGACAGCACTTACGACCCTAAAGTTTTTAGTGACTGGCTCGTAGACATGGATTACTATTTCGATTGGTATGACATGCCTGAAGAGCGTAAAATACAATTTGCTCGGATGCGACTAACAGGGCCCGCTAGGATATATTGATCATCGGTAGAAAGAGAATGTGACAGATATCTGAATGCGATAGAGACTTGGAATGATATGAAAGTTAGACTTAAAGAGAAGTATCTTTCAATCGCATTTAGGAGTCACCTTTTAGATATGTTACACAGTTTTCGCCAGGGAAGCATGATGGTCCAAGAGTACATGACTCAATTTGATAAATTGACACTTCGGTGTGATTTGCGAGAGGACCGACACAAGGCGAAATCTAGATTTTGTTCTGGACTACGCGCATACATACAACGAGCCATGCATATCCATTCTCGGAATATAACTTCCCTTACTCAAGCTTGTCAATTAGCAGAAGATATAGAATATTCTCTCAAATTTTCTACTGACCGCAAGTTTACTCTTAGAGCCGGGGAGCAGTCCAGACGTCCTTCTGAAGATGACGAGAGATCTAACACCCAATTCAACAAAAACTTTAAGGGTAAAGCCGTAATTGGTGAGTCATCTAAACAGGACACGAAAGGCGTAGTGTGTTTTAGGTGTCACGAGTATGGTCACAAAGCTTCACAGTGTCCCACTAGACCTTTACTCGTAGAAGGAGAGTATAATGGTGATGATGATGATCTTGAGGAAGAAGTATATGAACCAGTAGGAAACGCTAGTGAGTCAGATGAGAAAATAGTCATTTCAAATGTGCGTTTAGGCGTCGTTAGGTGTCTCAACACTAAAATGAAAGATGAAGATTGCCGTAGATTTAGCGTTTTTACCACGTACATTACACGCGGAGGAAAGAGTTATCGAGTAATGATTGACGGGGGTAGTTGTGTGAATATAATCTCAAGAACAGCTGTTGAGAAAATGGGCCTCAAAACTGAACCCCATCCACAACCATACATTGTAACATGGGTAGATAAAACTGCTCAATCTATTACCCAGCGTTGTTTAGTGCCTATCTAGATGTCAAACTATCAGGACTAGCTTTGGTGCGATGTGTTAGATATGACCGCCGCACATATTTTGCTTGGTAGGCCATGGTTGTATGACTTAGATGTGACGAATTTCGGCAAGTCAAACACATATACATTCAAATTTAATGGGAAGAAAATTGTTTTGAAACTCGCACCACCTAAGTCTAGAGATGAGAGCCCAAAGAGCGAAAAAGTCACAGGTCAGGTACATAAAAAGTCTCTTCACCTGCTAAGTCGATCACAGTTCCTCAAGGAGAGCCTAGAAGAGAGACTAGTGTATGCGTTAATTACTTTAGGACAGTCTTCTAGTCCACTTGTCATTTATCATCCTGAGATTTATTAGATTCTCACTGATTTTCGAGATATCATGCCCGATGAGTTACCTGATGAACTTCCTTCCCTTCGGGATATTCAGTATGCCATTGACTTCGTGTCAGGGTCCAGCTTGCCCAATTTACCTCATTATCGGATGAATCTTGTTGAGCACGCTGAGTTGAGAACACAGGCCAATGAGTTATTGCAGAAAGGTTTTATTAGAGAGAGTTTGAGTCCTTGTGCTGTTCCCGCTCTACTCACACCTAAAAGGACGGTAGCTGGAGGATGTGCGTTGACAGTCGCACCATCAACAGAATTACCGTCAAGTGTAGGTTTCCCATTCATAGACTTGATGACTTATTAGATATGATGATTGGCTCTCAAATCTTTTCGAAAATAGATCTTCGAAGCGGATATCATCAGATTCGTATCCGTGAAAGTGATGAATGGAAAACTGCCTTTAAAATTAAGGACGGATTGTATGAATGGCTGGTCATTCCTTTTGGTTTATCTAACGCACCCAGCATATTTATGAGAGTTATGACCCAGATATTACGTCCTTTCTTAGGCAAGTTCGGTATTATCTATTTTGATGACATTCTCGTTTTTAGTCAAACCCAAGAAGAGTATCTTTCTCATTTGACACAGGTTTTAGAGACTCTCTGTAGAACTGTTTGTCAATTTGAAGAAATATACGTTCTTAAATTTTTCTGTTCACTTTCTTGGGTTCATCGTCTCTAAAGACAGAGTAGCAGTAGACTTTGACAAAGTTAAGGCCATAAGAAAATGGCCTACTCCTCGTACGATCCATGAAGTCAGGACCTTCCATATTCTGGCAACATTTTATAGGAGGTTTGTTAGGGGATTTAGTACTATTATGCATCCGATCACTGATTGTCTTAAAAAAAGAGAAGTTTCAATGGACTAAATCTGCTACTCATGCTTTCGAGGAGATTAAGGAGAAGTTGACTACTGCTCTGATCCTTCATTTTTCAGATTTCTCGAAGGTTTTGAGATAGCATGTGACGCATCAGGTATAGGTATATGAGGCGTTTTGAGCCAAGAAAATCATCCTATCGCCTTTTTTAGCGAAAAATTGAATGAAACGAAACAGCGCTACGATGTTTATGATAGAGAGTTTTATGCAGTAGTACAATGTTTGCGTCATTGGCGTTACTATTTGCGACCAAAAGAGTTCGTTCTATGCTCAGACCATCAAACTCTATACTATATCAATTCTCAAAAGAGAGTAGAGTATCGACACATCAAGTGGCTTGAGTTTATTCAGGAGTACAATTTTGTACTCAAATACTATGGTGGAACTGAAAATAAAGTCGCTAATGCATTAAGTAGGAAATTTTGCACTTTACATACGATAAGTGCAAAAGTTATCGGATTTGAGCAAATCATTCAAAACTATCTTACTTGTCGGGACTTTGGTGACATCTATTCATCTCTGACATAGGATCTTCCAACTATAGTATATACCTTAACCATTGTTGATGGTTTTTATTTTGAGATACCCATCTATGTATTCCCAATACTTCATTGTGCGATCATCTGATTTGGGAAATGCGTGCGGGAGGGATCGCTGATCATTTCGGTCGAGATAAAACTATCATTCTTGTAGAGAACCGATTTTATTGGCCAAGTATTAAACGTGATGTTGCGCAAGTTGTGTCGCATTGTCGAGTTTGTCAGGTAGTTAAGGGTAGGAAGTAGAATATAGGAGTCTACACACCATTACCCATACCCTTTGCACTTTAGGAGTATCTTAGCATGGATTTCATTTTAGAACTCTCTCGCACACTTAGGAAACATGATGCAATATTAGTCGTGATGGATAGATTTTCCAAAATGGCACATGTTATTCCTTACCACAAGACTTCGGATGCCTCACATGTTGCACACTTATTCTGTAAAGAGGTAGCTCGTTTGCATGGCCTTCCTAAGTCAATTATTTCTTACAGAGATGTTCGGTTCACAAATCATTTTTGGCGAACTCTCTGGAAGAAAATGGGCACCACACTTAAATTCTCCACTGCTTACCATCCACAGACAGATGGTCAGACAGAAGTTGTCAATCGTAACTTAGGTGACTTGCTTCGAAATTTAGTGGGCGACCATTTAACCACGTGGGATTTTGTTTTGCCTATAACGAAGTTTGCATATAATAGTTCAGTCAATAGGTCTACTGTAATGAGTCCATTTGAGGTAGTTACTGGTTATAAATCTAGAAAACCTATAGATCTTCTTCCACTCCCAATATGTGCTAGGCCTAATGCCTCAGCAGAGTCTTTTGCACAGCATTTGCATGATTTGCATGATCATATTCGTCGGCAAATAGTAATTAGTAATAATAACTACAAGACTGCAGTAGACTCGCACAAAAGATTGCAGAAATTTGCAGTTGATGATGAGGTGATAGTTAGAGTGCATCCGGAGAGGTTCTCTCCAGGAACCTTGAAGAAACTTCATGCTCAACATATGAGTCCTTACCGAGTTCTAAAGATGATTGGTTCTAATGCTTATGAGTTTGCGATTCCCCACAATCTCGGGATCAATCCAATTTTCAACGTCGAGAACCTGACTTCCATACCGTGCTCCATTTGATTATCCAGCAGTTATTCCGGATTTACCATCATAAGCTTCGCCAGGACATCGGCATTGTCCCATCTGTACACCGTCTCCTCCTGCTCCACAGAAGCATCATATAGATCAGATTAAAGATATGTTGAATGATGAGATTGTTTCGACTGCTGATGGTAGATATCAGCGTTATTTAGTGTACTGGCGTGGACGTCCAGACTCAGATTGCAGTTGGTTGCGCACCAAAAAAGTCCAGCAGCTCGATCCGGACTCGATAATTATCATTTTCGTCATTCACTGGAGGTTCATGTTTTGAAGCCGGGGTGAATTGATGGAGATCATGATTTAATTTGGAAATATATTTGATTTGATTTGGATCTTATTAGGATTTGGATCTTATTAGGATATTTGATTAGATTAGGAGTTTGGATTCTATTAGGATTCTGTTTGTTAGGGTTTCCTTATATATATGGATTTGTATGAAGTATTGAGGAGATGAATAATATTTTGAAAAATTCTTGAGAAATCTCTGGCGTGGAGTTCGCTAAAATCAAAATATTTTCTCGTGGATTCGTGGAGAGTGGGCGTGGGTCTGGGTGGATTTTCAAATCCTGTAAGTTTTTCCTAATCTATTTTTTCTTCTCCAATTTCTTTAAAAACCCTAATTTTCAAAACCCTAACCCTAATTTCGTTTCCGTCCTGCGTCACTAGTGGATCCTTCTCTGGCTTTCCTTGTTTTGTCCATTCCTGGCTCTGGTGGTTCCCTCTTTCCCTCGCTGATGAGCTATTGTCACCTCCATCCCCATGTTGGCGCAGCAATGAGCCCTCCCTGCTCTGTCTGTGGCTCCCATCGTTCTCATTACGATATGTGGGCTTGAAACCACTCCAACAATGACTATTTTTTTTTTCCGAGGATTGACCCGTTAATGCGTCTTGGCCCCCGTTTCGCGCTGACCTCGTTTTTTTCTCCCTCTAGTGTGGGAGGCTCGAAGTCCATGTGGGCCCCGTCTGCATTAAAACGGCTCGATCTGCTATCCAGCTCCTCGCCTGTGGGACTCCCTTCCATGTACGTCCAGTCTCCCTTTCCTTGAATGTAGAACCCCTCCTTTTGAGAGTTGCTGCTATATTGAGGAATTTTGCCCATCCCTTTCCAGAGGCCACCATCTGCCCCTCTAACTCCTCTCCTTTGTCTCTTCTGTTATCGGCGTGTTTTCTGCGCTTCTGACAAAATATTTCAGTTTTCCTTTTTCTCAAAAGTACTCTTCTGACCCCTTTCCTTCAGAAAGTAAGTTTTCGGCTCTCTCCTTCTAGGCGCCCATGTGCGGTTGGTTAATTGCCATATAAGTCGATTGCAGGATCTCTGTCGCTTTCGCGACTGATTGATTCACCACCGTACCTCGGATTTCTCCTACTTGTGCCAGGTTAGATGTTACTAGGCTCCTGCGTTTGGTTGCGAGGAGGTAGATCTGGACTGGTGCGGCACTGAAGGATCCAGGCCCTTTCCCTTTCGATCGGCCTTCCGCTCATCGAGTCAAACGGCACCACCCTCTCTCCATTAGGGCACTCAGGTATTATCGGGTCTTTAGTTTTCGCAATCTTTCCCACTATCTTGATTTTGATTTTGTAGAGTTGGTTCCCAATCACGGCATGGATCTTCTATGACACAACATCTATGCTATCACATCCTATTAGTGCCTTAGCTGCTTGCATGTCCGTCTTTGCAATTGTATCCTCATCTACGTTGATGAGGTGAGCGAAATTGATGATAAATTTGCTAATGTCACTTTTATTCCAGTGATGAAGTGGTAGCTCAGATATGGAGATCTATGCTGTAGTCGGGAATAGCTATATCTTATCATCTTCTTCCCCCCGACAATCTGTAGACCTTGAACCCGGCCATATGATCTCGGCAGGAAATCAATGTCCAGCATGATTTAGTCCCCTCTGGGTTAAGGAACTTTGTGATGTAATTCTTGCCCTAAACCACCAATGACGAGTTGAACTTAGCAAAATTTGCAGAGATTGCTCTCAGTCCTCCAATGATGTTTTGTATTGAGGGGTTGCCATGTCTCGGGTAAATCACCCTCATGTTCTTCCTTAAATGGTTCCTCTCCTCGACTGCATGGTTTGAAGTGGGTAAGTAAACGGTTGGCTTAGGCTTAGGCTTCAGCTTTGTGAGTGGAGGTTTCCATTCACCCTCCTCCCTGAGAATGTTGTTTGCCAATCCTTCAGATCACTGTTCTCCCACTGTGTTGATATTCTTACTGTCCATTTTGGTCGGCTTCTTCATCGCTGAGCCCTTTCTTTCTCTATCAGTGACTGTAGCTTTGTAGGGATAACAGGGCATTCAACATTCTTATGTCCAATGGCATTGCAACAACGGCACTAAACAAATGGGCATTCATCCTTGCAGTGGTCGTTTCGGCCACACAACCAACATCCTTCTTGTTCGACATTCCTGCCCATGTCCAGGGGTGAGAGGCTGCGCTTCCTTTGGCAGTTGCCACTCTTTCCCTATTCAGAGCACTCTTAGATGTATGTGTAGTCCATGGCCCTTCTTTGTCCTCTTTGGGTTGCAGACTCTCAAACATTACTATAACTTGAGATCCCGTGTAGGTGGCTGATGGGTCGATAGTCACGTGGCCTACTGTCTATCGATGTGGTTTGGATGGCTAGATGAACAGCTTGGCCCTCCACCGGCACGCCGCTGGCGACTTATCGTCAACCGTTGTGGTTTGGATGGCTAGATGAACAGCTTGGTCCTCCACCGGCACGCCGCTGGCGACCTCCGACCAACTCCTTCTATGGTGTTTGGAGTTTTTTTCATCCTTACTGCAGCCCTAGTCCTTGGATTTGTTCCTCCCCAGCCAGTTCCAATTGAAATCCATGTCAGTGATGACATGAAAGCTAAGACTGGATGTCGCTAATGATACCTATCTTAGGGGACCAACTTCCCGCCCCTTTTGATTTTTTTTGTTTTTTTTTGTTCATGTTTTGGTTTTTTAATTGCCGGAGGAAGACGACTTAGCTGGTTGGAGATCGCCCTGGTGACATGCTCTTGCCTAACATGACCTACAACTTGATGTTCAATTATTGCTGAGAATTATTAGAATTGCCTGCCCCTTGTCATTGTAAGGAGAGAAATATGAATAGATGATGCACATTCTTGAATAATGTTTAGGCATCAGAATATAAATTTCAGCCATAATGAGCAGTGCCTTGGAACTTTGGACTTTGGTTCCTGCCACCCTAAATTATTACGGTAAAAATTCACTATACATCATGTACTTAGAGAAATGCATTAAAAATTAAATGATTTTATTTTTTATTAGGTAAGTGCTTTTTGGTGGAAGAACATTTTGTCTTTTTTTTTCTTTTTTCCTTTCTAATCACCTATGGAGATGTGCTTTTATAAAATTTTAGTAGGTTAAACTCAGTTATGTAGCTGTTTACTGATAATGGGTGCATAGATGTAATTCTTTACTACAATGACGGGGAAACACATATAGGTCCACACTGATGGCAGGAGTCGCCGAACAAAGTCTTCTTCTGGTTGTCCAATGCTGGGAAAGCAAAGTCTACGAGAACATTTTAAGAATGAAGCTTGGGAACATGACGTATTGGACATTGAAGATCTGGTGCAGTTAGGGAGCAAGATTGGGACATGTCCATACTATGGCTCTCGGGATATGGTGCAGGAAGCTGATATTGTGGTCCTTCCCTACCAATCCCTTCTCCTGAGGTCTGCTCGGGAGTCGCTTGGTCTGAACTTGAAAAACAATATCATTGTTATAGACGAAGCACATAACTTGGCAGACTCCCTTACAAGCATGTACAACTCAAAAATCAGCCTGTCACAGGTATGGTCGTATATTTTCATCCCTCATGACCATTATCATATCTGTTCATTCTGTTTAGATTTGTTGGGCTTTTGAATTATATGGTGAGACTTTGACGATGTTTGGAGCCTAAACCTGTGAAATTGTTTTGGTGTTTAAATATTGTTCTAGTCTATGTAGAATGGATGTTTCTGTCACGGAGCTGTTACTATCTCGGACATGTGTCACTGTGTTAGACTCTGACCCTCCTTGAACTGTCTTTGGGCATGTGTCGACACTTAAACCGTGTTCTCGATGTTACTATATTTTTTGTAAGTTAGGTTATTTCTTGGACAGATGTCTGTTGTTCATACACTTCCTTGTTCACTTTACAAGATTGAAATATTTGTTTGATTTTTATTTATAGAATAATGTATATGTTCTGAAAACACAGGAAATTTACCTGCACTAACAGTAAAAAAACCATTTTTAAAAAAAAATAAATTGGGTTTCCAATCTTTTTATCTTCTTCTACACCTCCTTAGGACTTTTAGGACCAAAGAACATGGGTTCTAGGGCTCAATTTTCCTTCCATCAAGTGGGTACAAGATGTTTTGTTCACATAAAGCCGTTCATCTCTTACTCACTTGATGGAAGGACAAATGAATTCTGTAACCCATGAATTTCGGTCCCAAAGAAGTCAAGGGATTGTAGATAAAGATACAAGGGTAGGGTCATGATTTTATGTATTAAAATGGGTTTTTTTTTTGGTTGCCAGTCCAGGAATTTTTCCTGCGTTGGCAGCACCCATCCATCAATCCCTTTTTTATATATAAACAATATTTTAGCAAGAAAAGGCCTTCAAAACATTCACTTGAATAACACTACGATTAGTTTAGGCCTCACTCTATATATAAATTGAACTGCATTTGAGCTACTATATGTTGAGTCAAAGAGCCTATTTTTTGTAGGTATATCATAAAACCATATGTTATATTTGAAGCTTTCATGTGGTCATTGTACGTTATCATGTTATCCGAAATGCGTGTCTAGACATTTGGATGCATGGGCATGTACGTATATATCTTTTAACTTGGGAGAGCAGGAGGAAACACAATCTTTTAAGCTGGGAGAATCAGGTTGATTTGCTTGTCACTCATATTTTGGTACTGTTTCTTTTTCTTATAAATGGTGTAATTTCGCTTTAGTTTCATCATATAACTGGGTAAAAGGGGAAAAATGGAACAGCAAGAACAATACCTCAGCTGTGATCCTTGTGACGGGCTTTATTTTTCAGTTGAAACAGGTGCTCTCCCAACTCGAGATGTATCTTGATAGATTCCGAAATCGTTTGGGAGCTGGAAATAGACGATACATACAAACTCTTACAGTGTTGACCAAATCTTTTCTTCAGTTATTGCTTGGCTGCCAGGAGAATTCCTGTGCTGCTACTCCTTGTAGGCATGAACAGGTGCATGAACAGAAGGAATTCTTTGATGTCTCAATGACTATTAATGAATTTATATTTTCTCTTGATATTGACAACATTAATTTGGTAAAACTTCATCAATATGTGAAAGAAAGCAACATCATTCATAAGGTATGCTAATTTGTGCTGCCAATTCCACTCATCCATGTGCATGTTTTTTAGGAGATTAATATGTGACATATTCTCACTTCTCAGGTCAGTGGATATGCAATGAAGTTGGTCAGCGCGCAGAATGTGGCCATGCATGTCGATTGCCACAGCCATACTGCTGAAGGGAGCGTTGTTTCTAGTTTTCAGGCATTAGTTGATATCTTAATTTCACTCATAAATAATGATAATGCAGGAAGGATAATAGTGTCGAGGCAAAAGCATCCTTGTTTGGGGCGTTCTGAAGAGGACCACATTAAATTTGTCATGCTTTCCGGGGAGAAAATCTTTTCTGAGGTCTTGTCCAATGACCCTATTATCTAGATCCTTCTTGAAGCAGAAACAAGTTTCCTCTGCCTAATAGCCATAATATCATCTAAATGCAATTTCTACAGATTATGAATCAGGCTTATGCTATTGTTCTGGCTGGGGGTACTCTACAGCCTATTGAGGAGACAAGGGTACGCCTATTTCCTGGATTATCTGTTGATCAGGTTCGCTTCTTCACATGCAAGCATATTGTTCCTCCAGAAAGTATTTTGCCTATTGCAGTTTCTTGTGGGCCCTCTGGCAAGGCTTTTGAGTTCAGTTACAACTCTAGGAGCTCTTCCAGTATGGTGAGTACTGAGCACTGATCATTTTTTGGCATCTTACTAATGTTTTTAGTCCATAGTACGCTTCTCATTTTTTGTTGTTTTTAGAAATTCTACAACTTTGTAGTGCTCAATACGCGGTCTTTATAACTTCGTAAAAGTGGACACGACTCTGGCATACGGTAGTAGACTTTCTGAAAATGGACAACTCCCATCTGTAAATTTTTGAATTCTTAAAATCTGGCACAATTTGGTGTATTCGATACATACCGGCAAGTGTCGTGTAAGTATTGGTATCAAATATGTATATGATATGGATGCGGTTTTACTTTAATGTGTTTGTGCTTCATACGCTGTCATATAAGCTAGCCTTCGAATAAGGCTTGGGTTACTCTCGTGATAATTTGGAACAAACTTGTCCATCAGAGTGGCACATAATGTGATTAAGGAATAGATCTATATTCCTACATCAGTGATCTACATCATATAATATGGATCCTTAGCTGCCAAATAAATCCTAGGAAGCATGGATATGGATATGAATACAGATACGGACACGGGAGTGGGTGTGGACACAAGAAGCGGCATTTTCAGAAAACTGAGGACATGGATGCAGCAGGATACGATAAAAAAAAAGTTAATATAAATATATATTTTTAATCATTAACTTAAAATTTTTTATGCTAAAATATCCATAACAAAGTTTAAAACCTAAAATAATGAAAAACCATAAATCCAAATACACAATATATGCAAACCATAGTACTTAGTGACAATGTAACATTACATTCATTATAATTTAATGCATGTAATAGATCATGGTCAGATGTTTCAACTTCCTCTCCATGCTCTCCACTCCTGCCTCCTTTGCCACCAACTCCTTTGGCATCTGTAAATACCTCCATTTCCGGCTCATCAAGTGAGAATTGTGCATCTTAAGCATAAAATGACTTAAAGTTGAACACAAAAATGCATTTTAAGCATAAGGAGATCAGTAGATTCAATATAGTGCAAAAAAAAAGAAAAAAATTACTTGAGTTGGCTGCAGCGGTGGGCAAGAGACGATGGCGGGGCTGACTGCTGGCGGGGAGGCAGCGCAGGGAGGGGTGGCGGGGCTCCGGTGGCTTGCGGGAGGAAGAGGGATCGATGGTATAGCCCTAATTCGGACTCTGGGATTGGGTTTTAATAAAAAAAAAAAAATACAAGTTTGCCACCGCATGCATTCTGGCCGTGTCCCGACTATGATGGGATGCGTCCAGATATTTTTTAAAAAATTCCGATGCGGATTTTGCACGTCAGACATGTTTTTTGCCATGTCCGAAGTGCGTCCGTATCTGACGCATATCAGACACGAAAGTGCAAGCTAATTGCTGCGTCTGTGCTTCATAGAGTAAATCGTTCCACTCCTTTTATATGCTGGTGGATGTCTGCTAATTAGCTAGAAACTTGTTCTGGTTAATATTAATCAATTTATTTTAGTAGTTCTAGTTCTCAGATTCAATCCGTATGTAGAAAGTTCAAGAAGCTGTATCTCTGAAAATACTGTCTATTCTTGTTTATAATTTAGATTTTTCCTAGTACTTTTCCTGTTTCATTTTGTTTTGCTCTGTTAGCATGTTCTTTATATAACTAGCATTGCTTCCCTTGTTTATTTCTCTTGTTCCCTGTGATGCTACTTCTGTTTTCTTCAAGTGC
This sequence comes from Dracaena cambodiana, assembly GCA_036321105.1. Classification (NCBI taxonomy): domain Eukaryota; kingdom Viridiplantae; phylum Streptophyta; class Magnoliopsida; order Asparagales; family Asparagaceae; genus Dracaena; species Dracaena cambodiana. The sequence goes on from JAYEPQ010000006.1 coordinate 38,755,146, forward strand.
GTTACATGCTGAATTTAATATTTGGGTATCTTATGTATCTAACAAGCAGCCTAGTTTAATACCCGAAATGGATTTCATACAAGTCCCTAACAAAGTAGGGCCCACCTATTGTTACATGTTCCTTTGAGCATTGCTGTACCTAGAAATTTAGCTTCCAGAGGGACTTGTCACAGGTTAGGTTGTATCGAATTTCATGTTTGGGCAATTAATATTAGATCAACTCGCTTTGTCATCAACTATGTTAAATAATGCATTATCCTTGTGAGCGTATAATTGTTTTCTCAATTTGTTTATGCATGTACCAGATAGAGGAGCTAGGGCGATTGCTCTGCAATCTCGTTGCTGTTGTTCCTGAAGGAATAGTTATGTTTTTTTCTTCATTTGACTATGAGGGGCAGGTCTATGATGCATGGAACTCCTCTGGCATTCTTCAAAGAATCCTCAAGAAGAAACGTGTATTTAGAGAACCCAGGAGCAATAATGATGTTGAACATGTACTCAAGGAATATAAAGAAACCATTGTATCTTCCACAGGGGTTACAAAAGAAGATCCAGGACATAATGGTGCTTTGCTTTTAGCTGTTGTTGGTGGAAAAATTTCTGAAGGTATAAACTTCAGCAATGGGATGGGTCGTTGTGTTGTCATGGTTGGCCTTCCCTATCCCAGTCCATCTGATGTAGAATTGATGGAAAGAGTAAAGCATATAGATGGACTTGGAGAATCAGCCTCTTGTGGGCCCACTGAACCTTCCAGTAGCAAATTGTTTGGCAAAACTGGAGTCCAGTCTGGCTTTGAGATCTTAAGAAGCTGCAAGAGAAGAGGAAGAGAATACTATGACAATTTGTGCATGAAGGCTGTTAACCAATCAATAGGTGTGCATATTCAAGATTTTATTGACAATTGACAAACAATGATTAATACTGTTATTTCCTTCTAGCAATCTAATTCTGCTTCTTTGTGATGTAGGACGAGCAATTAGACATATAAATGACTATGCTGCAGTATTGTTGGTTGACTCACGTTATGCATCCAATACATCAAGCACGAGTTCCTTGCACCCTACTGACAAGCTCCCTCTTTGGATAAAGGAGCGTCTTGTTTCTGCAACAGAAAGCTATGGTGAAGTGCACAAATTACTCCATCAGTTTTTCCAATTCAATAAACAGAGGGTGCGATAGAAGGAAGAGCAGATTCCTATATCTCCCAGATACAACTACCTTCTGGATAAGAAAATCAGGGTGTTCCTAGGTATTTCACAGCCGGTGCAGATAGAGTACAATTAATGAGGTACATCTGTATTCCTATTTCTCAGTGCAATTGCATTGTACTAGATCGTACATACCTTTGCTTAATAGCTGTCAATTTTTCATTATTCTTCTGTGACACTGGTTCTTAAATTCATATCCAACCATTGAAGCTTTAACCTTTATCAATTGGCATAGCTTCTTTTGTTCAAAAACTCATGTGTTTTGAACATTTTCTTTAGTGGAACTTGTTCTAGAATGATGATACTGTTTCATAATCACTGCCAGGTTGCTTACAAACTACTATAACTGTGAATCCACAAACCCCCACCCCCACCCCCACCGGGTCCAACTTCTAGATTTTAAGTGAAACCAATAAACAACAAGAAGAAGAAGAACTAAGCCTTTTATCCCAAGTGCTTGGGTAGGGTACATGAACAATAGAGAATCACCCCTGATCAATCACATGGATGATCCTTCTCCTCTCATTCCTATCGTGTAATATGTTTTCATTTAAGCCTTTAGCATCCATATCTTTTTGTATAACTTCCATCCATATTTTCTTTGTTTGTCCTTTCGCTCTTTGAACTTGTTCCACGTTGATAAGCCCACTCTTAAACTGGTGCATTCGTAGATCTACGTCGCACATAACCAAACCATGGCAGGTAGATGGCAATTTTGTTGGCAGGAAAGGCTGGCAACACTAACTACCACACTCTCCCCTTGTTTCCCATTGGACTTGTGAAATTAGGAGGAAAAGGCATATTTGAGTTGCAGTCATGTCGCCCATGCAACATACTTTTTTCCTGTCCATTTCCTCAGAATGTTTCCTTTTGCTTTTCTTATTATTTTGTTTCCTGTTTTATTGGAGTAACTGTAAACTATTAATACTACTATAGGTAATGTTTTGCAAGTAGGATGTAGTTGACTTGTATGCTGTTTATTATTTTCATTGGCAATTATAAGTTTGGATAAATAACTAATATGCATATTATTATGGTGTTAAGAGAGAGCTTTAACTCCCACTTCCCACCCCACAAGGTGGGAAGACAAGGATTTTTTTTTTCTTATACGTTTTTTGTTGTAATCTCTTTAGTCTCATCATCCAAACAAGGAGAGCGGAGTTTGAAAATTGGAAACAACGTGCTGTATCGTTATTCCTCTCCAGATGCAGTTTTTGCATCCCATCTCACGAACTGGTTTTAGCTAATTATGTGGGCATCCTTTTCTACAATTAAGGTTATGAGATGCTCCTTAAACATTTAGTAAATGTATACAGGTTTGAAGAACTTCAAATTTGGGTTCAGAATATTTGCATGCAATTAAGCATTTTCTTAATGTTTTAATCTCTCTTCAACATACGGGATGGCTGTTTCTCGCTTTTGATCGAAATAGACCAGTATATTGGCTGGAAGACGAGCGACTGAGAGATGGTGCCAACACCCGCACTATATTTAATGATTTTATTTTTTTGTTTTGAAGTTTGGCATTTAGTGAGTATATCTTGTGACAAATTTGAGAAAATTTTATAAATATCAAGTTATTTATATGCTCAATGTAAATTTTAAGATAGGTATCTTTTAAGATTGTAACTTGTTCTAAATAAGTTTATATGATTTACATTGGCATAATATGTATATTTTTACCATTCGAGCAGATGTCTGATATACATCCAATAATTAGTAAATATTGTGATATATAACTTGATATACGGTATTTGGTATAGAATTTTGCTAATCGATATATCACTTATATCTGATATTTGAATCACTGGGTATATAGTGATATATATCCCTTTGTTGTTCCTTTTTCAAATGTGCGTGTACAACGGCCAAACTAACAACTTTACCGTTGGTGGACTTGATCAACTACTTTGGTGCACTCTAGTTTCTAAAACAACATCCTCTTCATCTTTGCAACCTATGATTAAGTCCACCATCATCAATTCATTTTGCTAGTTAGCACCTTATTTAATTCATGGAGACTCCCACTTCTGCCTTTCTTTGTTCTCACCTGTGCTCTTACATTTCCTAGTTTCTACCACAAATTAAGGTGGATTGACAGTCTAAATTTAGAATTCGGTTATGAATTCAGTTTAAATTATGAGTAGCTCTTATCTCAGTACTGAACTTAATAATTATCTCGGGCATTCCAAGAGTATTTATCTGGTTCTTTTTCACTTGTGTCCCCAAACATACGACTATTGCCATTGGACTTTTTAAAAGCTATGTCGATTCCTAAATAAATTGGTGGTGTATAAAAACTAATAGTGAAGAAACATGATAGCAGGTTATTAACGCCATCCTTACAATTGGCGCATCTAAATTTGAGTCTCCATCATGGTACAATATACTAAATCTCCTTTCTTCAATTGAGGAATATTATGTCATTGACCATCTACTCATATGGCTTATTGCTGGTTATTCAGGAATTTATGACTTATGAGGTTGTGACCAGGTTTTATTGCATCAAAACCACTGAATATTTTCCTTACATTACACTTCAAAAATGCACTCATTGTTTTATACAGATGAAATTACGTATTGTCGTGTAACTTTTATGAGAATGATTCTGAGCACTGCAGTTTAAGTGCAAAACTTTATTAAAACAGGATGTATCAGTACTTGTCTTTTGCTTACTCATGTAGTCTATAAATAGAAAGGTCATCTGTACAAGAGGAATGCAATTTCTCTCGCATACTGAATTCTACTGCAACGTGTACACCCCACCCCAATACATGGGAAATTTTTTTTATCTTAATAATAAAAGTAATAATATTATTAGTATTACTATTAGGTGGCATAGTATCTTTAGTATTTTGTTAATTTGAGCTTATCTCAAAAAGTGGTTATTATGAATGATATAAAATCAAATAGAGTTAAGATTGAATTCAGATACTTAATTCTATCCTAAAACAAACACAAATATAAAAATCAATAAAGGAAAAAAAAAAAAAAAAGTTTTCCCCTTGTTCTCTGTTCACTCGCAGCCCAAAATAAAAAGAAAAGAGAAAAAAAAAATCCCTTCCCTCTCCTCTGTTCAGTCATAAAAGAAAAGAAAAAGGGGGAAAAAAATCCTTTAGATTGGCTGTCATCTTACCAATTGGCAAAGACGACTTTATCACCTGCTTTTAAGGAGGTTCGCATGTATCCAGGCAAGTACAGCCAATACGCTATTTTTTTTAAACTATATTAAGTTGTACATGAAAATCAGTGATCAGAAATAAAATTAAGTTTAGTTATTGATTCCTTTTCTAGATAAATGCTTTTTCTTTGAGAAGCTCTTCTAGATAGATGCGTATATTATAAACGTTTAAGACATCTAAACTAATATAATGTTTGTTGATCAAAAGATACAGAACTTTAGAATAAATCAGGTCTTGGTTTGTGGTGGCCCTTGTAGAGTAATTAATCTTTTAAATTTTTTTTTTTTTTTTAATACTTTAATCAACATAATCTTCAATTGGATTGTTTTGATTTTATCTTATTCACTTCAAATTGGTCAGTAATGGTTCTCTTCATGCAAAGATTTGCCAACCTAATTAAATTTATAATTGAAAAAGTTCTAAGTATTAATAAATTTCAAAATAATGGTCATATGTTTAGAATAATTTCTTTACTCTTAAGTTAAATTCAAGAGTTTTCAAATTGATTAGTTATTTTCTTTTTATGCTGATGATCTCCCAACTTGATAACTAGTAGATTTATTGTGGTGAATCAAAGAGCAAGTTTTATTAATATGTTTTAATGTTTCAAAAGAAATTCTAGCATCAAATTATTAATGTGGAAATTCCGAATAGTGGATGAAAATCTCTAAATTTCTAGTCTATACACTGGGCCACTAGTGAATCCATCGGTGGTTTCCATGGTGGCTGATAATGTCAATCTTAGTGTGATTACCTACTGATTGCTACATCAGTGGCTAGATTTGCCGAGTATAGGATTAAGCCACTGGTGAGCCTACTAGTGATTAAGGCTGACATTCCTAATAACAGGTAACTAGTGATGTCACTGATGGATCTAAAACTTTATATGACTTTTATTGTTTTTCCCAAGTATTTTCAGTATTAAATCTTTATGGCTATTTCTTGCAAGTCCTGGATATCTATAAACACAAGTGAACATATGCAATAGTGATTGTTTAAGCTCAATTGGTGACACCTCCTTATAATCAACAATATCTTTCAAAGGTAACTCTCTTAACATATAAACTAGTTTAAAAGAATAATGGGCTTGTTTGCCATAAATTTGATTTTTATTGTAACTTGAAAAAGAAGTTACAATAGAAAAGTTGCCTGTTTACAGGAGATGAGGAAATTGATTCCTCTTTCTTTAACACTAGGGTTCCTTGTAGCTGTGGAGAATGATCTTGCTATCTTTTGACGATCCGAACACGAGCTCTTAAGTTGACAGTTTTTGAAAACGCTATGAACAGGAAGAACTCCTTTAAACTCCGGTTTCTTAACAAGTGCTCAAATGAAGATAATTCAACCCCTTTCTCATCCTAAAACTTAGCTATTTATAGAGATTTTGAAGCTTTTGAATTGGTGTAACTGTTCAACTAATAGCCTTTTAATAGAGGATTAATTTCCTCTTTTAAATCTATTAGATTTGTAATTGAATATTAAATCTTTTGAATTTATAACTGAAACGGGGATCTCATCTTTAGAGTTGCGTTTTTGGCTTTGCGCAGCTCAATTGTTATACTCAGACCTGTATTTGGATGTAAGTAAGAATGTTTTCTATCTTTTAAAGATTTGAAGTCAAAACGCGACCTAAAATTGTTCACGTTTTAGCTTTTTCATGGCTTGAAATGCGAATCTTTGGTCAATTATCCACATTTTGGCTCTTAGCAATATATCTTACTTGATTAGATCCGTGTTTGGATTATAACGAGGATTATTTTTATCCCTTAATGTTTTCAAGTCAAAATGCGATCCACTGGACATCGTGTTTTAGTCTCTTTTTGACTTGAAATGCGAATCTGTATGGTTGATGATTCTCATGTTGGCCTTCAGCGACTCATCTTACTTGCTTAGATCAATGTTTAAAATAGCGATAACACTAACGTAACATTTTGCCTTTATTAGGTTATGTTGAATATAGCATAACGCATAACATAAGTTATTCAATTTCCTATTTATTAAATAAAATTAAATATAAAACTATATAAAATAATTTTTATAAATTGAAAAACAAATTTAAAATATTTAAAAAAAGAATATAAAATATTTTGTAATACATAATATATTCAAATACTATATTAAGCTTTACAATAATTTTCACATATTTTCATAAATTATATTAAGTTTGTAATCGTAATTCCAGTTATCATTTAAACAAAAAAGCAAAATTCTAATTTTTTATTTCAATTCCAGTTATTATCATTGTTGTAATTTATATTTTGTAATGTTTAATTTATCTTAATTATAATTATTGATTTTAGTTCAGTTTAAAATTCAATAGAATCAACAAGTAAAACATTTTAGCAACCTGACAAAAAATACAATAAGTGAATAAGGAAACAAATTTATATTAATAAGTTGCAATTCTACAAGCAATTAAACAAACCAACAACTAATTAAGTAAGAAAATTACAGCAATTCGCTAATAATTAAAATAATAATAAACAATAATATATAAATTACTAAAAAAATAATTGTAAATAATGTAACATAATGTAATTTAACGTAACATTATGTAATATAACGTAAAATAATATAAAAAACGTATTGTTATAGTGTACTGAGTTATTTCCAGTTGTTACGTAGCGTTGGGGTTCCGTTAGGTTACGTAACACAATATAACGGGTTTCATAATGCGTTATTTTCAACATTGGCTTAGATTCTCGTTTGGATTAGAACGAGGATTATTTTTATTCATTAATGTTTTGAAGTCAAAACGCGATCCAATGGAGGTCGCATCTTAGTTTCTTTTTGGCCGGAAATACGGATCTCTTTCTGATTGATGATCCATGTTTTGGCCTTCAACAACTCCTCTTGCTTGCTTAGATCTGTGTTTGGGTTCAAATAGGGATAATTCTTATCCTTCAAGGTTTTGAAATAAGAACGCAGTCCAAAAGGGTTGCGTTTTAGCCTTTTCATGGCTTGAAATGCAGATCGTGAATCTGTCTAGCTAATCCACATTTGGATCCTTTTATAGCCTATAGGCTTTCATTGAACCGCGTTTGCTTTCTTTTATGGACAATTTTTGTCCCTCAATGTTATGGAATTGAAACATAACTGATGGGTTTGTGTTTTTGCTGTTTGGTAAGAAATGCGAATGACTATAGTTGATGATCCGCGTTTTTCTTGAGTCCAAGCTAATTTTTAATGATCTATCTTCTGAGCTGAAAATGCGGGTCTCCTTGTTGTGATTCGTGTTTTGGATTCAAAATGCAAATCACTTACTAATTTAGTTTTCAAACGCGGGTCTCCATGCCGTGATCCGTGTTTTGGATTCAAAATGTAAATCACGTAATAATCAAGGATTTTGTTTTCAAACGTGGGTCTCTTTGTCATGGTCCACTTTTTGGTGTTTTACCCTCTCTGTTTGAATGCAGATCTCCTCTTGTGATCTGCATTTTGTCTTTAACTTTTTCTTTTAAGCTAAGCTTCTTCAATGTAGCAGTGGGAGATGATTATGTTTCTCATTGATGATTTGAACATCGAACTTTGGAGTTGAAATCTTCTCTTAGTTCTGAAGTAGTATTGCTTAGTTTGAAAAATGAAAAAGTAAAATTTTTTAAGAGATAAGAATATCTTGATTAAAAAAGAGTAAAACTCTTTAAGAGATAAAAATATTTTGATTAAAAGAAAGAGTAAAACTCTTTAAGAGATAAGAATATCTTGGTTAAGAAAGAGTTAAAACGTGTATAGAGTTCTGATCCATGTTTGATATTCTTGTATGATTTTCTTGTCAATAATGGTGTTCATGAAAAATTCACTCAATAACATGTCATGAATTAATGGGGCTACGGGTAAACTAGGTGCAAGACTTTTAAACACGTTTTGAGAGATCTATCTTTTAGGTTACGCTACTGGAATTTAGGGATCTAACAGCGGAGGTCCCGAGTGATTACTGGATCTCAATGTGTTTATAGGCCTTTGGGCCTAGAGTTTATGCTCCAGCAGGTTCGTGATTGAGTATGTAGTGGTACGTACTAGGGTAGTATTAAGAATGTGGGGTCATGGTTCTGAACATGTACGGAACACTCACATTTTCCTCCAGAGAGTTCTAAATTAAATTATAAAGTCACATTAATGATTACTACCTTTGCATGATGTATTTCTTAATATTATCTTTTTTTATATACATTGACTTGATTCATTCAGTTACTCATGACAAGATCAAGATTTGACTTATATTTCCATGGATGACATGCTTTTGTACATTAGATTTTACGATTAAACTCTTTAATCTTTATGTTATTCATTTTATAATTAAACTCTTTATGTTGATTCATTTTATGATTACATACATAGCATGGCTGTATGTCTTTTTAGATCGCTTATGATGATCCTAGTTTGGCATGCCCAGACTCATTTGAATTGTAGGTTGACGAGGAGGCAGATCCATTACAACTTTGTCACCTACTTTTAGGATCAGATAGAAGTGCATTAGGTGTTTTACCGTTGGAGAATCACTAGGAGAAGATTAATTTCTTTTATTTCTCTCTTGAGATTCATAGTTTTTACCTTTTTCTTCAGTCATTCAAACTTATGCCTCAAGTTATGATAGATTCTTTATTCTCATGGGTTTTATCATCAACGTAGTATTAGTATATCTATATTATTTTTTAATTTTAGGCTTAGCATATTCGTAGCATATTCGATTTCAATACGTCTCCAAATGGAAATGCTATCCATCACCCTGTGGTGTGAGGCAGTCACACAACACCTCTTCTCAGGAACAGTGACAAGTTCCTCTGATTTTCTTGCTGGACATAAGTTGCTTACAGGTAAAAATTGCAATGGGGAATGACCTAAAGTAATTTGCTACAGATGTTTAATTTCAAAAAGCAACATGTATAAGCTCACCTCCTTGTATAATTCCTTGTCTGTTGTAAAGAAAGGTCTGCTTCCAGTCAATTTTATTTGCTAACTGTACTAGCTTGCATCTTACCATCAGCAGAAATTTCACCAAATCAAGATGGTTGCACAGGTCTCAAGGCCAGCAGTGCTGAAAAGCTTAATTGAAGAAGAGATGGATAACAGAACCAGGGACCACGCAAGGGAAGGTAAAAGTTGCATGCATAAACCGTTTGATGTACCACCAAACACTTAAATTGCAGCCCCAATTAAAGTCTCCACTGCCATCCGCCCCCCAATTCCTGATAAAACAGCAGAATGCTTCAGAGAGGTGATCCCTGCAGCAACCCAGAAGAAAAAGGGTATTCTCTTTATCCTAGGCTCATTATATAGCCCTGATGAGATGGAGAACCAATGCCAACTTCATTGAATGAGCCCTTGTTTCTCTCTCCCTTTATCATTCAATGAAAGGTTTGTAACTTTGCATGCGGTGCTTATGTGGGGTTTTTCACTTTATAAGCTTATCTGCACCCTTAGCCTTCTGCTATCCAATACCTCCCTCTTGCATGCTCTAGTTGCTGTCACTAACACTTTTTCTCCTTATATGATATTGTGATGCTGCTGGCTGTTAACCAACCTAGTGTCTTGTTATACTTGATTCAAGCATAGGAGACGTATATGGTATTTATTTACATCAAACTTACTGATAATTTAATAGGCATTTCATTTATATTGTCTTTAGAATGTACTACTAGTTCAACTGTCCAAGTAGTATACTACAGTTGGAATCTCAATTTGAATTGATTTTATAGCTTCTTATAACTTGGGTTTAAGTTGACATGTGTTTTTTTTTTTTTTCTTTTTAAAATCCAAATGGATTAAAATAAGTCAGGTTAACAAATTAGAAAAATTAACCTGGGGCAATGAGGTTTAGTAATCCATCTACAAGGGCGAGTTAAGATATGCCAAGGTTTTCTTTCAGAAGAGCTATATTGTTAATTTTCTGGTAGAAACCTAGATCTAGATTTATATGCAGTCGTAACCTACCCAGATAGAACAATATGGTTTGAATCTGATAAGAAGTAAAGCCAATTAGAATAATAGGTATTTTGACAGCTCTTGCTAGCCTATGCTAATAATAAGTGTCTTTATAAAATTCAATTATTTGGTTGATACAAGTGGTACTGTGAATAATCCAAATAATTTTTAATGACTCATTAACTTCTATATCCTCTACATCTCTTAAATTGAAAGCTCATCTATCTTTCTATCAGAAGGGTAAATGAGAATCTGTTTAGTTAAAAATTAGTAAGTGAAATTAATCGCTCGAACTTACGTAGAAATCTTGAAAGCATATAATGGATGAGGAGGAAGGGAGCAGTAATTTACTAATCTCTAACTTATATTTACTTCTTGTATTTTTTTTGCTAATCTACCTTACATTTACTTTTTTAAATAAAAAGGAAAACCAAAAGAAAAATGTGAAAAAAAAAGAAGAGAAATTGACTTTCATTGTAATCGCGCTTTGCGATCGAAATATTATTAGTTTTCAAGAGTTATTTTGTTCTCAAGGGAAGCTATAATGAAAAGTTAGTATTCTTAAACTCATCATTAAGAATGTTGTTCCAGTTTCAACTTAAGAATGACCGTCTTTCATTGTTTTTTCTAAATCTTTATGGTCGTTTACCTTAATGTTTGAAAACTGTAAAGCGGAGAATTATCATTGAAATTGACAATAGAAGAAGGGAGGTCATTGTTTGCTAGCTAGTGTGACTCGAAATCAATCCTGAAATTGTTGGGCAGCGGGTACAAATAGGGGATAAGTGTATGGGCCTCGGATCAACCGGCTGCCCATGCTTTGCCCATAATTTTGGGAGTTTCCAAAAGAGCACATCAATTTTTCGAGGGAGCTCATTTCTTAGTGGTTTTTTTGTCTGAACTTAAAATTCGGATATTTATAAAGTAGGCTCACTATGAAAAATGGTGTGCTCCTTTGGAAAGTTCCATAATTTTTGGCCCAACTATGCTTTTCTCATATTTTTTTCGCCCAAGAAACGACTATGCCGTTTGATTTGCCCTACTAGCCTCCACAAGCACTGTCCTACTAGTAAAATTGCAAACCTAAATCCATGGGCCTACATCTACCTATTCCCAACAATTTGAGAATATTTGTGAAGCCTGAAGTCCCATAACAGTCCTGGCTTAGCCCATTGACAAGCACGCCAAGTGCTAAATAACGAAGACCGGAAGCATCGGTCTGTTGACGGGTCACACGGGTGTTGAGCCCACTCACATGGTTGATCACGCGGAAGGGTATTATCGCCTCACTATCAGATATGGATCCAAGCTTGGAGTGCTGGCTAAAACATCATCTGTAGGAGATGACGGGGTGAGTGGTAGAACCGAGAAGATTGAAGTAGGTGAATGGAGGCGGGTGACTCAATAGAGATGATAGCGAGCACAAGGGGACGCATGATGACCAACCGGCCCACAACTTAATTAAGATGAACATATTCATACTCAACGGCTGCCAGAAGACGAAGAGATCCACTCTCTCAAGCTTATTATCGGTGTCGGAGAAAAGGGGCTACAGGGTATCAATCTCAATGGATACTTGAGTAAAACATCATTATCAAATTTTACGAGAATGATTTACTTAAGAGTATTAACATCCTATTATAATGATTTCGTTAGACGGAAAAAAGAAAAAAAGAAGGAAAAACAGTAATGATACATTAGAGAAATAGTTCAAATATGTATTGCACACCACACCAATTATAGGCTATCTATTTTTGTTTTGCAACTTTGTTTGTGAGATAAAAATCTTAGAGAATAGTTCAAATATGCCATGAGATGAGTAGTCACTAAAACTAAAACATCTAAAATCTTTTCAAGACTGATCAAATCCTACAGGAAAAATCCTAATTTTAATGAATAATAGATTTATGTTTGTGTTCGTATGAGGCTAGAATCACAACCATAAATATTAGTCAAATGGAAGGCTTGGTCCATGAAGAGAATTTAATTAATTATTTAATTAATGCATAATCCATAATTAGGAGATCAGCTTATTAATTAGCTAATGTTGCGCAGTACGGACAGAATCTAGACTCTGCTGTTAGCTAGAAACAAGAAGGTAAGGTGTAGCTGTTTTCGGCTGGAGGGTGCATTTCTTTAACCAAGTCGGAACAAGTCCAAGTTGCATCTCTCCACTGCAACGCATTAAAATACATTAAAATAAATAAATAAAATAATATGCTGCGTATTCATTCCCTGTGCATGTCTTGCTTTTCAAAATTCAAACAAATTACGAAAAGACCATCTTCCCTATCAGGAAACCTTTTGTACCCATATAACCAATTCGAGGGTCTAGCAATCTAGATAACTCGTTGGGTGCAAAAAAGGTTCTATCTTATGATCACCAACAACAAGCTTAAAAATACATTTCAGAAATAGGGTATATATGTTAGAGGGATAAAAAATAACTCACACGTAGAGAGAGAAAGATAAAACTTGATTGAGGAGAAGGAGAAAAAGAAGAGCTCATGGATTAATTAGCATCAATACATCCATAACACAAATTATTCTAACAAGGAAGAAACATAGTAGCTAAGAGATACTCCAAATAGCTAGTTCTAGTTCTAACTTCTAATTACTTCCAAGAGAGAGGGTTGGTCAACATTATCATTGACCAAACAGTACTTGAGATATATCAGCAAAGGCTCTAAAGATAACTGAATGATGAGATGGAGAATTGAGAGAGAGGTATGAACGCAGGAGCCGCTCAAGATCTTTAGCCCCAAACATCTGCCTCTCAACAATCATCTCCACCATCGAGTTTCGAAAATCGACGTACGGATCGCTTGACCGCTTCACCACCGGAATGCCGCTCCTCTCCTCCTCCTCCTCCGCCACCGAGACCACAGGAAGGAAGCTAGTCGTTGTCGTCCTCCTCCTCCTCCTCGGAGGTCTTCTTCCTCGTTTCATGTCTTTGTTAACATTGTTTTTCTTCTTTATTCGCGACGACGACGAGGGGCGCTTGTAGAACTCGGAGGAGTCAGAGGAGAAGCTTCTCGAGGAGAAGAACGTCTCGGTCCCATCCTCATTGTCGCTGCTGAAGAATTCGGAGCCATCGTCATCTTCGGAAGAGCTACTGAATCCGTAAGGATTCGTCAGCACCTTCTTCTTCTTCTTCTTCTTCTTCTTCTTCTTGGTGCTGGTTAATGCAGCCTTGTCCTTGTTGTTGTTATCTTTGGAAGGAGAGGAGGGTGAAGCAGGAGGGCAAGTCCTTCCCTCTCTCTCTCCGGCCTCTCTCACTGTCCTCTCCTTCTTGTTGCTATCTATGGACCGCGTTGTTGTTGTGACGACGTCGGCAGCGGCCTTGTTGGGCCTGCAGCTGCCGCTGCAGTCGAGGGAGCGGAGTCTGGAGGAAGAAGAGAAGGAGAGGGAGCGGTCGAGGAGGGCAGTGCTGTTGGTGGGAAGGGGGAAGAGGGTGCGGCGGCTGCTGGTGTTGGCGGCGGAGGAGGAGGAGCTGAAGATGGTGCCGGAGGTGGTGGAGCTGCAGGAGGTGCGGAGGATGGCGGAGGGGCGGAGGAGGCGAGAGAGCCGCTGCTTCAGGCGTGTTTTGTTCTCCATGAATTGTTGGTGCGCTAGCAGCTCAAGTGGCGTTTGAGAGGCTTGTGTTTGAAATTGTAGTAGTTTGGGAGAGTAATCTGTTACTGGCTGATCGAGGGATATTTATTAGACTGGAGGGAATGGGGTCGGGGGAGGCAGGTGAATTCTGATGAGAATGACTCGGGTGGTTTCTTCAACTTTGACCTTGGACAAGTATGACAGTGATGTATGCTTCTAATTATTCAAAATTTTAAATTAAAAAAAAATTATTTTATAATTTAAAATTTTGTACACCATGATATAAAAATTAATCCATAAAACGGTACATTATCATTTCTAACCTTAAATATATATTTTTTTTTTAGGAACAAGGATCGACATATTTTCCACCAAATTGTATTTGGTTTCATCCATAGTAAGGATTTTCCTCCAAATCTCCATCCTTTGCCTTAAAGTTCATTTTCATTTTTTATTGAAGATGTTGGTGCTAAATTTCGGATCTTAAAAGATACTTCACACCAATTGCAATCTTGAGTCTCATCGGAACCAAGATAATTTTTTTTGGAATTTTCTCAAATTCTCGGTGTGTAACTATTGCTCTTAATCCTATGTTTACTGAATTAGAGTTATTTTTACAGATTGGAGGTAATTTCTTACGTATTCTTAAAGCAATTTGAGAACATACTAGTCAATATCAAGATTATAAAATAATACATTAAATTACATTTTGATCATACGTTGGCTTACAAAATTATAGTTGGGACTCTTAAAGTCATATTGCTATAATATAAATTTTTTCTATTATAGCAACATAATTTAATATACCCAATTATAATATAGATCGACTTAGTAGTGTAACAAGGTTTATTATACAATTTTAAAATAAAATATTGTCCATAGTTTTGAAAATGCACGAAGAATTTTTTCCCCTAGTTTGAGTGTTTAGATCTGATCATGAACATCAATCTGTTGACAGGACACGTGGGAGCTGTCCTGACCCACATGGTTGATCCGTGGAAGATAGGTGCGTGCTCATAGGACTTTGGTGGCTGCTTGTGTTTGTGGCCTCATTGTCGATATGGATCCACACTTGGAGAGCCCGTGGAACATCGTATACAAGAGGAGTTAGTGGTAGAATCAAAGAGGTTGAAGTGGAAATGAGTAAAGGTGGGTGGCTCAACAGAGATGACAATGCGCAAGGTTTGCAAAAGAGGTTATGAAGGAGTACACTAATGCGTGATGGCTAACTCACCACAACTAGGATGAAAAAGATAATATATTTGGTAGCACCTCTAACTAACTAGCTTTTTAAATTAGTGCACTTCGTACTGGTCATGTTGACCCATGGGGCTTCAGATGAATGATGATGGTCAGATATGAGATACATTAATTCTATCTTGTATTTCTATCTATTATTATTAAATGATTGGACTAAAAACTTTAATCCGATCTTATCATTAACATATTCGACTTATGACTGAATCATTTTAAATTCTAAAAATTCAATTGAGATTCAGAACTTGATGTATTCTTCTAGATTTTTGTTGATTTTTTCAAAATTTCTTAGGAAGTCCAAAATTAGCGAAATATCAGTTAATGATCAATAAATGATCCAACCATTCTCAATACATTAAAAAATTGATCTGCAAATTGCATCATGATTTTCTCGCTCTCCTATTTTCAATATCTTTGTGGGATCGTCAAATTTTTCGGACCCGAAATCCGAATTAATTATTCCTTTTTCTCTTTTAGTTTCCTCCACCTCTTCCCCTTAACTTCTCTCCTATCTCTTTCAATTGTTCTCATGAATTACGTGGGAGACCATCTTGTTGATGGGAGAGGCCTTGGAAATGGCCCAATTAAACCCATCATTAAGTCTCTTGATTTTTGTATTCATTTAATTAGAAAATTTATGAACAAAACCTTCACCTCTCATTTTCTCCACATATTTGCTCTCTCTCTCTCTTGTAAACTCTCATTTCTTTAAACCTAAGGCTTAGGGCACAAGTAGATGGGCTAGGCTAAAGCTAATTAAAGAGAAAGAAAATTCTTGTATGTACGTGTCCATTCTATTCCTTGTTTCCAAAACACTCGTCTCACTCCATCCCTCTCCTCTTCCTTTATTCACTGTGGTTAGAGAGCAGTAAACAGGAGTAAAAGACCAACAACTCGAGCATGCTATAGGAGTAAGGGACCAAAGACGAGCAAAGTTGCTATGGATATTTTTAAAGAGAAGACGGGAAATTCACTGACAGTGAAGGGAGTTACTTCACCGCTACTTAGGTAGCCTAATAAAATTATTACACGTTGCGCCATTTAAGGTAACAAATAAAAAAACTTTCTTAACCACTCTTTGAGTGGTACCACGTGTAATAATTTTATTGGGTCACCTAAACAGCACTGAAGGAACCGCTGATGAATTTCCTGTTTACTCATTTTTAAAAGGTCCTTCGTATTCTCTGGTCTCCGAGAATATATAGTAATGATTATTGAATTCTGATTGTGAAATCTAAATCTCACTATGATGATTGAAGAGCTATAGGAATTTCATGGCAATCAGACAAGATCTGACTGCCAAGCGACGATTAATTCCATTGACCAGTGACCAAATCTGGCCGATCATAATGAAAATTTTCGTGTAGCTTTGTTTTGTTGTATAGAGTATATCGTTCTAGTTAAATATTAATAATTCATAGGTAGATTTGAGTTTGGCTTTATTAAATAAAATATTGGTATCGCAAAATTTAGTAATCTTGCTACCCCTGTAAGCGAAATAAAATTCTGTGACAGTCATTGATTTTTGTGCTTGGTTCTAGATTGTAGACGAAAAAAAATGATATTACAAGAGTCTCAGATGATCTGGTATAGTCATACCACAAGCAAACTATCTGAGCCATCGAGTAGTGGGCAGACTCTGGCTAGTCACCATGGGACTCAACCAAGATGTTAGAAATGTGGTGTATGTTATTCTTCTCAGTATTGATTATCTTGATTCTTACTATAGATATGTACATTCTAATAAAATTCTTAATAGTTAAATTTGATATTAAACGAATTGTGCATAATTTTAGGGTTTGTGGGTAAATTGAGTCTAAGCATCCATGTTGCCAATTTGATGTCATATCTGCCAGCTAGCAGTTGGAATTGTTAGCAAGCGGTTCCATTGTCATGAGTTACGGTAAGACCTTTCTAGCAGGCTGAACCATTCTTCAGATCATTCTTGTATGCTTAATTTTCTGTAAATTTGACTGCAACTTAATTTGACTAAAAATGTAAAGTTAGGATTTTGATTCCCGGTATTAATTTTTAAATTAAACTAGGACTCAACACTAAAATTTATTTTATAATCATAAAAGTTGCTATCTTGTGGGAATCTATGGACTCGAGTATATGAATAAAAATCTATAGAAATGTGGTGCTCATCAGGTCAGGTCAATCGCCTATTGGGAATTAGAACTGCCAGCTAACGGTTTGTTGGTCTTTGATGAGCTAGAATCTGGGGTCCAGGTTATAAGGTCATTTTGGATATTCTTCGGAGAGAAGAAAATGGTATAGGACCTATAGCCAATCTATATCAACTTGGAAGCCTATATATTGATATAATAAGATTACATTTAGGAGATGTGGTTAAAGTTATGAGTCTCTATATAACAATTGATACTTACTCATGATTATGCTTGTCACATAAATCTGTGAAAGGCTCGAGAGCATAACACATGATCCCGGTACATGACGAATAACACATGATTCTAGCATAAAATGAGATACATGACACAAACATGATTAAAAGGTACATGACATGATATATGGCACAATTCATGACATGTTACATGATACACAGAGTAATGCATAAGTTACCTGAATACACAATATGATGGACATGATTTATAAGGAATATAACATTAAAATTATTGTGAAATATCCTATTTACATGATCAAGAATATTTTTTTTTTGATATGCACGTACATGTTTCAACGTGATCTATTACTCAATTCTAGTTTCTTGAAATGGGAATTTTACATGGCCTGAATTCGAGGATGACATAATATTCTTTACTTGCTCATTTAAATTATATATCAATTGACATGGGGTTAGAAAAATATGATGGAAAGGATGGTATTGTATGTGGTTACTTAAGAATGATAAGTGCATATAATTTTTGCTATAGCAACATGAGTGGTATTGAGCCATTGCATAATATAATTAGTATACCTAGAGAGTTATGTCCATTAATTCCATATAGAGCAGTGTGTAAAACTTCTAGTGCCTAATGATATGGGCATGGTTCAACGCCATGCGTGTGTGACTGGGTCCTAAGTATGTACGAGAACTTGTACAATATGCCGGCATAACACTATCGTATCTATCCATCTAGTTTCAATTACTTAACTTGAATGTTGATCTAGACTTGATAAATCCATGATTATTCGTACATGATCCTTGCTTACATGTTATAGGAACGTTGACTCAGACTTGATAAATCTATAGTAATGTTCATGACACACTTGATTTACATAGTACCAATATATACATTGTGGCATTATACTTGTATAACTAGGATTACACTAGCTTTCTCTTATACTATTACAGTATACCTATCTTTTCTCTATGTTCTAGTTTTCGGGTTTAATTCTCTGGGTTTAAAATCCTATGTTGTAAGATGAGATGGAGTCCTCAACATCAATATCAATTTCTGTAGTAGTGTCTATGACGTACGGTGTATCAAAAGCGATCGTATTGGACATATAGCTGATCAATGTAGTGCTATGTAGAGCTTTTCTGAATCGGGCCCATAGGAGGGGAGTCTAACCAAACAAACTTAGACATACTTCAGTTGACTGAGACTATCAGGAGTCTTCAACTAGTTAGCTTTATTCCACTGCTACTATGGACTTTGGCCTAAGCGAGGTAGGCGATATATGACATTTAAACCTGAACCTAAACTGTATGAGAGGAGTTCGAGGAGGAGAGTCACAACTCAGACATCAAGGGCAAGGCACCCATAATCTAGTTATCAGTTCGAAGACATATCATGCATATTATGTTTTCTTAAGTTATATTGTACCACCACTCTCTGAACTTACTTATCTCTTTCCTCTTTGTGTTGCATTTTGACTTTGTTATTAGACCTGTATTTTGTTTATGACTGTTGTATATATTTTATGTTAATGGATAATGTAGTTATTTTTTTTTGTGTTTGGGGGGGGGGGGGGGGGGGGGTGTGTGTGTGTGTGTACACAAACACACACACATGCGTGTGTGTGCACGCAAGCACACACACAGATATACATACATATATGTATATGTGTGTATGTGTTTGTGTGTGTGCACGTGTAATCTGTTTACGTACTTAGCGTATTTTCTTATTTATTTCTTATTGCTAACTCTACTTGTCCTGAATAGTATAAACAAATTAAGGACTTGCGCATTCCAATTAGTTTTTTCAAAGCAGTTGAAAAACATGGTATTATATATTTGTACTCAAACTTCTAGTAGAAGACGGAAAGATCCATCCTCTCAAGCTCAACATTGGTCTCAGGGCTTAGAGATTGCGAGGTGTCAACCTCAATGACCACTTGAGCAAAATGGCTATTAACGAGAAGAGAAGTGGATTTGTCAAGTTTTGCAAGACAACTGACAAAGAAATAGTGTGCTTCAACATCAGTTGATTCCATGTGATGGAAAACAGATCTGGTGGGCAGACCCACAATGAACATACGAGGTAGACGGTTAGCGAATGGCTGAAATGATAACATCTACGACTCAATGGCAAGAGTAGCATCTTCAGTAATCTAGGAATCATTATTGATGACCAGATCCCTATCCTCAAGCAAGCTCAATCTGAAGATGAAGAATCCAAAATTGAGTGAAATAATCTCCAGTTCGTGTTCGAATCCCAAGGGCATACAATATTGCAGCGGCCTTGTCAGTAAAGATGGAGTGACCAAGAAAATTCCCACAAGAGAGATAGACCATGGTCGCGAGTATTCGACAATAGTAATGAATGGAATGACAATTTTGTTTTGGTGGACATAGTGTAGACTCTGAAGAGTCTCCTTAGTGAGAAAAAGAGAGCATGTGGCTAGGAGTTGTAACGCCCCTGTTTTTCAGCTGCTTTTCAAAATGGAGGACGCAATTTAAAATTTATACTAGACAATTCAACAGTTACAGGATTTTGGAATAACTGTAACTACTGCCACAATCAGAAAAAAAATAACACGTCTGAAATTGAAAAGATTTTATTTATATAAAGAGTTAATTATATAAGATGACGCACTATTCTGAATATGAATACAAAAAATCAAAAAAGAAAAGCAGTGCCCAGACAAAAGATGTACCCTATCCTTTACGATAACGAGCCCACTAACAAAATAAAGATGGCCTGCTGGATAGAGTATATGTATACATAATAAACATAGGGAGATGTAGTAAGCAAAAAAAAGAAACTGAGTCTGGTGTCGAAACTACCAACGCCGTTGGTGGTAGATGTGAATAATAGGTGGCTTTCTAAACCAATGCTGATGTGAGCCCAGTTCGGACCTAGTGATGATGTAGCGCTTGGATCCATCAAGGACTAATGTTAAGGACTAACGTCCAGGGTAAAGGGGGAATGAAGCGAACGGGGCGTCGACTGCGAATAGGCTCCACTAATCTCTGTATATCTAGATTGGTCTGGTCGGACTCTACTTACTAAGGCATATCGAGCTGGGCAATAACATATATATCATACTGACCAAATGTGTGCTCGACTTTTTTGCACTCCTGACATAGAACCCTATCTGCCCCACTATCGCCCTTTGGACTAGATACTTGTGTCTGCATTTTTATCTGCAATTTATGGTTTAAAAGCTAGGGGATTAAACCAGTAAGTAACACAAATAAAAAGATATGTGTACTATCATAGTACCATGGATTAAAAGTAAGAAAATAAATTATGATAGTGTTAAACGTATTACGTGAATAATGAAAAATAGAATAAGTAAGATTGTGCATGTCATTTGCAAATAGAAGGTAAATATCTTATAAAAATGTCAAGTTTAGGTCAAGTCCTTATTAGCATTTGAAACTAAATGATAGATAATATGCCGCGCAATTTTTCATACTGTATAAGCGTCCGTGTATATCCGGGATCCCGCCTCAAACTCATGGTGCCGAACCATGATACATCGCTAAGTGCTTACAAGTCTGTATGTCCGAAAAATTGAATCTTCTTTCCATTGAGATTTTGATTTTAAATACAATGGTAAAAGAAAATTACAATTAAAAAAAAAAATCAAAGTTACAAGAATAGGGAGCGATTAATTTGATTCCCTTTTTCTTAATTGGTAAGATCTGATAGCGTTGGAGCCTTACTGATACACTTCGTTGACGATCCGATCTGGATTGGGAAAACTCCTCTCTGCCAACTCTGGAAGGAGACTCACTCTCTGAGAATTCTATGTTCCTCTTGACCTTGGTCACTGGAATGAATCCCCCTCCATTTGAACTCTACCCCTTTTTATATATTGAGGGGAGTAACTGCTCGGATAAGATCTAAGCCAAATTCGGTAACAAAACACCGAGATCGGGGGTATCCACTCCCTGAAATCCGGACCAAATCTTCATAACAAATCCATGTAACTGAAGCACGGAGGCAGACAACCCCGCGGGTAGCACCCACGGGATACTTCTGCAGGTGCAACCCGCGGGGACCTCCCGCGGGAAGCTCCCGCAGGCGGCACCCGCGGGAAGCTCCCGCGGAGCAACCCGCGGGTTGCCACCCATGGTTCCCCATTAATTTTTTTTGTTGTCTACATAACCCCCTTCAAAGTTTTCAAAATTTCGTGTCGATTTGTAACGAATTTTGAAACACTTTGGATTCTCTGTCTCTTTTTTTAGTCATCATTTTTTTTATATATGTTCAAAGACTAAGAGCATTATAGATAACTTGTGATGAATTTGATAGACAGAGATATATTGTTAACGTGTCTTATGAAAGATGAACAGAGGTATGATGTTAATGTGCTCATTAGATGACAAGCAGATGTGTAATATTAACATGTTTATTAGATGACAAGCAGAGGCATAATGTTAACGTGCTCATTATACAAGCAGATGTATGATGTTAACGTACTCATTAGATGACAAGTAAAGATATGATGTTAACGTGCTTATCAGATAATAAGCAGTGATATGATGTTAACGTGCTCATTAGTATCTTAACCGTTCAGTGACATCTAGTATGATGGATTAAAAAAAATAGAGGTGTCATTAAACATATCTCAAAACTTGACCTATTCAGAAGATCTGGTCTTGATAGAAATGAGTTAACTAAATAGAGGTGACGGTTAATATATTTAGTCTTGAAATTCGACTATCAGAAGTAACTGTTAATTTGATAGGAAGATGATTTTCATCAGAGGTAATTTTTAACTTAACGATATCAAAAATAAATTCATCAGAGATTGTAATGTTGGACTTGATGAAGTGTGAGTTTTCTTTTCTGTCAAAGGTGAAAGTTTAACGTGACAGGAGATTTGGTTGGATTTGATCTCATAGAGAAAATTGATTCAATTTTGAATTCTGATGTCAAAAGTATGATTTTAACTTGACAAATATTTTTGGAGTGTTACTTGCTCATCTAGATAAAAGTGACGAGAAAAGTCTTGCTGTCAGAGGTAAAATCTTAACGTGACAGGAGTTTTGATTTTATTAGGATTTTTAGCAAACTCCCAACTATCAGCAGATTGGTTTGCGTTTACCAACTACCGTTTGAGTTGGGCTAACCATTCTATTCCCCTCAGCATAGTAAGTTGTCGAGAATTTCGTTTGGGCTTATATGCCAAACTTTTCCTCTTTCTTTTATTTTAGCAGCTTTGGACAGTAATGTATTCTTATATTCAAATAAGGATACTGTTTTGACGATTTGTCATGGGAATTTTAGCAAACCCCTAATTATCAACGGATTTGGTTTGCCTTTATAAACTACTATTTGAGTTGGGCTAGCATGCTATTCTCCTCAGCATGGTAAGTTATCGAGAATTTTGTTTGGGCTTAAATGCCAAACTTTTCATCTTCCCTTTCCTTTAGCAGTTTTGGACAGTTCATACTTTTACTCTCCAGCATGATAGGTTAGCGAGAAACTGGTTCTCTTTCCGTTACCTTAATGATGTTGGGCGGTTCATGCTTTTACTCAAGCATGATGGGTTGACGAGAAATTGGTTCTCTTTCTGTTATATTGATGGTGTTGGGCGGTTCATACTTTTACCCTCAGCATGATAGGGTTGGAAAGGATTTCGTTTGGACTTTCATGCCAAACGTTTTCCCTATCCATAGTCGTAAAGACGTAGGATCCATTTTCATTTTGTGCCCTTAGTTGGGGTGTGAAATAGTGTACTGGCGGCAAATCAGTATTTCTTTATTTACTGTAATGAAGAAGAGGTCGGATGGTTTCATTCCCTTAGAAATAATATTTCTTCAGGAATTTTTCATTGATTAGTATCATCATCCGATTACCATGTTGATTAATCAAGCGGTATGCTCCATTTGAATATACCATCTCTACTACAAATGGGCCCTCCCATTTTTACTAAAATTTGCCTTTAGTCTTATGTGCCTAAATCATTGATCGTCTGACTGCTAAGACTAAGTCGCCCACTTTGAAAGTTCATTCTTTTACTTTCATGTTGAAGGCTCGGGATATTCACGCTTGATAGAGCTCTATTTGTTGCTGAGTTTTTAAGCGCTTTTCATCCAACACTTTTAATTCCTGAAGTCGTTGATTATGTTTTTCTTCGGTGGTCATTCTTATAACTAATTTCACCCGAAGAGAAGGAATTTGAATTTTCAGAGGTAGCACGGCCTCGCAACCATATACCAAAGAAAATGGTGTGGATTTTGTCAATGTTCTCACGGTTGTGCGGTAAGCCCATAGACAAGCTCCTAATTTCTCATCCCAGTCACCCTGACTTGTGGTGACAGACTTTTGCAGAAGCTTCACAATGTATTTGTTAAATGCTTCTGCTTGGCTGTTTGCAGCCGGGTTGTATGGAGATGAAAATACATTCTGTATTCTGAACTTGTCACATAATTTAGTATAGGCCTTGCTAGTGAATTGAGTTCCGTTGTCGCTGATGATTCGTTTAGGAACACCAAAGCGATAGATAATATGGTATTTGATAAAGTTGACAATATTATTTGTTTTTACTTCTCTTAGAGGGACAACTTTTGCCCATTTTGAAGAGTAATCGGTTATACTTAGTATGAACCGATGTCCACGAGAAGATGGTGGAGTGATGGGACCAATGATATCCATTTTCTATGTTTTGAATGACCACATAATCATGGTTGGATTTAGGTGCTCTGCAGCCTGATGTATGTAATTTGCATGCACCTGACAGGCATGACACTTCTTTGCATAGGCCATGGCATCTGATATCATTGTTGGCCAATAGAAGCCCATTCTTTTTGTCCAGTCTCCTAATTTAGGTCTTGGCTGGTGAGCACCGCAGACTCTATCATGTGCTTCTTTGAGTACCTTTTATACTTCTTGTAACGATAGGCACTAAAGTAAAACTCCACCTAGCATTTTTCAATACAAGGTTCCAAGTTCAAAATTATAATGAAACTTTTCTGTCTCTTTCTTTACTTTGGCGCCTTTCTTGGAATCTTCGGGTAGTATCCCATGGTGTGCGAAGTCGACGAAGATGAATCACCAATCTCTAGGTTCGAAGTTCATCCCTGATGTATGGACTTCATTTGCCTCAAGTATCTTTTTAGGGCAAAGAAGTTTGCAACTTCCAATCTCAATGCCTTTGTTTGATTTAGCAGGGAGCACTAATATGGCTGCGAGAGAAGCCAGGGCATCAACGTATGTATTCTCGTGTCGTGGCACGTAGTCAATGTAAAACTCCGTGAAAGAGTTGGCAAGTATGATTGTTGCCTCATAGTAAGGTATGAGATATATCAAGCTTGACCTTGTATTCCCCTCTTACTTAATTTATTATGAGTTTGGAGTCCCCATAAACTTCTAAACGCTGAATTCCCAGCTGTCGGCTAATTTACAATTCTGTTAACAATGCATTGTATTCAGACACATTGTTAGAATATGACTGAGTGAGTGAGTATCCTTGGAGGATTATATGATTCTGCGGGGATATTAAAACTACCCCCACTCTGGCAGAGTTTCTTCGAGCCGGTCCATCGAAGAATGATAGCCAAACCTGTTCTTTGGAAATCATATTGGCTTCCACCATTTCTTCTGGAATTTTCTTATAAAGTCTAGAGGATTCCGAGACAGGATGTTCTGCTAAGAAATCGCCAATTGCTTGTTCTTTGATTGCCTTTTTCTGTATCAATCCCATATCATACTGCGATAGCAGGATCTACCAATTAGCTAACCTGCAATTGATTATCCAGGCCTGTCATGAGCACTCTTAGGGGATTTAACCGAGAAATTACATGAATTGTTTGGCCTACTAAGTAGTATCGCATTTTCTAAACTGCGAATACAAGGGCCAAACATTCTTTCTCTACTTGAGTGTACTGATGCTCGACACTTACCATAATTCTACTAAGGTAGTAAATGGCTTGTTCGTGGCTGAATCATTAGTTTGGACTAACAGGGTACCAAGTGAATGGTCCATCGCTTGAACATATATCAAAAATAGTTTTCCTGATACAGGGGCTACCAGTACCGGAGGTCTTGTGAGGTACTTTTTGAGATTCTCAAAAGTTTGTTGACAAGTTTCATCCCAAACGAACGACACCCCCTTCTTTGTTAACTTGGTGAAGAGTTGACATCGCCTTGAAAGATTAGGAATAAATCTCTGAATATATGCTAGCCTCGCTTGTGATCCCTGAAGTTTTTTGAGATTCTTCAGTAGCTGCATCTCTTGAATTGTTTTTACCTTTTCTGGGTCTAAATGGATACCTTTGGATGTAATAATGAAACCAAGGAATTTGCCACTAGAGACACCAAGAAAAGATTTAGTCGGATTCATTTTTAGTTGGTATTTTCTCATAATATCAAACACCATTTTCAAATCTCAGAGATGATCGTCTTTATTGTGAATCTTGATGGCAAGGTCATCCACGTAGCACTCTACTGTTTTACGGAGATGCTAGTAGAAAATTATGCTCATAGCACGTTGATATGTTGTACCTGCATTTTTTAAACCGAATGGAATAACCTATAACAGTAAATGCCTAACGATGTTATGAAAGCAGTGTGCTTTTCATCTTCAGAGTACATTTTGATTTGATTGTACCCAGAGAATCCATCCATGAAAGACATCTTTTCGAATATAAAGGTGTTGTCAATCATGACATCCGTTATTGGAAACGAAAATTCATCCTTAGGACATGCTGTATTAAGATCTCGAAAATCAATGAAATTCGAATTTTTCCATTCTTCTTGGAAATTGGAAAGGTGTTGGCTACCCAATTAGGATGTTTTTCTTCTCGAATGAAACCAGATTGTATAAGCTTCTTCACTTCATTCTTGATCGATTCCATTAATTCTGAACAGAATCTTCTTTGTTGTTACTTTACTGGCTTTGCATCTGGCTTAATGTTATGCTGATGTATAGAAACTTGAGTATCCAAGCCTGGCATGTCTTTATAATTTCAGGCAAAGACGTCTATGTATTCTCGAGTGAGAGTTATAGGGTCTTCTCTTTCCTCAAGAAACAAACTCTCACTTATAAATATAAGTTTAGGATTGGCCTCATCACCCATATTTACCTGAATCACCTTATCTTTGGTAGGAGGTTTATGCTGTTTGAAGCGCATGTTTCATTGGGCATCGAGAAGTTTAACTAATGCTTCATCTTGGAGAAGAATTAGTTTATCATATTCATCTGGAATCGGACTGACAAACGTCATGTTCATAGTCAACTCCTTAGATAATATTTCCAAGCCGATATCTGAATCTCAATCGGAATCTTCTGTAGTTTGGTAGATCATTTCTTCAATATCTGAAGGTATCAGGTGTTGTGACGTATCCCAACCCTTTTGTCGGTTTTGTGATAATAATCCGGCTCTTTTCCTTTGGGCACGAACGAGGGAAGTAAGCTTCGACGTCCTTTGTCAAAATTTAACCCGGGTCTACGTATTAAATTATATCCCATTTTCTCTATCATTCGGAATAACTTTGGTTCGTAATGATAGAAATAAGGGGCTTCCTGAGTTTCATTTTTACTATCATTGGATGGGGCCATATGTGGTTGAACCCTTCCGAAAAGAACAGGTTTTTGATTGGCCTGACGGGCAGGCACCTTGAACATCACCCCATCTGCATTTTCGATGCTTGATTTTAGCATCATTGATGATCTGATTGGCAAGTGCATGGTTGCTAAAGTCTCAAATTCTGAGAGACTATCTGTATTAGTACTAGTAGTTGAAGATACAGAATCAGTAGCAATACCAGACAAATAAGCAAATTCTAGATTTTCATTGATTTCCTACTCACCTGCATCATCGGCGGTGTCATATACATTTAAGTCTTCAAGATTGATTACAAGCGGTTCATACCCTTCTTTGGCGATGAACGCTTCAAACTCAGTGTCAGCCTCATTCCCACTATCATACCCATTATGTAGTGGTGGATTGATCTAACCACTCTTAGTATATAAGAGGGCGTCTGCAAAGTAGTTTTCAACCCCCTTAAATGGTTGCTTCTCAGCAATTAGGTTGTGCATTTCTCTATCTTAATCCACATACTTCATACATTCATGTAGAGTGGTTGGGATAATCATGTTAGCATGAATCCATGGTCGTCCTAGAAGAAGGTTGTAAGAAGTGTCTGTTTAATCACATAGCAAGTCACTTCGCTTTTGAGATCTCCAATTTGACATCTAAGTCTAATTTTTCCCAAAGGATGACTACCGTTGGCATTGAAACCAAAGATGGTAGTATTTGTTGAAGTTAATTTATGTGAGGAATTTCAAGGAACTGCATAAGCCTCCGCGGCATTATACTCAGGGCAGACCCTGGATCAATTTGAATTCGACCCACTTTTGTTTAGCCTATGTACTCTGTATAGTACAAAGGCCTATTGTGCTTGGTGTTTTTCAACTGCTTGTCCTCTAGCGTAAAAATAATATAAGGGGCATGCCTCGACACTGAGTTGCAGTGCGGGCACGCCTCATCAAATTCTTCTGGGAGATGGGTTAGGAAAAACTCAGAGTCTGCTAAGGTTTCTCTTAAAGCATATCTTATAGACTTGGATAAGCTCAATAACTCATATAAAATTATTTTTGCCGGTATATTTGCCAGCTGCATTATAACATCAAATTGAAAAGAAGAGCTTTGCTCTTCAGAAGTATCCTTTTGCAAAGCCCGATTATATTTGAGCTCATTTTATTTTTCTTTGTTCGAAGTCTGCTTAGCGGTTTTCTCATTAGCCTCCTTTGTTGATTTAGAGGGGCCAACTTTTGCATTTGCATGATCCTTCAGATATTGTCTTCCAGACCTGATGCCTGAAAGGGGTGTGGGTTCATGCTCTACTGCTAAAGCAGTTGTCTCTGTTTCAGAATCTGTTAACAGAGGTGCGCCATCTGGGCCCTTTTCAATTATTGCCGAGACAACATTGCACATGTGCTGTCTTCTTTTTTGCTTTAGCTTTCTTTTTGGACGTTACTGTCATCCATTGTTTATCTTTGAGAAGGTTCAGATGCACCCAAAGAATCTCATACTTCTCAGTCGTAAAAGGAATTAGCCCTTTCTTCTGTTGGTTGTAGGGGTCTAAATTAACCACCTTAAGCTCACCTTTCGGAATAGGCATGAGCCTAAGTGGTACTTTTAGACCACCCACGTTAAAAGTAGTCGAGTTGGTTGTAACCCTTTTTTGTTCTGTTTTGAGTTGAACTGCTCCAGCATCAATTAATGCCTGAATCTTGTCTTTCAGAATGAAGCAGTTTTTAGTAGGGTGACCCGCAATTTGGTGATATAAATAGTAGTTTGGATTGTTAGTCTTCCCAACTTTTTCAGACCTCTTGCTCTCTAACAACTTGATCATGCTGCGCTTGATGAGCAAATTAAATAAGGTAGCATTATGTTCATTTTTAAATAAATACTGCTTCTGAGGTCTGGATGACTTTGTAGCCATATTTTTAACTAATACTTCCTTTGGCTTTGGCATATTCTCGACTGTGATTATATCTCTCCCTTTGGAGCGGCATGGAGCTTTATTCGTAGAGCCTCTTTTCTCAGTTCTCTGCTCTTCAAGTATCGAAGTATGTCTTCGGCTTGCTCACCTTACTTGAGTAAGTCTTTTCAAGACTTTGATTCAACCTAACCATTTTGACCAGAACATCGGTCAATAAATTATGCCTGCAAGTCTCTACAAGAGTTTCCTATGCCATGCCATATGGACATCGCACGGAAAGTTCTCAGAACCACTCGATTTTACTGTTTAGCCTTCTCCTTGCTTTGTTGCTAGCAAGGATGGCACAGATATTTCAGTATCATCTTCAAAAAATCGGGCTAAGAACTCGCGTTCTATATCAACCTATGATTTAATTGTCCCTTGGGGTAATTGCATGAACCAAGTCAATGTAGGTTCTTGTAGGGTACTCACAAATATCTTGGTTAAAGTCGGATCATTCCCCATTAGGTGTCTCGTTTGCAACAGGAAGTAGAAGATATGTTGCTGTGGCGAGTCTTTGTCGTCAAATGACCGAAGGTTCAATGGTTTATAATTTGCAGAATAAGGCATAATTTCCCATTCTATTGAATAAGGACGTACTATCCCAACTTCTTTTAGCTCTTTGCTATGAAGTAGTGCTTGTAATTGGCTCTCCATCTTTTTTATCTTTTCAGCATGAGAGTTGATGATAACCTTCACTCCTCATCCTCTTCTGAGTGAGGAGGTGGTTCTTCATGCTCGTCTTCATTCTCTTCATCTACATTGACAGATTGTTTTCCTTCCCACCTATTAGAAGAGGACGACACGGATTGGTCCTTCTTTGTTTGAACCAATAACTCGGTTAGAAGTTGCTTCATTTCTTCCATAGTCTCATCTTCCTGTTTGAGACGTTGTTCTAGTCTTTCAAGTCTCTTGGAGACTTCCTCTAGAAGGTTAGACATGTTTACTGTAGCCGCGAACTCTTTGTTTGAATCTGAAAAAGATGAAGACACAATGGCAGAATGTCTATCTTCTTTCTCATCAGATCCTCTAGCCAACCATTTATAGTCTAATGGTATATCGACTCCTCTTATGGCTCGAGTGTGCTGATACACACCCTTTGGCTCAATAGACACTCTTTTTAATTTTGAAGTGAATTATTTATCTGAGGGGTCGCTCTCAATAATTTGTTTTCCCTTACTAACCATATGGGATGGGGCAGCGGATAAATCACTTCCGGAGTATATCTTCTTTACTGTTCGTCGTCTTTTCGGTTCGGTAATCCGATAAAAAATGGACGGCTTTGATTTGCAATTACAGCTTGATAAAACGGCTGAAATCAACCGTTCACATTGGCATTGAGGAGTAGGTTGGAGGGCGCTCCTCTTCTTAGTGAGATATTCTTTTAAGTCTTGAGACTATTTTCCTTCATATTTACAATTTGACACCTTTTGCGTCGCAAGTTCTGTTCATAATACTGATTAGTCTGAAGGATCTCAAAGTTAGGCAATTTTTTAGTGTTAGAACAATCTCCAGCTCTTTTTCGGAGTCTTCTAGAGTGCGTGTTGGCCTATGTAATTGTGCGGCCCTCGCGCGCCTCTAAATTATGCTTCAGAAGATTTTGATGAGTTTTATTTTGAGTATATTCATCATCTGAAAAAGATTTCAAAGATGTGCGCACGAGCACATCTTTGTATGTTTCTGTGGAGAACTAGAGAGAATGCCTGATAGCATGACCAAAAAGGAAGGTGCGCGCCATGCGCTCTCTGCACGTGAGCCTAAAGGCGCACGGGGAAGCGTAGGCTGTTGCTGTACTAAGGAATCTGGTGCACGCAAAGGAAAAGGTTGGACCCATGGGGTTGCGCTCATGGGGTGCCTCCGCAGGTTGTATCCGCGGTATGCCTCCGCAGGTTGCACCTGTGGGGTGCACTCGCGGGGCACCTCCTGTGGGTTGCACCCGCGGGATGCCTCCGCGAGTTGCACTCGTAGGGTGCACTCACGGGGCACTTCCCGCGGGGTGCAACTGCGGGGCACTTCCTGCGGATTGCACCCGCGGGGTGTTTCTCATGGGGTGCACCCGTGGGGTGTCACCCGTGGGTTGCACCCATCAGGTTGCATTGCTGTTCTCTGACGGGGTATTCTCCGACGCCTCTTTTGTAATATTGAGGCGTGCCCGTTAGGCCTTACGTCTTCTCTGATGGTCTTAATTTCTTTTTCGTAACCGTGTTAAAGTCTAGTTTGACTTCGGGATAGGCGATGACGCTATATCTCCTTTTAGAGGCAATGACGCCTTATTTTTATTGACAGACGATGACGTCTTGTCAGTTTTCATGGGCGATGACACCTCATAAGTTTTGATAGGCGATGACGCCTTGTTAGTTTTTAAGCGCTATGATGCCTCATTTTTCTTAATTGTTGCTCGACGATGACGCCTAGGCTCTGAATCAGAGGAATTTGAAGAGAGAAAAATTTCTATTCCTTTGTTGGTCAACTTCGATGACCAATATTTCAACCATCAATCTGATAGATTTTTAGTCAGACTGCACCACTAAGTTTTTTGTTGTGAACAGACAGACTCCCACTGTGATCACCAATTCTTATACGCATGAAAAAT
Organism: Dracaena cambodiana; assembly: GCA_036321105.1. NCBI lineage: Eukaryota > Viridiplantae > Streptophyta > Magnoliopsida > Asparagales > Asparagaceae > Dracaena > Dracaena cambodiana. Next base: position 38,786,755 of record JAYEPQ010000006.1, read on the forward strand.
TGAATCTTCCTTCCATTGAGATTTTGGTTTTAAATACAATAGTAAAAGAAAATTACAATTAAAAAAAAATCAAGGTTACCAGAATAGGGAATGATTAATTTGATTCCCTTTTATTAATTGGTGGGATCTGGTAGCTGTGGAGCTTTACTGATGCACTTTGTTGACGATCCGATATGGATTGGGAAAACTCCTCTTTGCCACCTCTGGAAGGAGACCCGTTCTTTGGGAATTCTTTGTTCCTCTTGACCCTGGTCTCTGGAATCAATCCCCCTCCATTTGAACTCTACTTCTTTTTATATATTGAGCTGAGTAACCGCTCGGATAAGATCTAAGCCAAATCTGGTAATAAAATATCGAGATCGGGGGTATCCATTTCTTGAAAATTTGAACCCAATCCTCGTAACAAATTCACGTAAATGAAGCACCGAGGAGGGCAACCCCGCGGGTAGCACCCATGGGATGCTCTTGCGGGTGAAACCCGCACCCAAGGGACCAACCCGCGGGTTGCCACCCACGGTTCCCCATTAATTTTTTTTTGTCTACAAAGTCCAATCCCGTACTGTGAAACAGTAAAGAACATCACTCTTATGGTGAATCATATATCAAACTGTGTCCCAGTACTACACAATACTACTGCAATAAAAGTCTTCAATACCTTAATCAAGAAATTAGTCAACAGAATCCTTGTACAATAAGATTCTTATCCATCCTGTGATTTCTCCCAATCCCCATATATATATATACATAAACAAATGGAAACATATGACTTACTATGTCAGATTGTGTACATGTCTTTTATTAGAAACTAGAATTTAAGAATCAATTTAATTTAGGATTACATACACACGTATCACGATGATACTCTACTTCCATGTAATCAAGATATATGGGCATGGTCATCATGTTCCCATGAAAGATCATGCTATCGTGTATTTAGTATGTCAATAATTCATTATTGGATTATGTATACACAATATTACTATAGGACTGAGACTGATAATATCGCATATAAACACAAACTCTATCCTACTGTCAAAATGTCTGGTTTCATGTATATTCCAAGAAACTTATCTAAATGTTTTTGGCTAATATTAAAGGTATATCAGAGATTCTATTTGGGTAATTTCCTAAAAATATATTTTAGATCAGGTTGCATGAGTTATTTTCCTACTTCATAAAATATAGGGTCACATTTAGATCTCGTTTCTATTTGTTATATTTAGATACTAATTACAACAATATTTATGAACCCAGTGTTTATAGCAAACATACCATCTCTAAATATATATGTAGTTTCATTATAACCCGTAAATCTGATTCAATTCTCAGTGTTAATTAATAGTCAAAAATAAGAACCGAGCATATTTATAAAATAATAGTCTAAAATGAGAACCGAGTATATTCATAAATTAAATTATGTATACACAACACAAATTAAATAAATTTTTTCAAGAAAGAAACAAAGAATAAAAGTGTTACTTACCTCTTCTTGATCTCGATTCCTCGATTCGATTTTTTTTCTTTTTTTTCCCTTCCTTTTTCTTCCTTTTCTCTCTGTTTCTTTGGCAATGAGAAGAGATGGAGAGTGAAGTAGTGAATGTTTTTGTCAATATTTTTCTGTTTTTTTTTAATTTGGCTTTTTTTCCTCCCAAGGCCCCCAACTACTTGCCTGATTGGCCCCCAGAGAGGCCACTGCCTCTCTCTCTCTCTCTATCTCGGGTAAGAGAGTATGATTTAATTAATTATTTTATTTATTTATTTAATAATTTAATAATTTCGGTTCCGTATAACGTTCTTCAGATAATACCAAATTAATGCAGGACATTGTGCTCAACGAGAGGAATACTAGAAAATTATACGTTTATCATTTTGATGTCCGGTATAAAAGAACTAAAATTTCAAAATTATTATAAGGATAATTTCATATTGTTAAATTAGTAAATTTGAAAATATTTTTTGGCTTGGAGGGAAAATTTGTAAAAATTATAAATATTAGAAAACTAATAACCGCGAAGACCGAATGCTATTTGGAGTTGCGGATTTAAAGTTATGTACATCGAAAGTTATTTCGGTATTCAAAATTGATTTCGGTGGTCTTATTTGGTATGACCGGACTCGAAAGAGAATACATATAGCATAGATTTTGAGATATTACAGGAGTGAATAATAATTTTACAAGAGAGAGGAGTATGGAGGCTCCGAACAAGTAACACCGTAATAGGCAATGCGTGTTTTAATGGAGAGTGGAGAACAAAGGGGGTGGAGAAAGAAGAGGTCGATATATATCTAAATGAAGTCATGACTACCTTCAAAAATAGGATTTTGTTTTCACTTTGTTAGTGTTGAATGAACTAGTACAAGACTTTGTTTTTTGTATTTGCTAGTTTTACAATCTTGAAGAAAGAGAAAATTGATTTTGTATTTATGAAAGTTGGTAAATTTAAAATTAAATTAGCTTAGAGAAAATGCGTAATGGAATATTTTTTTCATAATTCGATATTTGTATTCAGATTTTTTTCAAACAATATATATATATATATATACACACACACACACAAAGAGAGAGAGAGAGAGAGAAATGAAAATAAGCTGACAGCTCACGCAAGTTATCTGAGCTGCAGTTCATTTTCACTATCACCAATAATCTTTTTTAAAAAATTTCTTTGGATTGTGATCTTAACCTCCTAGGGTTAACTCATACCTAATTTCTTGGATTTTAGTTTTGATTTGATTGTCTATCAAGTTAAGACAAAATTAACGATTTTCAATGAATAAAATATTTTATATGCACTTGATGAAAGGATAAATGAACACCAAATTTTATAAAATTTAATTCGATAGAAGTTAAGGAGGTAGAGATAGTAATTGTTTTAAAAAATTGAATAAAAATCATTTGATCATTATAGTTTTTCTGCTTTCTCACGTAACTTTCCTGAGCTGGCGGCTGACGTAACTTTTCCTGAGCTTAAATAATTTTTTTGGATTATGATCTCAATCCCATAGATTTCGCTCATACAAATTTTTTTTGGATTTTAGTTTTGATTTAGCCTTCCATTAATTAGACAAATATTAGTAATTTTCTATAAATACAACATCTTATATCCACTTGATGGAAAAACAAATAAATTCTAAAATTCATGAAATTAAATGATAATTATCCAAAAACTAATTTAGAAAAAATTATATATATATATATGAGAAAACAAAAAATTCATGTTGCTAATGGAGCCCTATTACCGCAACGGGTTTCGGTCTACCGAAACGGGTCCAAAACCAACCCAAACCCATTATATGGGGGCGTGTGGCTAGGTTTTTTATTTGGCCGAGAAAAACAAAGAAAAAAAAGGTTGCAAGGCGACTGAAACAATAAAAGGGGTGGCTGCAAATTAATTTTGGCCAAAGAGAGAAATAATTTTCTTGGGTGCAGGTGGCTTCTTGTGCTGCTGCAAATTGCTGACCGAAAGCAAGAAGGGGCGGCTGCAATTCTTGGCCAAAGACCAAAAGAGAAGAGAAATTGTGGGCGGCTGTTGCTGCTATTTGTTTTTCGGCCGAAGGCAAAATGAAGGTGCAGTTTTCTTTGGGATTTTTGGCGGCCGAAGTAAAGAGGGAAATCACTATAATGAGAGGTTAGAGTTTGATTTAAATTCTTGTGTGATTTCATCATAATTTCTCTTGTGGTTGAGACTAGAAAATAGTAATCCTCTTTTGATATAGTGGAAGTTTTGGATCGTGTCCCTGTGGACGTAGGCGTATTGTCGAACCACGTTAAATCTGCGTGTTCTCTGTCTCTGTTATTTTTCTTTTCGGTTAACTATTTAATTTCGCTGGTTGTTGCATTAGTATTATTCTACTACTTTTGCTAACAATTGGTATCAGAGCCCTGATTCGGGTCAGATTTTGCTCAGATCGGTGTTGATTTTGAGTGGGAGTTATGGCGGAGGATAGGAAGGGAAAGATTGAAAAATTTGATGGGACAGATTTCTAATGGTAGAAGTTGTAGATGGAAGATTATTTATATCAAAGAAATTTACATCAACCACTGTTTGGAGAAACGCCAGAAAAGATAACAGATGAGGAGTGAGAATTGTTAGACAGGAGGGCTTTGGCGCAAGTTCGATTGTGCCTGACAAAACAGGTTGTGTTCAATATTTCCAAAGAGACAACCATTTCAGGTTTGATATCAGCGTTGACTAAATTTTATGAGAACCATTTCAGCTTCAAATAGACTGTTTCTAATGAAAAATTTGTTCAACTTGAGGATGCCTTTTGATAGTCAGTTATTAATCATTTGAACGAATTTAACACATTATGGGCACAACTTAAATCCTTAGATTTTGTCTTTACTGATGACATTAAAGCATTGATGTTTATGTGTTCGTTACCGGATAGTTGGAGTAATGTTGTTATGGCTATCAGCAATACTTCCAATACTACTCTTAAATTTGATGATGTTGTGAGTACAATCATGAATGATGAATTGATGAAAAAGAGTATGGATGAGAGCACATTTTTTACAAGTATTCTCTGTCTGTTGATAATGATAGAAGAAAGAAAAGAGTAGAAGTTTAAGTAGGGAGTCGAAGGAAAGAAGAAGATCAAAATCTAAGGGGAATTTCAAAAAAAATTTATTATGTTGGAAATGTAAGATAGAAGGTCATATGAAGAAGGAATGCCCAAACAAAAATAAGGAAGGAGCGAATGTGGTGAATCCAAGTAAAGAGTATGATGACTTGTGCTTGTCTGCTCATACAGAATAAAGATCAAATCTGTGATTTGTGGATTCAGGGGTTTCGTTCCATTGCACTACTCGCAGAGAATAGTTTGATAATTATATCCAAGGTAAATTTGGGTATATGATTGTTGGTAATGGGCATGAATACAAGATTGTTGGTAAGTGGACAATTCAGTTGAAATTATACAATGGTAGAAAGCTGCTTTTATAAGAGGTCAGGTACCAGATTTAAAGAAGAATTTAATATCTGTTAGCAAGCTGGATGGCGAGGGTTATCAAATCTCATTTGAGAAGAAACAGTGAAAGATTAGAAAAGGAGAAATGATAGTGGTCAAGAATGAGAGAGTGGGAACTCTATATTTACTCTCAAGTTCGGTGGATTACGTTGTTTCTTTGACCATTGTGAAGAATGAGAAGACTACCTTATGGCATCAGAGGCTCGGTCACTTGAGAGAGAGCGGCATGAGGGTGTTGCAATCTAGAGGTATGTTGACAATATGAAAAATGCTAACTTTGATTTCTGTGAGAACTGTGTGTTTGGAAAGAAGAAAATAGTTAGTTTTATGAAGGATGGTAAGGAGAAGAAAACCAAAAGATTGGAGTTAGTGTATACAGATGTATAGGGGCCTTCTCTGGCGAAGTCTCTTGGAGGTAATTCTTATTTTGTCACTTTCATAGATGATGCAAGTAGGAAAATATGGATGTTTGCACTTAAGTATAAATCCGATGTTTTTAAGATTTTAAAGGTATGGAAAGCTCTTGTTGAGAATGAAACATGTTTGAAAGTGAAATGTCTGTTGTCAGAAAATGGTGGGAAATTCTGCAATAGGGAGTTCGATGACTATTGCTCTACCCATGGGATCAGGAGAGTAAAGACAGTATCGAGGACACCGTAGCATAATGGCGTGGCTGAGAGGATGAATAGAATTATTTTGGAGCGAGCTCGGAGTATGAGACTACTGCAAGTTTGCCTTTGCAACTTTGGGGAGTCACTGTAGATACGACAGTTTATCTAATCATCATGAGTTCAACTAGTGTTTTAGATAGAGGAATTCTAGAGGAGGTGTGGTCTAGTAAGACTGTGAATTATTTATTCTTAAGAGTATTCGGTTGTATAGCATATGCACATGTGGATTATGAGATGGGAAAGAAGCTTGATTCTAAATCTCAGAAGTGTGCATTCATTGGATACGGTGGCGACGAATATGGTTATCGCTTATGGGATTATGAGCATAACAAGGTGATTCGTAGTAGAGATGTAGTATTCAATGAGGGCTGTATGTATAAAGATCGAATGGAGAATAAAAGTGAGAAAATAGTTGAGAAAGAGTACTTGGAGCTGGATGAGGTACAGGATGTGATGAATCCCATGGATAAAAAAAGGGAAAAAATACCTACATTCGAAGGGGAAGAAATGACTACACCTGAGAATACATAAGTTTCAGATGAGACCGAATAAGTGAGAGAGCTACTGACTGAAGTAGATGGTTCCAGTACTTCATCAGAGAGTGTTCCCACTTTAAGGAGGAACACAAGGATAAGGAAGCCAATTCAAAAACTTTGTTTTCCTTTATATCATGTTTTGTATAATGATGCAGGTGAACTAGAAGGTTACCAAGAGGCTATGCAGGATAAATTTCGTTTTAAGTGGGAGCAAGCCATGCGTGATGAGATGTCTTCTTTTGAGGAGAATCACACATGAAAATTGGTGAAGCGACCGGAAAAGATAAAAATATTGCATAACAAGTGAGTATACGTGGTAAAATATGAGGCAGGAGGGACACAAAGGTTTAAAGCTAAACTTGTGGTGAAGGGATACAGTTAGAAAAAGGTATTGATTTCAATGAAATATTTGTACCTGTTGTTAAGATAACTTCTATCAGAGCAATACTGAGTATTGTGACTGTGAAAGAATTGTATTTAGAGCAGCTCGATGTGAAAACTGCTTTCCTTCATGGTGATTTGGAGGAGGAAATATATATGGAACAACCAGAGAGATATGAAGTTAAAGGAAAGGAGAATTTGGTATGATGACTGAAAAGGAGCTTGTATGGGTTGAAACAGGCGCTGAGGTAATGGTATTTGAAATTCGACAAGTTTATTTTGGATTCGGATTTTGTTAGATGCAATTCAGATCATTGTGTATATCTACAAAAGTTTAAGGACGGTAATTTTATTATACTTACTTTATATGTAGATGATATACTTGTGGCAGGTACATGCATGAAGAAAATCAATGATCTGAAGAGGAAGTTGATAGGAAGATTCTCTATGAAGGACATGGGTGAGGCTAAACAACTTCTTGGAATGCAAATTACCCGAGATAAGAAAAGTAAGAAATTATGGTTATCTCAGGAGGGGTACATCAAGAAGGTGTTGGAAAGATTTAATATGGAGAATGCAAAACCGGTAACTATAGCTCTTGGTGGTCAATTCAAACTGTCAAAAGAGTAAAGTGCTAAGACAGATGAGGAGACGAGACACATATAAAATGTGTCTTATTCATCGGCCGTTGGGAGTCTCATGTATGCAATGGTGAGTACAAGACCAGATATTTCACATACAGTGGGAGTAGTGAGTAGATTCATGAAGAACCCTATGAATAAATATTGGTAAGCAGTGAAGTGGATTTTCAGGTATTTGAAAGGTATTTCAAAATATTATTTATGTTCTGAGGGTGAAAACATTGATGTGTAAGGTTTTGTGAATTCAGAATATGCGAGTGATAGAGACAATGGTAGGAACACCACAAGTTATGTCTTTACTGTAGAAGGGACAGCGGTAAGTTGAATTTCAATATTACAATCAATTGTTACTTTATTTTCGACAGAAACTGGGTATGTGGCAGCTACAAAAGCAAGTAAGGAGTTTATTTGTTGTAGCAATTGATAAGTGAGTTGGGTTTTGATGGAGTGGATTGCAGATTATTCAGTGACAGTCAAAGTGTAATTCATCTTGCTAAAAACTCGGCGTATCATTCATGGACTAAACATATTCACTTGAGATATCATTTCATTAGATCCTTATTAGAGGATGGCCAATTAAAATTGGAGAAGATTGAGAGCAGTAAAAATCTTGCAGATATGTTGATAAAGCCGATTGATAGGAAAAATTTGAGCTATTACTCAACTTTGGTGCATTTGTTTTGAATGTTGAAATTGGGACTTTGAACGATCGAGGTAAAAGTTTTGGACACTAGAATTATCATGTATTGAAATTACAATTTTTGCAATAGGTCTCCAAGTGGGAGATTGTTGCTAATGGAGCCCTATTACTGCGGTGGGTTTCGGTCCACCGAAACAGGTCCAAAACCGACCCAAATCTATTATGATATATATATATATATATATATATATATATATATATATATATATATATATATATATATATATATATATATATAAATATAATATAATATATGGGGCGTGTGGCTAGGTTTTTATTTGGCCCAAAAAAACAAAGAAAAAAAAAGGTTGCGGGGCGATTGAAACAATGAAAGGGTGGCTGCAAATTAATTTTGGCCAAAGAGAGAAATAATTTTCTTGGGTGCAGGTGGCTTCTTGTGCTGCTGCAAATTGCTGGTAGAAAGCAAGAAGGGGTGGCTGCAATTCTTGGCCGAAGACCAAAAGAGAAGAGAAATTGTGGTCAGCTGCTATTTGTTTTTCGATCGAAGGTAAAGAAAGGTGCAGCTTTCTTTACGTTTTTTGGCGGCCGAAGCAAAGAGGGAAATTACTGTAACAAGATGTTAGAGTTTGATTTAAATTCTTATGTGATTTCATCGTAATTTCTCTTGTGGTTGAGACTAGAAAGTTGTAATTCTCTTTTGATATAGCAGAAGTTTTCGATCATGTCCCTGTGGACGTAGGCATATTACTGAACCACGCTAAATCTGCGTGCTCTATCTCTTCTATTTTTCTCTTCGGTTAACTATTTAATTTCGCTGGTTGTTGTGTTAGTATTATTCCGCTACTTTTGCTAACAATTCACTGGTGGTGAAGGGAGTTCCTTCATCACTACTTAGATAGCCTAATATAATTATTACATATGACACTATTTAAGATAGCAAATAAAAGAACTCTCTTAACCGTCATTTGAGTGGCGCTATGTATAATAATTGTATTGGGCCACCTAAGCGACAGTGAAAGAACTCCCTTCAACGTCGGTAAATTTCCCGTTAATTCTCTTTATATATATATATATATATATATATATATATATATATATATATATATATATATATATATATATATATATATATATATATTAAAAAGTAGTTAACAAGGCACTTACAGGGAAAAAACTTTATACGCATCACCAATATTAATTTGGAACTGAGACAACAAGCTTCTCTGTTTGCTTACTGACACATCTAAATATTACGATATGCTACTTGAAAAGAACAAGACTGTACATACTTTCTTGCAAAGGGGATTTTCTTTTTTCCAAGTTAAATCTCCATCTCCCACCATCCAAGAAACTAACTGCTTCGCTTGCTTTACTTGTTATGATCACTCGCTAACTACATTCCTCCATTGTGCTACACAAGTCTCTTTCTCCAGTTAAATATCCTCAACTACCGTCCTTTTAGTTCTTTGAGTGAATGCATATGCATGAAGTAGGTCAAATGTCCCTATATGTGTTCTCTGAGCTTTGCTTCTTTTTTTCCTTTTCCTTTTTTCTTTTCCCTTGATAACATAGCCATAACTTATATATAATAGATTTCTTGTAAATGAGATTGTATACGATATTGTAGGGCCAAATTTAGCTGTTAGGGCAAAAAATTTGCAAGTTATACTTTGTCATTCCTTAGTAAGATCAATCTTTGTAATATGTAGAAAACTTGTATTATGCTTCATCAAGTTCATTTAATGGAATGTAGGAGTGTTACCCCCACCATTTTATGTTTTTTTTTTTAATTATTATTATTTTTTTAAATATAGATTGAATGTCAACTTTAGCAATTACTGTGATGTTTGAACCCTTTTTAATTTGTTTTGGTCGTATTATAATTTGAGCATCAATTGAGTGAGATCAGAACAGTATTTGATGGTAACGGCTATGCGGACTTTATTAGGTGTAGCACATAAATTGAGATTTTGTGGAATAATGATACCATCATCGGATTCAATTTAAAACAATTTAGGCTGCAAAACAAAAAGTTCAGTACTCATAGAAATTTAAATCATGCATAACTAATTTTTTTTTATGTAGTTAATTGGATTAAGGTCTAGATTAATGCATGACTTAAAAATTAATAATTAAATTGACTATACAATTGAATATCAATATGTGCTATAAGATGTGTCAAATCTTAACTTGAATTCAAATTCATGCAATGACGTATTCAAGTTGAATCTTTGAGAAGAGACAATTGCAACTAGATAGAAGTAGATGTAAAAGAAACTTGAACTGTTCTAAAGTAGATGTAAATAGGAAATAATGATTTATTAATGATTAATGAACATGTAAACTATAACTGTTTCTTAGTTTTTTTTTTTGCTTGTTATATTCAAAAAATATTTTTTTATAATATTCCTCAAATTGAATTTCTATCAAAAATCGAACCTCAAATTTCTTACAAATTTGAAAGAATAAGAAATTTGAATTTGAAAGAAATGATACCACTGGAGATAAGACTAATCGGCATTCATTAGTTGTTGAGTATTCATGAATAACCTGCTTGCTTGCTGGTATTGTACAGAAATATAACAATCTAGGTATTAAATTGATCTATAGTAATCAGGACTAATAAGCGCCAATAACTACAACTTCAAGCTATCCTCTTGTCTGCATCTCTTTTGGCATGTATATATCTCAAGCTGTAGCTAGCCTATTCATTAACTCACTTCACTGCTCCTTTAGCTACTACATTGGCTCTCCAATATCCAAGACAACATGTCGTCATCATCATGAATATTATTTATTAACCAAAGGCTATAAAGCAACAAAAATAGTTGGTAACGAACTCAAACCCCCAAGCTTAACCCCCCTCTAAAGACACCAGCAAAGGATATGTACACAACTTTGAAGTTTGCATGCACAAGAGAGAGGGAGGGAGAGCGTGCATGTGTCTAATTGGCTTTTTGAAATCCATGCACGAGAGAGAGAGAAAGCCCAGAAGAGTCGCGGTGAGCTTGTCATTTCCTGTGTCTTCACTTGTGGCTCACTTCCCATCGCAAATGTCCTCTAGCATTTGTACTTTTCTAATCTCAAAAACCCCCAATATTAATTAACCAAAGACAAAATCCACTAGAGAGAGAGAGAGAAGAGGCAAACAAAACAAGGCAAGCAGGAAAGAAACAAAGAGGAGGTTGACGATCTCTCAATCTATGTGATTAGAGATTTTGATTAGTCATATAGATTTGGCTTATGTGAGCCTTTATAGTTGCTGACTCTTTGCTTTCTTGGGGTTCGAAATGGGGCATATATACTGTGGGTTCAAATGGCTCCGATGACTTACCAACAAGGACACATGGGCTGGACCCAGACTAGGGTTCGGGTCCAAGCACAAGGAGACACACACGAGCTAGCTCTTGCCCACCTTTTGTGGGGCTTAATGCTTCCTTGTGAGGCTTATATGGTTGAGGTGAATGACTTCTTCTTGCTAATTCTTATTATATTTGTGCTAATCATGTTGATGAATTGAATTAGGGAGCTAAACTGTTCATGAGTGTTTAGGTTTGACGATGGAATAGGAGGGAAACTTCCCATCGTTCGTTTCTTGCCATTTGTCTTCTTCTTCTTCTTCTTCCTTTTCTTCCTTTTATTATTATTAGAGTCATGGGTGTCTCATGTGAGTAGTTTTAGCCAGAGCAAGGTCAATGGTGGATTGGGGGTAAGGGAGTCTTGACTGGCAATGGCGTGATGCATGTGTTGTGTACACCTTTTCAAGTATTAGATAAGAGATAAAAAAAAAAAAAAAAAAAAAAAAAAAACCCTGCATGTTATGATGCAGAGTGCATCAGAAGTTCAGAAAATATTACAGGTGGTGAATGTGATTACGGTAGGCCAAGCTATCATGAACAACAATTGGCCATTGTACATAATGATGGTGTATAGTATATTTTAGGAGCTAGCATAGGTAGATTGTTTTCTTTTATTATTTGACATCTATAAATGGGAAGCCGGCTATACTCAATGCGGCTAGTAGCACTTAAACCGAATAGAAAAGTCTTGCGTTCGTCGGACAAACTAGCTAAACTGCTTCTTGACTTACAGATTTTAGGGGGAAGAGGGCCATGTAACTATCTGAATCAATCCAGATCTGTTCTGCTTGCTTGTGTTAAATATTTCACTTTCAATTAAGTGATCGTGGAGATCCTGATTAGATCATTGTAGCGAGCCGAGGCTTTCTGCATTTCATTAAAGATAATAACATAACTAATAACATAACTAGAAGGTTTAAATACATAATATTAGTATATCTCACTAATTTAGGATATCTTTCTAAACTAGAATATTTAACAAACCCTCTAATATTTCACAAATCCTCTAATTTATTAGTATATCTCATTATATATTTCTCACTTAGTATATTTGATTAATCCTCCTAATTAGGCTGATAATATTACTGAGAATTTTATGTAATTAGTATCAATTTGTATATTCAAAGATGACCATTATACAGTTTCTTTACACTTCAGAAAACAAAACTATTCTCCATTTACTCAGTTCATAATTTCAACATGGTATCATAGTCTCTTTGAGCTCTGACTTCTTTTTATTATGAGGTCTCAGACATGCGCGTTGATCCATTGACTCGTTCACGTTGCCTTGTTATTGACTCGTCGATCCACGCAATCGTTCCATCCGTGTCCTCTATTACTCTTATTCGGTTAGTATTATCTTTTTTCTATGATTTCTTCTAATGAGATTACTCACCCTATAAAGATTGTTTTAGATGGCCCTAATTATAATGCATGGGCTCAGCAAATATTAGTTTTTCTTATTAGTCGTTACTTGTGGAGGTTTGTCAATGGGTCTAAACCAGCACCCACCAAGGCTGATTCTAAACGTGCAGAAAACTATGATGAGCGGCTTAAGAAATGAAAAGGTACTCACTGTAAGATTTTATCTTGATTAATTAATACCCCAGTCGTTTCTATTCAGAATCTATTATCAAACTTTCAAAATGCCAAACTTGTATAGGATTTTTTGACAAATCGATACAACTGTTCTAGTGATGCTGTTTTTCAGTTTCAATTAGAATCTAAATTTTATCAAATGTGTTAAGAGTTAGGCTAGTCTACGGTTGAGTTTCACTCTTAGGTTAGTAGTATCTGGGATCAGCTCTCTCAGGCTGATCCAGCTTTTCCAAATGAAAAGTCTAACCAATTTTTTTACTGATTACCGATATCGCTGTCAATTCATCCATTTTATGATGCTTATTCACGATGATTTTGAGAGTACTAGAGCTTCGTTGTTCTATCAATCTCCTCTTCCTACACTCGAGACTGCTCTAACAGAGCTTATTTTAGAGGAGACAAGACAAAAAACTCATCGTATTTATTCTACTAACTTGGTCATAGCTATTGCAACTCCTAACTCCTCCATCTTAGCCCCTTCAGTTGTGGCTACTGCTTCCACTAAACTACGTCACTTCAATGGTTATTGTCATTATTACAAGGAAAATGGTCACTGCATTTCTGATTATTTAAAAAAAAAAAGACTAGAGATGCAAGAGATACTCTAAAAACTCAAATGTCCAAGACTGTTGCTGCTGCTTCTACCAGTTCATTATTTTCGGACAATTTATCTGCTCCCTCCTTCTGTGTAGCTAACTTTGAAACCATTGCCAATCAAGTTCTATCCCTTATTTCTATTGCATTCTCAGTCTCCTTAGGTAAATTATCTCCTTAGTTTTTTGACACTGCTTATTGCAATCACATGACTTCTGATTCTTCTCTTGTATCTAATAAAACATATCTAGAAAATCTTGCTGTTATTTATACTGTTGATTGTTCGCATATGTCTATTAGTCATATTAGTCCCGTCTTTACTTATACTTTCTATGGGCTTGATACATATGTTGTTCCTGATTTAGTTTTAAATCTTCTCTCTATTGGCCAACTTGTTGAAATTTGCCTTATTTTAATTTTTTCTAATACAGGGTGTGATGTGCAGGATCAATAGATTGACCAGTTAATTGGGATTGGGCATAAAATTGGCCGTCTTTATATACTACAAGAAAATGGGGTATTTTGCGATGGTTGATAAGTGTTTCCTTAGATATCAAAACCGTTACTAAATTTATTTGCAACGGTTTTGAAATCCGTTGTGCTTGCTAGCGTTGCAAATAATAATAGCAATGGTTTTGATTAAATATTACTACGGTTGTTAGAACTGTTCCATAAGAATATATTTATAATGGTTAAATATAACCGTTGCGATTTTCGGTGCAACGGTTATTATAACTATAGCATTAAAATGTTGCAACTCAATAGTAACAGTTGTAGATAAATGTTACAATATTCTTGCAACATTTATCAGAAATTGTTGCAATTCATACTAACCTTTTACAATGGTTATCTAAACCGTTGCCAATTAAATATGTTTGTTACAATGGTTTAAAAAACCGTTGCTAGTTATACATATTTATTACATTAATAGTAGAACACAGAAAAATGAAATACTAATAAATGTCCTATGTGTTTACCTCTAGTACTTGATAATTGTCAGTTATCAGAGATAAACTTTAGGAAAAAGATATTCTGCATTTTTCCATTCAAAGAATAAACTACATATGATTAATAGAAAAAGCAAGGACATAGTGCTCAAAGAAATCTGATTTTAATAAACTTCTAGTTGCTGTAGTGACGATAATTTCACATATTAGGCTCAAAATTACCACTGCACAACCACAAATAATAATGATAATGATGCATTACATAATATAATTACTAAAATAAAGGAGTTAAAGAACAACTTAAACTCTGAATAAAAAAAAAGAACCCATAGCAGAAACATAACAGATAGAAAAACTACCTAACATCCCAATATATCGATAATGTACTAAATTAAAGACAATTAACAAATAACACATGTTTATATAAACATACTTCAAATTCACAACTGCTTGTCTAATATTTAAGACTTACTAATATTATTTCTAATTAAGCATCGATAATTATTATGAACAAGTTTCTATGAATTCAAGGTTATGTCTAATTTAAGCATTGATAAAGATTATGTCTAATTAATCAAATATACTACTGATCGCCTAAGTCCAAGGCAAAAGTAAGATTTTTATCAACTAATATTTAATATTTAATATTTTTCTCTTGATCAGGAGAATTTTCCTGCAATTACAAAGACTTTCCAAATCCCATGAATACTATACTTGTAGCTAGTATCCTTTAGGATACTTTTGATCTCCTCCAAAATCTTAAAATTATTTAATTTGGGTTGGAAAAAAAATTAATAAATTCAAGTGGAATCCCCAAAAAAAAAACACGTGGAAGAAGATATGTCTATAAAACAGTCAAGTGGAATTCCCAAAAGAAAAACCTACTTCTATTACCAAAAGAGGGTCACATTTCAATTAGGACAGCCAAAAAAATGTCTAATTAATATTAAAGTGCAATTTCCACATTGTAAATTATCATATCCTTGCTTAATGTAATAAAAGCAATACCTGCTCAAGAAGAAATTTTATCATAATATTTCATGTTGCATCCTATTTAAAATTCATCATTCCTGTAACTGTAACCTATAAATGAGATTTTTTTTTTAAAAGAAACACAATTCACTACTAATATATACATGCAGACACTCAGAGACATTATAGTGATAAATAAATGATAAAGAAGACATATTTAATTGTCATCTTGTTGTTTAATTGATTTACATTGTTTTAGTAAAAAACTAGAAGCAAACTAATATTTCTAAAATATCAACTATTTTTCAGAATTAACAATGAAGTAAATATATTTAACTCTTCAATTACAACATGCACGCATGCATACCTGCCCCATGCCGGCATGCGCATACACACAATCAGAATCCGAATGCTTATAACCCAACTCATTGAACTAATGAAACCTCAATGCTATCTCTTTACAACAACTCAACATAACGATTTCGATTAAATAAGCATCAATAATTTTGACAAAAGCTTTATCTTTAATTTCTACCACTAATATTATAATTAAATATCTCTTTTTAATTAAAATATAAAATAGTTACCACCTTCGAATAATTTTGACAAAAGCATCAATATCTCTTTACCACCTTCAAATAATGTATTTTTATTTTCTTTCTTATCTTTATTTTCATCTCTACAAATTGAATATGTAATTAAAATATAAAATAGTTATTTTTTTAAAAATTAAATGTGTTAATCCTTTAATTTGTGTTACCTTGTGTGTTGCAGTATTGCAGAGGTGGACTGTTCACAATTTTCGGCATTCAGTGGTGGAGGCGAAGCGAAGCGGTGGAGCGGATGAGATCGGAGATTCGGTGTGTTTGTTGCAGAGGTTGACCGCGAGGCGTTTGGCGTTTAGTGGTGCGCAGGAGAAGCGGAGCGGAGGCGCAGCGGAGCGGAGGAGTTCAGGAGATTCGGTGTGTGCACAGTGCAGAGGTTGGACCGCTATGCAGTCGACGTTCAGATGATCGGAGGCGGGGCGGAGGCGGAGCGGAGCGGTGCAGAGGTGGAGTGGAGGCAGGGCAGACCGGAGTGGATGCGGGGGTGGAGCAGAGGCAGGGGTGGAGCGGATTTGACCGGAGGCGGAGCGGATTTGGAGTGGAGGCGAGGTGGAGCGGAGGCTGGGCGAAGTGGAGACGGAACGGAGGCGGGGTGGAGGCGGGGCAGGGAAAGAGAGAGAGAGAGAGAGAGAGAGAGAGAGAGAGAGAGAGAGAGAGAGAGAACGGGAATTAGGGTATATTGGGAGAGGAAACGTCGTGAGGAGATAAACCCTAGGTATTTATTATAAATAATTTTTTCAATTTTAAATAATATTAAAAGTTTATTTTTTAAAAAACTAATATCTCATGTAAAAATATAAGTTAATTAGATTACATAGAAAGTTAACTTATTTATGTTTAAAAATATTTCTTAAAAAACAAAATTACTATTACATATTATATATTTCTAAAACATATATAACATATTTGAAGAATTGAAACCTAGATCTATTTAAAATAAAATTATATATATATATATATATATATATATATATATATATATATATATATATATATATATATATATATATATATATATACACACACACACACACACACACACACTTCATCTTGAAGACGTTGAGGAACTTTTGTTTAATATTGAACGAAAATTCCTACAGATTAAAAAGTATCTAGAAAAAATACTTCATACTCTATGTTTGAAACCGAGTAAATTCTTATATTCAACCACATGCATGGAATCATAGTTTTAATTAGAGTTTTGATATTATTTATGTGAATTAGATATATTTTATGCACAAATAGTACATTATCAGTTCGTGAGAAATATCCTAATTAAAAAACTTAATTATTATATATATATATATATATATATATATATATATATATATATATATATATATATATAATATGTATATTTTCGATAAATTATCTAACATCAATATATCAATTTTTTCTCTTTTAAAAATGATGCACAAGAAAAATAATAAATTGAAAAAAAATACAAAATAAAGGAATAATTTTTGTTAAATATATTTTATTTCTGAATTTTTTTATTTCTAATTATATGGTTAAATGGATAAGGTAACGACTAAATTTTACGTATATGTAAAGTTATCGTAAATATCACTACATGTTATTTTAGCTATATATGATTCTAAATTAAACTTCACTAGTACAAAAATTATATATATATATATATATATATATATATATATATATATATATATATATATATATATATATATATATATATATATATATATATATATATATATATATATATATATATATATATATATATATATATATATATATATATATATATATATATATATATATATATATATATATATATATATATATATATATATATATATATATATATATATATATATATATATATATATATGCTTAAGTAATAAATAATTATTTTTATTTTTGGATAATCAAATTATTTCCGAATATTTTATTTAGCAACACTTTTTGTAACCGTTGTATATAAAACATTGCAAATGATTAAATTTATTGTTACATTTATGCTAACCACATTAAATTTTAATATTTAGAAATGATTCTTAAAATGTTGCATCAAAATTATCACAAAAAAATGTTACTTTGTAACAATTGTTTAAGCAGTTACAAAATAATAATTTAGTAACAACTAAATAAGCGTTGCAAAATAAACGTGACAAATAAGCTATCTTTTGCAACATTTTCTAAAAACATTGTAAAATATAATATATTAAAACGGTTTAAGAAGAGTTACATAGTAACCATTGCAAAATAAAGATCTGTTGTAACGGTTAATTTAAGTATTACTAAATATATTATATTACAATGGTTTTTAACTTGTAATCTTTTTGTTTGTCGAATTGTCCTTCTTTTGTTGTATCATAATATATTTTGAGCAAAGCAGTACTATTGAAATCATTTATTTCTAATCTCTTCGAATTGTTTTGAACAATGTAATGTAATATTTATGAATATAACAATGTAAATCCTTCCCGTTTGTACACTATGATTGGTTTTGTATTATAAAAAACCCTGCATACCTGCTTTATGGGTTCCCCACTGATAATATCTTCCTAAAAAAATGGGATACAACAACAATAACAATAACAAGCAAGCCTTTTATTCCATGTACTTTGTGTAGGCTATATGAACCAAAAGAGAATCACGTCAAATTGATCACATGGATAATCTTTATCCACTCATTCCTATCGAGCAATATGTCTTTATTTGAATATCTAGCATCCATATTTTTTTCTTATCATTTTCATTCATATTTTCTTCGGTCTTCCTTTTGCTTTTTTAACTTGTTATATTGATAACCTCTACTCATCAAACTGGTGCATATGCAGGTTTTTGTTACACATTACCAAACTATCATAAATGAATTTTTCGCATCTTCTCATTGATGGGTTTACGTTTACCTTAGCACAAACGTTCTCATTCTCAATTTATCTCACCTATTTTTATATGATCATAACATTCCACTAAAATTGAACGGAAAATTTTAAAGGACTGATATTAGGCTAGCTTTACTATATGACATAGAATGTCAGGGTGTAAAAAGATGTCATTCGTAGAAGACGAATGTTGCAGAGATGCACTAAAACTTCTGGGATATAATTTGGGGCATAATAACATTGGTGCACTCTTTGTTAGAATAAAGTCTTTTGTTATGATTTTTAGGGATTGGTTAGCATGATCATTCGAAGCATCTTTATTAGTTCTGGATTCCCCTTGTGAGCTTCTGAAGGATGGGTAACCTTTGATTTGAAAATAATTTTGACATGCGAGATTATGGTCACAATTTAATTTTCTTTTCTACTTTAAGGGCAAAAATATTACTGGGTAACATAGAGTGTAGTAAGCACGGGCTTCAGTAGGGAATGCCTTAGCATCTGTCCTATCTCTAGTAATTAGACACTAATGTTGAATAGAACAACTGTTAGTGGGCTTACCCTTCGTCAGCCCAACATAATCGGGGCAGTGACATCAAATACACCTAAGGTTATGTAACTTTCACAACTCGTCTGATTTGGTCCGAAGGCCCAGCTAAGATGACTCAGGCCTATGCCAGGGTTACAAAAGTTTGGTCATACGTGCAAAGCGCACGCAGGGAGTTCCTTGATGCTTCACAAATATATTGGAGCAAACTAAGTGCAGTTGAGTTTGCTGGGGGATGATTACCAGAAATATTGTACTACTAGCTGTGCTATGCTGAGTTAGTCGAAGGTCGAGCTAACTGAACAGTTATCTGTAGTGCAGGAGGCATAGCCTCCCTCCTCCAAAAAAAAAAAAAAAAAATGCCTTTCTTATTTATATTTCTTTGAGTGCAGGGTGTGAGTATTTTCTTTCATCCAGAAAATATCATGCTTACATGACATCAAAAAACATAACCTATCAAGGGCAGTTACATCAAGAATTCCCTTTATCTATTATTTACCAATATAAACAAAAGTATATATTCATCAATAATTAATTATTGTTCTTTACAGAAAATAGACATACATGTTTTCCATTCTATAATATTTATTATTAGAACATTTTATTTTCGATTATTTCATCATTGAATATCTTCAACGAAGGTAATGGACCCTTGTTACTTTATTTTCTTTTTTTCCTTCGACTATTGAAATAATTTTGTTCGTAAAAAGGTAGAAAATCAGTATGCTCTAATGTTTATTAAACTAGTATGTTCTAATATTTATTAAACCCTCAACACTTATTCCTCTTCATTCATCTCCAATCCACGAAAAACTTCAACGAAGATAATGAGACTGTAACGCCCCGCACCCAGCATGCGGGTAACGTTCGGCGACGTATTATAAATAAATACGCTAAGCCTAAAGTACTTTTAAATAAACTGAATGTTATCGCCACTAAACCACATCCATATGCATTGAGAGAAAAATAGGAAGACAATAAACAAACTATTTTTTTTATTCCAACCAGATATTAAATAGATCAATAAAAGATCCAAAGAAGGGTAACACTTATTACAACTTCACATTTGAGTTTTGAAAACAACAAAACAAGGTAGAAGGAAAAGTTTGAAAGAATAAAAAAAAAATAAAGGATCTCCTAAATAATGAAAACACAACTAACTGTCTGCTAACTCTATGAAATGCTGCTCCAGCTGTGATGGATCATCTCCTTCAGTATCCTGCAAATTATCTGGGCGTGCCAAACCAGGGTCGTTAGAACGACCTAACAAGTACTACAAGAGAAACATAATGATATACAGGCACGCTATGTATATAAATATATTTACATCTTTTAGCAAAGCATGAAACTAATTAAAAATACTAAAAGTCATGATAAGATTTGATGGAGTATAAGTCTTTAGAACATGAATCTAACTATGGATATTTTGAACATGATATTAGGAAGGAAGTATACCTGTTTACACATGTCATGAAAAATCTTGTAACAGAGGCCAATATAACAAATGAACATGCATAATATGTTATTATTATTTTTGTTTATTTAATTGGAACTGTCAGAAGTAGTGTGACACATGTTTTACAACTATCCCGTGCATACCCGGGACCACGGCCATGATTCTTGGTACTGCCCCAGGACATACCGCTAGGTACTAATGAACATGAACTCTGATGAGCCTAAGCTCCAGGCGCGTGGCCCTATATACTGATGGTGATCCAGTAATCACCCAGAACCCCCATGGTTGGGTTCCTATATTCGGTTGTACAACCTCAAGAATGTAACACTTCTAAAACATGTGTACAACTCTTTTCATCAAGTTCTCCCATCACCCCATGAATTCTTTTTTTTTTCTTTTTTCTGATTTTAAAATGATATGTAGCATAAATTATATTTTTATTTATCTATGAGGCTGTCAACAGTTCATACATGTACTAAATAAAATTTATCATATGGATGACCCTTTTATTTGGGTATTGAAAGGTAACGGGTCGCAAGATCATTATGGGATAATCAAAAGCAATTTTTAATTTATTATTGCGGGAAACAACTATAATATGTTAATATGTACTAATGTGCCTATATAAATTTTCAGTATATCAAGTGAGACTAGGTTCATATTTAATGCAATAGATTTGGTATTTGTAATAATTTCATAGCATTTCTTATATTCATTGCATAAGGTCAAAGGGATATTCTGTCTATTTTCCTTATGATCAAATTTATATTTAATACAGTAGGTTTCTTATTTCATTTCTTATTACATTAATATATAGTGAATATATAATATGTTGTACAAAAATTATGAACAAAATTAAATAGTATCTAGCATGCAGTGATTGATTCTGCTGAAAAAGATACAACCACATTGTCACATTAGTTAATGGGCAAAATAATCTATATTATGAAATCTATTCTAAGTTTGTAATGATAAACTGAGAGGTTATATGTTCAGTTTTCAACATTATTATTCTTGACTGGTGTTCTTAGTCTCCATATATTTAATTAATTATTTATTTATTTATCTTCTTTTTTTTTTTTCTTTTTTTTTTTTTTAACAGAACTGTGGTTCTGTTCTGTGAACAGTACCGCGGTACTGTTCACAGAACAGTAAGTACTGTTCACAGAACAGTACCGAGGTCCTGTTCAGTGAACAGTACCTCCTCACCCCTTTTTTTTGTATCCCTTTTTTTTTTATACAACATCAAATCTAGTAATAGCATTTTTTTTTATTTTATTTTATTTTTTTGTTTTACTTTATAATCTACCTATACAAGCAATCCTTACCTAGATAATTTGTTTAGTTATCCTAATTCTACAGTATCCCCATATTAACAGAATCTCTATTATTCCAAATTTACATCAGGTCAGCAACTCAAGATGTTTCAAAAATCAAAACATTGGCCATAACATGATCTCTAATAATCCTATCTTCTATAGCCAATTATTATTATTTTTTTTTTCTTAAACATACCACATGATCTGAATATAAATATATCTTACTAATGGTTTATGATTATAAACGAAGTTACAGACTGATACAAGAGAGTGAATATTTACAAGATAAGTGTGTGAAATAAAAATTGAAAAATCCTAGTATAAAGAATACGAATTAAGAATAAGTTGATTTAGGGTTACCAAATACATACAACGAACGCAAAATAAAATTTAAAATGATATGTGATACGACATAAAAATTACAGTTAAAGAATTAAAGAGCAATAACACGACATAACAAATATTATTTTTTTTTTGTAAATTAAAGAGCAAACATAACGTAGGATTTGTACTTGCCTCAAGAATGCCGCTTCAAAAATTTACTGCGAGTTCCTCTTTTTCTTCAACTTTCTCTCTCTCTCTCTCTTTCTGCGTTCAACCCCTAAAGTCTTCCTCCTCTGCCCTTATTATTATTATTATTTTGTTTAGATTTTTTTGTTTAAGATAATATTTCATAGGATCAAATCTAACTAACCAAATATGTCATTATCTAGTTAGAAAGTAAAACAAATCAGATTTGTTAGAAAAATATCATGTTTATTTATTATTTTTATTATTATTTTAAGGATAATAATTTGTTTATTATTGGTTTTGGATTTTAAATTTTTGGGTCGTTACAATCTACCCACCTTAGAAGAAAATTTCATCCTCGAAATTTAATTTAATGCAAAACAGGGATGTTGATATTAATAAGAAAATATATGCATAAAAATATCCACAAGTTTTGTTGTGCACTTTTGTTTAAAAAGATAAGGTTGCAAAAAAATTAGTCAACACTCACAAAATAGAAGGTCTCTATATTTAGTGAAACAATTGAATAAAGCAAATAAGGGGGTACGAAACCATATAGAATGTAGTATAGTTTAAACCAAAATAGTACCTATTATTGCATCGCCTCCTTCACTGGCTTATTTTGTTGTCAGTGTGAGTGCATGTCCTTGTCTCTGATTCTCCCCTGTCTGAGACCTTTGAAAAGCTTGTTGTCGAGTGACGAGTGCGGAACTTCTCGGGTTAGGTCCCGTAGGTCTCTGCTGAGGCGGCGCGGGTAACCTTTGTTGTTGAGAGGGTGCTGGAAGTCTCTGCTGTTGTTGCTGTAGTGCTGGTGCTTTAGTAATGTCACCTATCTCTCGTCGCCATGGACAACCTCCAATCTGATGATTCGCCGAGCCACATACCAGGCACAAGTTGTGGGCTCGTCTGCAGTCTTTTTGAGCATGCCCGGGTCGGGAACAATAGTTACAGACCACATTGTGATCATGTTGTGTAACCTGACATTTCTGTGGTGCCGCTAGAGTATCCTTGTCAGAACTTTCTGTCATCTGATCCATACTTCGCTTCTGGGACCCCATATGAATTTTTCTCTTCCTATTCGCTATCTGTTCTTGCACTCTAGCAGCATTCAGAATCTGGGCATAGGTTTCGAACTGTGGGGTGGCTATGCGTTCCTGAATTTCAAAGTTTAACCCATTCTGGAACCTTCGGGCCCTATCTATTTCTTGAGTCACCAACAATGGGGAAAATCTGCTCAATTTGACAAATTGTGTCGCGTAATCATCTACCGTCCGATTTTCTTGCTTCAAATGGATAAATTGCTGCTCCAGATCCCACTGTGCCGTCTGGGGAAAGAACCTCGTATAGAAGCTCTCCTTAAACACCTCCCATGTTATCGGTTTTGCCAACCGATTCTCCTCGGCCAACCACCATGTGCGAGCAATATCCATGAATTGTATTTTAATCACCTCTACACGGTCTTCATCCATTACTCGTGCTGCACCCAGCAGGTTCTCAGTATCCACCAACCACTGTTCTGCCTTCATAGGTTCTTCAGTTCCGTAAAAGTGTGACGGTTTCAACTTTCTAAAGTCCGAAACACTGCCCGTCTTCTGTTTTCCAGCCACCAACTCCTGTCGTAACATCTCAGTTTGTTGTTGTTGGTTCTCAATAATCCCCCTAAGTAATTCCATTGTGTTGGGATTTTCTGCTTGGGGAGTGGTACTTGAGGAAGTGATACGACGACTAGTCATTCTTCTGAAAGATGAAGGATTTGGATTAGATCGAGAAATAAAGGATAAAAAGAATGATAGGATATAAGGAACCAAAGAATAGGACAAGTATAAGAATCAAAAGTAACTTGCAATTAATGCATATGCATATGTGGCAGACATCCTAGTTTGAGTCTTCTAATCAGAAGCTAACATCGAACCTGGCTCTGATACCAACTGTAACGCCCCGCACCCAGCATGCGGGTAACGTTCGGCGACGTATTATAAATAAATACGCCAAGCCTAAAGTACTTTTAAATAAACTGAATGTTATCGCCACTAAACCACATACATATGCATTGAGAGAAAAATAGGAAGACAATAAACAAACTATTTTTTTTATTCCAACCAGATATTAAATAGATCAATAAAAGATCCAAAGAAGGGTAACACTTATTACAACTTCACATTTGAGTTTTGAAAACAACAAAACAAGGTAGAAGGAAAAGTTTGAAAGAATAAAAAAAAATAAAGGATCTCCTAAATAATGAAAACACAACTAACTGTCTGCTAACTCTATGAAATGCTGCTCCAGCTGTGATGGATCATCTCCTTCAGTATCCTGCAAATTATCTGGGCGTGCCAAACCAGGGTCGTTAGAACGACCTAACAAGTACTACAAGAGAAACATAATGATATACAAGCACGCTATGATATAAATATATTTACATCTTTTAGCAAAGCATGAAACTAATTAAAAATACTAAAAGTCATGATAAGATTTGATGGAGTATAAGTCTTTAGAACATGAATCTAACTATGGATATTTTGAACATGATATTAGGAAGGAAGTATACCTGTTTACACATGTCATGAAAAATCTTGTAACAGAGGCCAATATAACAAATGAACATGCATAATATGTTATTATTATTTTTGTTTATTTAATTGGAACTGTCAGAAGTAGTGTGACACATGTTTTACAAGTATCCCGTGCATACCCGGGACCACGGCCATGATTCCTGGTACTGCCCCAGGACATACCGCTAGGTACTAATGAACATGAACTCTGATGAGCCTAAGCTCCAGGCGCGTGGCCCTATATACTGATGGTGATCCAGTAATCACCCAGAACCCCCATGGTTGGGTTCCTATATTCGGTTGTACAACCTCAAGAATGTAACACTTCTAAAACATGTGTACAACTCTTTTCATCAAGTTCCCCCATCACCCCATGAATTCTTTTTTTTTCTTTTTTCTGATTTTAAAATGATATGTAGCATAAATTATATTTTTATTTATCTATGAGGCTGTCAACAGTTCATACATGTACTAAATAAAATTTATCATATGGATGACCCTTTTATTTGGGTATTGAAAGGTAACGGGTCGCAAGATCATTATGGGATAATCAAAAGCAATTTTTAATTTATTATTGCGGGAAACAACTATAATATGTTAATATGTACTAATGTGCCTATATAAATTTTCAGTATATCAAGTGAGACTAGGTTCATATTTAATGCAATAGATTTGGTATTTGTAATAATTTCATAGCATTTCTTATATTCATTGCATAAGGTCAAAGGGATATTCTGTCTATTTTCCTTATGATCAAATTTATATTTAATACAGTAGGTTTCTTATTTCATTTCTTATTACATTAATATATAGTGAATATATAATATGTTGTACAAAAATTATGAACAAAATTAAATAGTATCTAGCATGCAGTGATTGATTCTGCTGAAAAAGATACAACCACATTGTCACATTAGTTAATGGGCAAAATAATCTATATTATGAAATCTATTCTAAGTTTGTAATGATAAACTGAGAGGTTATATGTTCAGTTTTCAACATTATTATTCTTGACTGGTGTTCTTAGTCTCCATATATTTAATTAATTATTTATTTATTTATCTTCTTTTTTTTTTTTCTTTTTTTTTTTTTTTAACAGAACTGTGGTTCTGTTCTGTGAACAGTACCGCGGTACTGTTCACAGAACAGTAAGTACTGTTCACAGAACAGTACCGAGGTCCTGTTCAGTGAACAGTACCTCCTCACCCCTTTTTTTTGTATCCCTTTTTTTTTTATACAACATCAAATCTAGTAATAGCATTTTTTTTTTATTTTATTTTATTTTTTTGTTTTACTTTATAATCTACCTATACAAGCAATCCTTACCTAGATAATTTGTTTAGTTATCCTAATTCTACAGTATCCCCATATTAATAGAATCTCTATTATTCTAAATTTACATCAGGTCAGCAACTCAAGATGTTTCAAAAATCAAAACATTGGCCATAACATGATCTCTAATAATCCTATCTTCTATAGCCAATTATTATTATTTTTTTTTCTTAAACATACCACATGATCTGAATATAAATATATCTTACTAATGGTTTATGATTATAAACGAAGTTACAGACTGATACAAGAGAGTGAATATTTACAAGATAAGTGTGTGAAATAAAAATTGAAAAATCCTAGTATAAAGAATACGAATTAAGAATAAGTTGATTTAGGGTTACCAAATACATACAACGAACGCAAAATAAAATTTAAAATGATATGTGATACGACATAAAAATTACAGTTAAAGAATTAAAGAGCAATAACACGACATAACAAATATTATTTTTTTTTTTGTAAATTAAAGAGCAAACATAACGTAGGATTTGTACTTGCCTCAAGAATGCCGCTTCAAAAATTTACTGCGAGTTCCTCTTTTTCTTCAACTTTCTCTCTCTCTCTTTCTGCGTTCAACCCCTAAAGTCTTCCTCCTCTGCCCTTATTATTATTATTATTTTGTTTAGATTTTTTTGTTTAAGATAATATTTCATAGGATCAAATCTAACTAACCAAATATGTCATTATCTAGTTAGAAAGTAAAACAAATCAGATTTGTTAGAAAAATATCAAGTTTATTTATTATTTTTATTATTATTTTAAGGATAATAATTTGTTTATTATTGGTTTTGGATTTTAAATTTTTGGGTCGTTACAATCTACCCACCTTAGAAGAAAATTTCATCCTCGAAATTTAATTTAATGCAAAACAGGGATGTTGATATTAATAAGAAAATATATGCATAAAAATATCCACAAGTTTTGTTGTGCACTTTTGTTTAAAAAGATAAGGTTGCAAAAAAATTAGTCAACACTCACAAAATAGAAGGTCTCTATATTTAGTGAAACAATTGAATAAAGCAAATAAGGGGGTACGAAACCATATAGAATGTAGTATAGTTTAAACCAAAATAGTACCTATTATTGCATCGCCTCCTTCACTGGCTTATTTTGTTGTCAGTGTGAGTGCATGTCCTTGTCTCTGATTCTCCCCTGTCTGAGACCTTTGAAAAGCTTGTTGTCGAGTGACGAGTGCGGAACTTCTCGGGTTAGGTCCCGTAGGTCTCTGCTGAGGCGGCGCGGGTAACCTTTGTTGTTGAGAGGGTGCTGGAAGTCTCTGCTGTTGTTGCTGTAGTGCTGGTGCTTTAGTAATGTCACCTATCTCTCGTCGCCATGGACAACCTCCAATCTGATGATTCGCCGAGCCACATACCAGGCACAAGTTGTGGGCTCGTCTGCAGTCTTTTTGAGCATGCCCGGGTCGGGAACAATAGTTACAGACCACATTGTGATCATGTTGTGTAACCTGACATTTCTGTGGTGCCGCTAGAGTATCCTTGTCAGAACTTTCTGTCATCTGATCCATACTTCGCTTCTGGGACCCCATATGAATTTTTCTCTTCCTATTCGCTATCTGTTCTTGCACTCTAGCAGCATTCAGAATCTGGGCATAGGTTTCGAACTGTGGGGTGGCTATGCGTTCCTGAATTTCAAAGTTTAACCCATTCTGGAACCTTCGGGCCCTATCTATTTCTTGAGTCACCAACAATGGGGAAAATCTGCTCAATTTGACAAATTGTGTCGCGTAATCATCTACCGTCCGATTTTCTTGCTTCAAATGGATAAATTGCTGCTCCAGATCCCACTGTGCCGTCTGGGGAAAGAACCTCGTATAGAAGCTCTCCTTAAACACCTCCCATGTTATCGGTTTTGCCAACCGATTCTCCTCGGCCAACCACCATGTGCGAGCAATATCCATGAATTGTATTTTAATCACCTCTACACGGTCTTCATCCATTACTCGTGCTGCACCCAGCAGGTTCTCAGTATCCACCAACCACTGTTCTGCCTTCATAGGTTCTTCAGTTCCGTAAAAGTGTGACGGTTTCAACTTTCTAAAGTCCGAAACACTGCCCGTCTTCTGTTTTCCAGCCACCAACTCCTGTCGTAACATCTCAGTTTGTTGTTGTTGGTTCTCAATAATCCCCCTAAGTAATTCCATTGTGTTGGGATTTTCTGCTTGGGGAGTGGTACTTGAGGAAGTGATACGACGACTAGTCATTCTTCTGAAAGATGAAGGATTTGGATTAGATCGAGAAATAAAGGATAAAAAGAATGATAGGATATAAGGAACCAAAGAATAGGACAAGTATAAGAATCAAAAGTAACTTGCAATTAATGCATATGCATATGTGGCAGACATCCTAGTTTGAGTCTTCTAATCAGAAGCTAACATCGAACCTGGCTCTGATACCAACTGTAACGCCCCGCACCCAGCATGCGGGTAACGTTCGGCGACGTATTATAAATAAATACGCCAAGCCTAAAGTACTTTTAAATAAACTGAATGTTATCGCCACTAAACCACATACATATGCATTGAGAGAAAAATAGGAAGACAATAAACAAACTATTTTTTTTATTCCAACCAGATATTAAATAGATCAATAAAAGATCCAAAGAAGGGTAACACTTATTACAACTTCACATTTGAGTTTTGAAAACAACAAAACAAGGTAGAAGGAAAAGTTTGAAAGAATAAAAAAAAATAAAGGATCTCCTAAATAATGAAAACACAACTAACTGTCTGCTAACTCTATGAAATGCTGCTCCAGCTGTGATGGATCATCT
The DNA here is from genome assembly GCA_036321105.1 of Dracaena cambodiana. NCBI lineage: Eukaryota > Viridiplantae > Streptophyta > Magnoliopsida > Asparagales > Asparagaceae > Dracaena > Dracaena cambodiana. The sequence goes on from JAYEPQ010000006.1 coordinate 38,816,047, forward strand.
CCTTCAGTATCCTGCAAATTATCTGGGCGTGCCAAACCAGGGTCGTTAGAACGACCTAACAAGTACTACAAGAGAAACATAATGATATACAGGCACGCTATGATATAAATATATTTACATCTTTTAGCAAAGCATGAAACTAATTAAAAATACTAAAAGTCATGATAAGATTTGATGGAGTATAAGTCTTTAGAACATGAATCTAACTATGGATATTTTGAACATGATATTAGGAAGGAAGTATACCTGTTTACACATGTCATGAAAAATCTTGTAACAGAGGCCAATATAACAAATGAACATGCATAATATGTTATTATTATTTTTGTTTATTTAATTGGAACTGTCAGAAGTAGTGTGACACATGTTTTACAAGTATCCCGTGCATACCCGGGACCACGGCCATGATTCCTGGTACTGCCCCAGGACATACCGCTAGGTACTAATGAACATGAACTCTGATGAGCCTAAGCTCCAGGCGCGTGGCCCTATATACTGATGGTGATCCAGTAATCACCCAGAACCCCCATGGTTGGGTTCCTATATTCGGTTGTACAACCTCAAGAATGTAACACTTCTAAAACATGTGTACAACTCTTTTCATCAAGTTACCCCATCACCCCATGAATTCTTTTTTTTTTCTTTTTTCTGATTTTAAAATGATATGTAGCATAAATTATATTTTTATTTATCTATGAGGCTGTCAACAGTTCATACATGTACTAAATAAAATTTATCATATGGATGACCCTTTTATTTGGGTATTGAAAGGTAACGGGTCGCAAGATCATTATGGGATAATCAAAAGCAATTTTTAATTTATTATTGCGGGAAACAACTATAATATGTTAATATGTACTAATGTGCCTATATAAATTTTCAGTATATCAAGTGAGACTAGGTTCATATTTAATGCAATAGATTTGGTATTTGTAATAATTTCATAGCATTTCTTATATTCATTGCATAAGGTCAAAGGGATATTCTGTCTATTTTCCTTATGATCAAATTTATATTTAATACAGTAGGTTTCTTATTTCATTTCTTATTACATTAATATATAGTGAATATATAATATGTTGTACAAAAATTATGAACAAAATTAAATAGTATCTAGCATGCAGTGATTGATTCTGCTGAAAAAGATACAACCACATTGTCACATTAGTTAATGGGCAAAATAATCTATATTATGAAATCTATTCTAAGTTTGTAATGATAAACTGAGAGGTTATATGTTCAGTTTTCAACATTATTATTCTTGACTGGTGTTCTTAGTCTCCATATATTTAATTAATTAATTATTTATTTATCTTCTTTTTTTTTTTCTTTTGTTTTTTTTTAACAGAACTGTGGTTCTGTTCTGTGAACAGTACCGCGGTACTGTTCACAGAACAGTAAGTACTGTTCACAGAACAGTACCGAGGTCCTGTTCAGTGAACAGTACCTCCTCACCCCTTTTTTTTGTATCCCTTTTTTTTTTATACAACATCAAATCTAGTAATAGCATTTTTATTTTTATTTTATTTTATTTTTTTGTTTTACTTTATAATCTACCTATACAAGCAATCCTTACCTAGATAATTTGTTTAGTTATCCTAATTCTACAGTATCCCCATATTAACAGAATCTCTATTATTCTAAATTTACATCAGGTCAGCAACTCAAGATGTTTCAAAAATCAAAACATTGGCCATAACATGATCTCTAATAATCCTATCTTCTATAGCCAATTATTATTATTTTTTTTTTCTTAAACATACCACATGATCTGAATATAAATATATCTTACTAATGGTTTATGATTATAAACGAAGTTACAGACTGATACAAGAGAGTGAATATTTACAAGATAAGTGTGTGAAATAAAAATTGAAAAATCCTAGTGTAAAGAATACGAATTAAGAATAAGTTGATTTAGGGTTACCAAATACATACAACGAACGCAAAATAAAATTTAAAATGATATGTGATACGACATAAAAATTACAGTTAAAGAATTAAAGAGCAATAACACGACATAACAAATATTATTTTTTTTTTGTAAATTAAAGAGCAAACATAACATAGGATTTGTACTTGCCTCAAGAATGCCGCTTCAAAAATTTACTGCGAGTTCCTCTTTTTCTTCAACTTTCTCTCTCTCTCTCTTTCTGCGTTCAACCCCTAAAGTCTTCCTCCTCTGCCCTTATTATTATTATTATTTTGTTTAGATTTTTTTGTTTAAGATAATATTTCATAGGATCAAATCTAACTAACCAAATATGTCATTATCTAGTTAGAAAGTAAAACAAATCAGATTTGTTAGAAAAATATCATGTTTATTTATTATTTTTATTATTATTTTAAGGATAATAATTTGTTTATTATTGGTTTTGGATTTTAAATTTTTGGGTCGTTACAGAGACTCTACTGCTTTAGTATAGTTTTTCTTTTATCAAATTAGCTAGTACTCTAAATTTAAAAAGAGTGCAACTTTATTATTTTAATTATGAACCTGAAATAAATTCTAAACTTAAAAAAGAAGATTTGAGTATACAAAAAATAATATTGATTTTTGTAACAACATTTCTATTGTGAAAGGTAACTTCTTATGTTTAAGAAATATCTCTCAGAAGCATACCTAGACTAAAATATTTCAAGGACAACTTTTGTTTCTCAATCTTTCCTTTAATTATTGTAACTATTCAAAACTGGCATGATATATTTTTATTTCCTTCTTATATGTCGATGCTAAAATAAAATTTAAAACAAAATAACTTAAATATAATTTTAAGGTCACAATTTTTTTTTATAAACTATTTTTTAATAAAATAATATTTGAATTATTTCATTAGGGCCAAGCAAACCCCTTGGCCCAAACTCAAAATAATGATAAGTAATGATGATAATAATAATAATAATAATAATAATAATAATAATAATAATAATAATAATAATAATAATAATAATAATAATAATGTATAAGATTGGACTTAAACTCAAAATACAATAATATTTATTAGCCTCACATTCCAACTACACAGTCAAATTTTATTTTCTAATAATGGAATAATAATCTTCACTTTGAATATTCAAATTTAACTTTTATTATTCAAATCCTCAAATTAATTTTTATTCAATTCTATTAATGAGTCATTTAACCCATTTTAATTCAAATTTAAAACCTTCTCATTAAAATCCCTAGTGAACTACAATTATGAGTCTTTTGACCCGAATTCAAATATGTCTTTAAAAACTTTCTAAATCAATCCCATTTATGAGTATTTGAATCTTTAAGACTTTCTTTTAAGAAAATCCTATTTAATTCCATTAATCCCTCATTTATATCAAACTCTCTAACTCCCATTTAAACCCCTATATTCATCTTAATCTTCCTTTTGCAATACCAAACTATCTCCTTTCTCAATCTCTCCACCTCTGCCGACCGTCGGAGCCCTACCGAACATGAAAATACTGTCGACTTCTGGAGTGTCATTGATTGCCGCCAATAATAGTTCATCAATCTCTAAAGCACCATCGACTGCTGAAGAGTCACCGATCACTAGATCTCTATGACCACTAGAGGAGCCATTTAGCAAGCACTCTCTACTATTCGAACAAGCATTATGCCATCTGAGCTATCCCACTGGCAACCATCATGTTGGAACACCCTCGCTGGCGCACCACTCGCCGAGTTAATTCTATTCTCCTTCTTCTCTCTTGGAATATATCAAGAGGTAGAATCATCTCATTTTTTAATGAATTTATATCTTATTGGATCTAGGTAAATAATCACTTAACAACAATTTAACTAAAATCTACTTCCTTTATCTTATAAACCCATTGTATTACTTTCCAATTTGTCTGTTTAAATCTCACTAATCTTTCACATATAAAAAAAATGGACTTTCTTACATTCAAAAAATTCTCTAATATTTATGTAATAGTTTGTTATATAGATGTTGATTTTAATTAAAAAAAATTGAGTGTCAAGTTATTTAGCAAATGCATTTTCAGGCCAAGGTGAGTTACTTTTCGAACTCTCTTTTTCATACACCATTCCTACTATGTATGAATTAATTACATTTCAATTATATATAATTATTTATTTATGTCATGATATAAGTTATTGTTTATATTGACAAGAACTATTTAAATAATTTATATCTTATTTCTAAGAATTGTCTCATATGCAATTTGATTATCTTACAAACTTTATTCAAACGAAACATATTTTATATATTGATAAGAAAGTAAATAGTACATGGAAATGATAATTGATATTGAATTAAGCAAAGTAAATAGTTCAAGTGTAATTCAAGTTCATTATAATCCAGTGATATATAGAGAGATATTTTCAATAGTAAATTTTAACCACTAATTTTAGAAATTTTTGACTGCATAGCATGATGACTCACGGCCAAACAAGAGTAAAGAACTGGAAGGTTTTTCGTTCAAACACGTTGCTTAATTAAATAAATACTTTCCTTTAGAATTTTTTTCTAGACACCATTGTCATACAACATTACAATTTACTTTTACTATCGAAAGTTCGTGTGAGATTTTTCTAAGACTAAGGACCTATAAGTAAGCTTCTAAAGAAAGGAGAGAAGTATAACTGGACAACTAAATATGATACAATTTTCAAAGAGTTGAAAAGAGGCTCACATAGCACCAGTGTTAGCTGTATCAGATAGAACTGAAGAAATGGTTGTGTATAGTAATGCGTCTGGCATAGGACTAGGTTGCATATTGATCATTATGGTCAAGTGATAATTATATTTCATGACAATTGAGATTGCATGAGAAAAAGTATACCTCTCATGATTTGGGGTTTGCAAATGCAATTTTTGTATTAAAAATTTAGAGATATTATTTACTAGGTAGTAGAGTAGAGATTTATACATACCATAAGAGTATTAAGTATGTTTTCATACAAAAGGAACTCAATATGAGATTGAGGAGGTGGCTCAAATTGATGGCGGATTACGACATTGATCTACAACCATCCTAGTAAGATCAATATGGTTTCAGATGCTTTGAGCAAAAAGCCTATGGCACTGTCTTTAACTCAGCAGAAGGAGCTACTTAAGGAAATCAGGCAACTAGATTTGGAGAATATCTTATCCGGTATTAAGATGCAAATGATGGCCTGACAACTTCAATCTCCATTGATAAAGAAGATTAAAAAAGCCCAGTAAATTGACCTTAAGTTGTAAAGGTTTAGAAGATAAGTAGAGGATGGATTTAAGTATCCATGCAAATGGTTCTCTTTGATTCGACAACATGTTTTGTGTGCCCAAAGAGGAGATTTTTTATGAACTGCTTGCAGAGGCTTATGGTTTAGTTTATTCCATTCATCCCAGAGAAACGAAGATGTATGAAGATTTGAAACAATATTGTTGGTGACATGGTATGAAGTGTAAGATCGTCAAGTTTGTATCAAAATATTTGGTTTACTAACAAGCTAAGGCAGAGCGTCAAAGTGTGCTAAGACTTCTTCAACCTTTATCATACCCAAATGGAAATGAGAAAGAGTTACTATAGATTTTGAGACTGTATTATCATGCAGTTCAAAAGATAACAACACCATCTGGATAATTGTGGACGTCTTATTAAATTAGCACATTTCATACCATTTCGTATGGGATAGTCTATCGAAACTTTAACAAAGATTTTATGCATAAAGTGGTAAACTTATATGGTGTTCCAGTTAGTATGTATCATACTGAGATACCCGATTCATATTCTAGTCAGGAAGAAGCTTCAAGATAGTCTGAGATTGAAATTAGAGTTCAGCACAACATACCACATAGAAATAGATGGCCAGTCGGAAAGGATGATCTAGGCGTTGGAAGATATATTTAGAACTTGTATGCTTGACTTCAGAGAATTGTGGGAGGATTATTAATAGGCAAGCATCAAGATGATACCATTTGAGGTTCTATTTAAGAGAAAATGTAGATCACTGATCTATTATGATAACATCGGAGAAAGGAACTTGCTCGGACCAGAAATGATTACACAAACAATAGATAAGGTTAACTTGATACGACAACATTTGAAAGCAGTTCAAGACCGACAGAAGCGAGCAGACATCATTTAATGGTTTTTGAAATTTTAACTAGGAGAATCAGTTTTCTTGAAGATTTTACCTCTGCGAGGAGTCATTTATTTTGTCAACCTTGGAAAATTATGCATGAGGTTTATCAGAGCATTTGAGATTGTGGAGGTTAATCGGTAAATTCTCTTATCGCTTAGCATTACTACCGACTTTGGGGGGAGTACATAATGTTTTTCACATCTCAAAACTAAAGCGATATGTACGTGACGAGATGCATGTTATGGATTACTTAGAACTTGAGATCTAATTAGATCTTTCCTGTCTAAAGAAACAAGTAGCCATAATTTATGACAGAGAGAAGACATTGAAAAATAAGGTAATTCCGCTTGAGTTACTTTCTTAGAACCAGCACTTGGCACAAGAGATGATGAGGGAGTGAGAGGAAGACATTTAGAAGCAATTCTCACACCTATTTTAGTAAATGTATAATTCCCTTTTGCATCCCTTGAGTTTTAAGAAATTTCAAGATGAAATTTTTACTTAAAGGACGTATAATGTAACACCCACTTTTATCCAATGATACTTTTTAATTTTCTAATTTATTAAAAAAAAATATTTTGCTTTAAAAACAAATTTTGAACCCTATGACACCCAAACCCTTAACCCTATGATACCAAAGCCGCATCCATACGAACTTAGCTAATCAAGTAATTACAACAACAGCTAAGCCTTTTATCCCAAGTAGTTGGGGTAGGCTACAAGAACCAAAAGAGAATCACGCCTGATCAATCACATGGAAAATAATTTATGATTATCCAAATTATGCTTAAGAAAACAATTATAATTAACCAAATTAGATTAATTATATAACAATTAAAATAAGAATTGATTTGGTTTCCTTTAAGCATAGGATTCTAATTTGACTAAATATTAAATCTTAATAGAAATCTATTCCAAATCCAAACCAATTAGGCTAAAGCTCTAACTGTGTTAGTAAAATAGATTAGTATACTTAAAATAGAATTCAATTCTTATCTAAATAATAAGATATGATTATATTTGATTTATATACCTATTAGGATTTTGATTTAAATTTGATTTTCATACCTTTTAGAATTCCATCTTTAGTTAGGATAATGAAACCAATTAGAATTTCAATTGGACTTTCTAACTAAAAGATATCAAATTTGGACTTCTAATCCCTTATAAAAATACCATCTATTCATGGTAACCCTCCTCTTCCCAACCACAATAAATAAGAGAGAGAAACATGTGAAAAGAGGAGAAATAGATGAAAGAAGAGAGGGAATTCAGCCGAATGACTTGGAGAATTGTTGGAGATTTTAACCTCCTTTCAAACCAAAAATCTAGATCTATCTTAGGTCAAGGCCAAGGTGAGTCCAACTCACTCCCAAAACATCCTGTTATATATTTATATTCTTATTTTCTCTAATTTTATTTTTGAATTAAATATCAGAACTTAAAAAAACATGTATACTATATTATGTAGGAGATAATTGATATATTACATGATTTATGAAGCAAATTAAGATTTTTATTGATGATTGTTTTTTTATCTACAGTATTTATTATAAAAAATCATGTTTTATAATTAATGTTTCGATATGATCTATCACTATAACGTGCTTTAGTAAAGATGAGATGTTTATCGAAAAGAGATTGCAAAATGATATATTTTGATAGATCAATATAACGATTTGATTTTTATTTATTTAAGATCTTGACATTATGTTCCTATTGATGTTCTATGATTTTAATAAAAAGTATATAGCTCAAAACTAAATATTTATTGAACAAAATCTTCGCAAAAGGGCAAAGAAAAGCCTTATTGTACTGTTCGACTAGAGCTTTATCAACAGTCCCTTTGACTAAGCCTTCGATAACTCTTCTCTAAGACAATGCCTGAACGAGCGCTTTTGACAGTTGCTTGGGTAGTAGCTATGATAGTAGCTCTCTGTCATGACTAAGATAACAGCCACTAAGGGCCACTGTTAATAGCAGATCATGCATATCGATAGTGATCCTAAATAATAAAATCTAATATGGTTGCCATAGAGTGTTTTAATGTGAAAATTGAATTGAAATTGATATAAATGGTATCAGATAAGCATCAAACCACCGAAATCAATGTCCGAACCGTTATTTCAATTGTTATATGGTTTGAAATGTAATGGACACTGAAATAAGACATGATAAGATACTATCTAAGTAACAAACTATTACATATATGTAATTGATGATAGATCATTAATCACTGTACTGCTATATTATCCTTCAATGTTACTGTTATTGTTATTATTGCCAAAGCCTTAACTTTAATGGTTATTACTAGTCCAAATATTGAATTGAATTTACTAAACTGAACTATTGATATAGAATTGGACAAATAATGGAATTTGGGAGAAAATGGAATATATATAATTTGATGGCTGGACGTAACTACACTACTATTTTCATTTTTGGGAGGATTAGAATAAGCTTTGATCAAAAATGCCTCTTTCTCCTTTTAGGGAGGATTGGGATATACTCTGATCAAAATTGTCATTGTCTACCATTTTGGGAGGATTGGGATAGATTTCGATCAAAATTATTATTCTATTTTCTCGGGGTTGAAAGAGTAATATTCATACCAGCAATGTTCATATCTTTAAAATCCCAAATATATTAATTAAAAGGCATTAACTGAAAGACTGATAAGCCACATAATGTGTTAAGATATGAGATTTTTTACAGTTTTAATTGCACATGACTTTTATATTACCGAGATATTATTATTACATATATTTTATTATACATTACTGTATTACTTTTCTGATGATCATGGTTATGTATGACAAGATGTAAATCTTTATCAGGAGATAAATCTATCTGAAACATAATATGACTTGATGTGCTTTCAAGAGTAGGCAGAGTTATACGATTGATAACCTTTTTAGTTTGTTATTTCCTTATTAGGGGATTACTTCTTATTAGAAAATATAATAAGTGTTTAAGACATATTATTAAGTTTTGTTTGAAATATTTTCATTGTTTTAAAAATAATTAGTGTAGCCACATTTTTTTGAACTTTATTTAAGGCAACTATTATTTTGGCTGGATTTATTGTTGCTTGTTATTAATGCCTATATTTCCATTTTAATGTGACTGCAATGTTTGTTGAGGATCACCAAGTTATCATTCAACGTCGAATATTCCAAGTAACCATATTATGGGTATATAACCATTACTGCAAGGGTTTCTCTATTTTAATATAATTATAATTCTTCTTATATAACCATCTCCAAACATAATATTTATCAAATGAAATATATAATAAAAATTAAAATACTAAAAATAATAGTTATGATAACAAATCATGTTTTAATATATTAAATCCATAAAAATCCAAGTAGAAAAGTAACTTAGAACTGTAAAATATTTGTACAATCACTCAACAAAAGAGTTAAATTATCATAACATTAAAATGATTAAGATTTTCATACATCCTGTCTATTTCTATGTCCTGAATGTCTTTGCCTCTTTTATATCATGATCATCATTATTGCCTTATCTGCAAGCATAAAATATAAGCACTATTAGAATAATAAAAATAAATTTCTTAAGTATTTCAAATATTTAAGTATATTTGTCTTTCATCCATTATACACGAGTATTCAAAAGGTGTTTCAATTTATATAGTTAAATCTCTTTTTAAACCACATTATTATTGGGATATTACATTATGAACAATTTATAATCATGACAGAAAAATTGAATTTCATGCAATAATCTATTTATTATTAAATTAATTTATATAACTGAAATATTCTATCAAAATATCAGCTATTATTTTGGAGTTAACATGGATAATTAGCTACTTTCCACTTATTTAGATTTTCCATGTAAATACCCACTCTTAATAAGAAAATTTTGCTGAAGCATGGGTCTAAATTAAACAATCAATCAAAATATGATGGTAATATGGGGCAAAAGAAGAGTTGTTTTTATTCAAAACATGTCCTAAATAAACAATTGTAACTATGGTGGAAATATAGCTCCTATGCATATATAATTGGTGTCAGAGATGATAGATAATAGACATATAATATGAACTAAAATGATTAGGAAAGATATATGAATTTGATAACACTTGAAAAAAAAAAAAAATAAAGAGATCAAAAGTGATAACTTATTGTATTAGCAGATATAAAGGGTAATGAAAAAAAAATAATGTTATAAATTATTTTTTAATTATAATTAAAAAATAATTTATTTGTGATGCTTGATAGAAATGTAGAAGATTAACTTCTAAGTTAGATTCTAGTGATGCACTGAAGGAGAGATTAGGATTAGAAATAAGTTGGGATGTACTAACTTTTTGTGAATAGTGTTTTTTAAATAAAATATAGAAGACTAATTTCTAATGCAATAAATTTACAATATTAAGAAGACGAATTCTTAAATGGCTATTAATTTTCCTATAAAAATTCTTATTATTTCGTTATCATCCTTTTGTTATATATATATATATATATATATATATATATATATATATATATATATATATATATATATATGAGAAAAATGGAAATGAGCTGACAGCTCACGCAAGTTACCTGAGCTGCAGTTCATTATCACTATCTCCAATAAATTTTTTTAAAAAAATTCTTTTGGATTATGATCTCGACCCCCTAGAGTTCACTCATACCCAACTTCTTGGGTTTTAGTTTCGATTTGGTCCTCCATCAAGCTAACACAAAATTAAAGATTTTCAATGAATAAAATATTTTGTATGCACTTGATGAAAGGGTAAATAAAATAAAGAATTTATGAAATTTAATCCGAAATAAGTTAAAGAGGTAGAGATAGTGATTGTTAAAAAAAATTGAAGAAAAATTATTGGATCAATACAGTTTTGCTGCTAGCTCACGTCACTTTTTCTGAGCTGGCGGCTCACCTACAGTAATCCCATATATATATATGTATGTATGTATGTATGTATGTATGAATACATACATACATACATACATACATACATACATACATACATATATATATATATATATATATATATATATATATATATATATATATATATATATATATATATATATATATATATATATATATATATTCTTCCTAACTTTTTTGCATGCACGATCAAGCAATATATTAAAAAGGTGATATTTTAATTTGATTTTAATTAAGTGTCCCTAAGTATGATTTGTCAAGCGTTGTGCAAGTATAAATCATCAAAGATAACATATTCTCTAAAATCAAATTATATCTAGTAGATAGTTCTATAAACAAATGTAAAGAATACGAGTTTCAAATCTAATCTAAGTTAAATGATCAAATTGAAATTAAGTATAATTCATTAAAAAATTTTGATTTACGAATTCCTATTTTTAATTTTTTTATAGAAAAATCTTTACTTTAATTCATTTTTAGAAAAACAAGAAAAATTAATGTAAGAGTAACTAATCTTATTTTATGTACATTCTAGGACTAATGCAATCTGGTTATGCATGATTCTTGCTATAAAAATGATATTTTCATCCATAAAGCATATAGAAAAATCTACTTATCCTAAAAAGTGATTAAAATCCTAATCTAGAAAGCAATTGAATCTATTTATAAATGCTATTTATCTACATGAATTTAGCAAAGAACAGAGGCTTGAGCATTGTCATGGTCTGGTATGGCGGCCGTTCCTCTTCAGATCTCAGCCTCGAATTTTATTAATTATCAAAAAGTACATAAACTCTATTTACAAGGATTACGACCAATATGTAGACCTTCGATTTTCAAAACCCTATTCCAGTCATGTATATAGAATCACTAAACTACACGAAAGACAGAGAAAAAATATCTGATACAAATTTATTATTTTTGTCGCCAAATAGTGGCGTTGACCGCTAATAAGTGATGGTCAATGCTTTTGAAAAGAGTCCTGCCCCGCATATGAATCTGCCTGGAACACTTGACGTCTAAATTCCATAATTTTGAGGCCAGTCCGCGGCGACTGCCACCAATTGGCGGCAAAAGTGACACTTTCGACTTTAGTATTTCTGTCACTTGCTCTTCATGATCTAATCTTCCAATTTTCATAAGTGGGTTTGGACTTTGCGGCTCTGAACTTTTGATTCCATAGATTTTGTTCGTACATCTCCTCCTGGACTTAGTTTTTCTGGTCTTCAACTGTTTTCATGCAATCCTTGCCTGAATAATACCTAAATTGAAAAGGAACAACTAAATATGCCCAAGTAGCATTATTTATATACAAATATAGATAAATTAAGGAACATAAATATGCGAAATATGAAACTTATAATATCACATCGATAGCACTCGAGCAAATGGACAAATAATGGTTTGCTACTAAGATGAAGCTCTATGCTCTCGACCAAGGGTAGCAGACGAAAATGAATCCTAAGTCTTTGTGATTAAGGATAGAGAAAAACTTTGGTTGCTAAGGGAAATAACATTCTAGCCCAACTCAAATGATTATTGATAAATGCAACCCAAATCTGTTATAGTTGAGGATTTCCTAAAAATTATATAAGATTAATCTCCTATCACGTTAAGCTTTCATCGCTAATAGAAATGCTTCAATCTCTCATACTTCCTCATTCAAAATATCTAATTGTCAAATTAACAATTATCTCTAACAATCATTTATGAACGATTTGAGTTCAGGTCTCCACATGTTCCCTATTAAGTTAAAATCAAATCTCTGACGAACAAAAATCTAGAATAAATTTGGACTATGCCCAGCAGTGGTAATCTCGTTTTTCATTAGATTGTCTGTTAAGTTAAATCTTGTCTCTGACAACAAAACTTTCTTTGTCACTATTTCTCCAAGTAAAGTCAATGACCTCTACTATATTTGTCACTGAAAATCATACATCTGATATTAAAATACAAAACCAAATCAACTTTTCCAATGTGATCAAACCTAAGCAAATCATTTTCATTTTAAGCATCATAATTCATCAAGTCCAACAATACACCTTCTGATGAACTAATTTTTTACATCCTTAAGTTAATAGTTATTTCTAACGATAATCATTTTCCTATCAAGTTAACAGTTATCTCTGATAATTAATTCATAAGACTATCATTGCCTTTATTTAATTAGCTCATTCCTATCATGTCCAGAACCTTTGAATGGATCAAACCTTAAGGCATGTTTAATGATTTCTCTGTCCATACTCATATTGTCATATTAGATGTCACGTCCAGCTAAAAATCCTTTCATATTGGATGTCACTAAACAGAGAAATTAAACATGTTGATCATTACCTCTTTTTAATCTGTTCATTACTATTATGTCCATAACTTCTGAATAGATTGAATTATAAGACATATTTAATGATATCTTTGCTTTTCCTAATCCGTCATATTAGATGTTACTGAACGATTAGGATCCCATTTTTTGAAAACTCTTTTCTATCACATCCAAAATATCTAAATAGCTTAAGTAAACACTTTATAAAGCATGTTTATCAGTTATGTCTTCTATTTCGACATGCTATCATTTATGTCTTCTATTTCAACATGCTAGATGCCATTGAATGGTTAGAAGCATTATCAATTGAAGACTCTTTCTATCACATCTAGAACCTCTAAATAGTTTAAGTCACCATTAATAAGACACATTAAAGAGTTACCTACGTCAATCAAATTTATTAAACAGATATCAAGAATGTTATGCTATCAGTTATTGAACTATTCCATGTTGCAATTTCGTTCTTGCTGTTTGCCATAAAATTTGATTTTATTGAAGTTTGAATGAAAGTTACAATAATAACGGTTGTCCATTTATAGAAGATGAGAAATTTAGTTTCCTTTTTATTTAAGGCTAGGGTTCTGTTGTAACCGTGGAGGATGATTTTGCTCTCCATTAACGATCCAGACACAAGTTCTGTACTTGGCAGCTTTTGCAAACCTCTTGGAGAAGAACTCTAGTTTTTTAGTACAAATACTCAAGTGGAGACAATCCAACCCCTTTCTTAGCTCAGTCTTTGGTTATTTATACAGGTCTAGAGACATCTGAATTGGCATAATTGTCCAATTAATAGTCTCCTTAATTTGATAATTCATTTTCTGTCTTTAATTCGCTGGATTTGTATTAAATCTCTAGGATTTGTAACTGACATCTTAAATCCTCTGGATTTATAATTGAAACGCGGATCTCAGTTTTTAAATCCACATTTTAGCTCCTTGCAGCTTGCATGGTATGTCCAGAACCACATTTGAATGTCAAGAATAAAAATGTGACCCCCAGGGCCCTCATTTTGGCTATATTTAGCTCCGAATATAGGCTTAAAATATAGGTCTCTTTGTAATTGATGATCTGTATTTTAGCTCCAAGTAACTTATCTTGCTTGATTAGACTCGCGCTTGGGTACAAATGAGGATAATTTTTATCTTTTGAGACGTTGGAGTGAAAATGCGACTCTCAGGGATTTGCATTTTAATTATACTTAGCTATAGTCATGAGCTCAAAAGATAGCTAAAAATGAGGATCTCTCTTTAGTTGATGATCCACGTGTTAGCTTCTTAGTTGCGCTCATGTTTCTATTGAAACAGGGTTAACTTTAGTTTTATAAAACTTTCTGGATCGCAATGCGACTTTGCACTTAAGCCACATATTAGGTCCGCGTTTTGGTTAAAATACAACCCTGAGAGTCCACATGAATCTCTCTTGAAAGAGGATCCATATTTGAGGATAAAAAAGAAATAATCTTATATTTTTAAGGTTTTGAAGACATAACATGACCCTAAGGGGCCACACTTGTTAACTTTTACTTAGACTAAGATGTGGAACTCTCTTGATAAGGGTCCACATTTTAATTCCTTAGCTATTTTTAAGACTTTAGTGGCTCACGTTTATTTACTCTTGGAAAGATCTCTTTCATCTCTCTATATTTTAGAGACAAAATGCTATGAGGTCATGTTTTAGCGTTTCTTGGCTCAAAATGTAGGTCTCTCTCTAGTAGATGATCCGTGTTAGCCATTTTTAGCTTGAACTATAAATCCCTTTTTTTTCTTTCTTTCCTCAAAAATTTTGCCAACAAAATCTCCTTCAAAGTTTTTAAAATTTCATAACTTTGAAAGTGTTTTGAAATACTTTGGATATATGAAATAAGATTTATTTAGTATCCAAAATAACTTTGAACATGACTTTGTGTTAAATTCGCAAATTTATTTTCGAATGCAACCCTGTGTTTGAGTCGTGGGTTTGTGTGTAAATGCGACTCTGCATTTGAAATTTCAAAATGCAGATCAAATCCGCATTTTGAGCGGTTAAGATGAAACATCACCACTGTTTTGCTCACTTTCGGAACAACAATTGAAACATAGTAGCGCTTATAATGATAAAATATCTCTTAGATATTTGGGCCTTGAATCTCGAGTGTTTATTCTTCTGTATAAGACCTGAGGTCTTTTTAAGAGGCACTTTCTGCAACTTGATTTTCTCTAGCTTCTTCAAGTTTTCAAGCTCTTGAGCTCTCATTTTCCAGTTCTCAAGCTTTTCAATCCTTCAAGCTTTTGAACTTTCATTCACAAAATCAAAATGTTGAAGAGATCATCTTCCTCAACTCAAGCCGCCACCGGCTCTAGCAGCCCTTCAACCATTTCGTGCATTTTCCCTACACCGGTCCGAGAGGAACCTCCTATCCCTGATGGGTTTAATGAGTTAAACTCATTTGGAACAGGTGATTCATCGCCATGGACAAATTTTTAGTTTCAATTTTATTAATCAATTCAACTTAAAAGGAATTATAATCTCATAGAAATTTTAGACGTCACGCAATGTAATTTTCTGCATTCAAGTTTTGAAATGCGGATCTCCACTATATGATCCATGTTTGGCATTTGATAAAAAGATCACTTTGTGATCCAACACTTTCGCTTGAAACGCGGATCTTCACTTGTGATCCGCGTTTGTCATTTAACTAACAAATCGTTTTGTGATCTTAAATTTTAATTCAACACACATATTTCCATTATGTGATCCACATTCAACAGATCGCCTTGTGATTTTGAATTTTTAATTCAACACGTGGATCTCCATTATGTGATCCACATTAAACACTAAACAGATCGCCTTGCAATCGTGAATCTTAATTCAATTCGTGGGTCTCCATTATGTAATCCACATTTAACATAGTCAACATATCATCTTGCGATCTTAAATTTTAATTCAATTTATGGATCTTCACAATGTGATCCGAGTTTGATACTTAGTCAATAGATTGCCTTGCGATTTTAAATTTTAAATCAATTCGAGGATCTCCATCATGTGATCTGCGTTTGACACTCAGTCAACAAATCATGATCTATCACTTGTGTCCACCCTTTCTTCTTTGCTAAAATATTTACCTTATCCACTTTTTCTTTTGTAGTGAACTATTCTTTGAACCTGATGTCCAAACTTCACTACTTTGGACATGTGGGCAACTATGATGGCACAGTCCAGTTTAGACTTAGGGAAGAATTTTCTTTATGCCATCAGGGTTCCAGCAAAGAATGTCTGGAACAGATAGTCTAAGCTCAAACACTATGAGGGAGTTTATGATGAAGAAGCCTCATTTCTTATTTGGAGACAAGATGGAGTTACTAGAAGATCGCCCTTTTGATGGTAACTATAAGTGGTTGAGGCAAGTCCAGGGGCGATATATGTTTTTGCCAAACATGAAGATCATATCCTCTTTCTTATCTTCAAGCTACTTCTATTACTAGGAAAATAGAAAGGCAATTGACAAAACCTCAAGATGGAGTTCTTCTTGGGAGTCTTGGTTCAACCACAATATTTTCTACTACTACCAGTGAGCATGTCACTGGTTTATTGTCTGGGTCTTTGAAGAAAGAATACTCAGCTGGAGAGACTCCTGTAACTGCTAGCACTTTTCTAAGTTGTTTTGCTGCAGTGCATAGTGAATTTCCCTCCCAAGATTTTCAGCCATTAGGATAGGTCCACTCTTCCGAGAAGGGGTGGTGGTCCGTTTTAACAGTTTTTATCTTGTAGAAGTTTGAGAATCAACTAATGAAAATAGGACTCTATCATGCTGTTAGAGCTGTACAACACGGGATATCACGTAGCCGCTTCCATTTTTTTAGCATTATGGAGATTTTTGATTTAGAGACTGGAACATTCTTTACTCTTATCGGTGAGATGGGTTTGGCTTTTCTTGAACTTTATGAAGTTTTGGGTCTGCCCATGAGTGAAGTTCTATATGAAGAATACATCTCAACTGGAGAAGAGTTGCACTTATTGCATTCTCATGATGCACTGGTTCATGATACTTATTGAGAATTAATATGTCATTTTCACATTTGCAAAACCATGGGGTGAAGCAACTTGCATTGGTAGAATACTTATTTCCAAATTTGTTTTATAGTGACAAGGAACTCTCAACTCTATTGACTTGCATTGATGCTGAGATAGAAGAAAGAGTAGTTTCTTTCGGGACTCAATTTTATGTTACAGAGTCAAATGAGGATGTCTTCAAAGTTGGCACTTCATTCGAGGTCTTCCATCATCAAGCCAAGTATCCTTTATCCAACATGGCCTTGCTTGCAGGATTTTTAATGTTGTGGTTAAAATGGTGTGCAGTTCCTTCTACCCCTCAAAAGGCTTTGTCTGCCAGCACAGTCTATCCAACAGTCCTCCTAGCATTCGGTTATCCATTGGGTCTTCTGTCGGTTATGACATGTGATTTTGAGTGGCCTTAGAGTCTTGACGACTCGATTTATGAGAGTTAAGAAATTTCAAGACAGAGATGGTAGCAACAAATACAAAACTCCTAGTCCAAAAGTTGAACTTCCATACACCTATCTGATGGCCTGGTTCGTCATGTATTACCCTTCATTGATGATTCCAATCCACCAATCTATCGATATCTCTGCTTCAAAAGTCCAACACTGAGAAGTCGCATTGGCAAGAGCATTACATGGCGAAGATCCGGAAGCATCTCCAACATCACGACAACTTTCACTTGTACAAGTGCTTACCATATTTTCCAAATGTAGAGTATGGTGAAGAGTTTACTGATTTACCTGGTTATAATCAATTCACTTCTTTATCTGTCGGAAGCTTTCGCTAGCTAGTAAATATTAGACCAGGGCATCTTGTATATCGTCAGGATAATACCTGCTATTTAGAATCTTATTACCCAAGTAGCTTCGCTTGCCAATTTGGATACGACTGGTTATATGTGGGGAATCCAAATATAAATATTAAATCAGTGGGTAATTTATATGAAAAGGCTAGGGCATGGTTTCATTTGGTCTGGGGATGCACTTTGGCTCGCTTCAATCTGCCACAAAAATATCCGAACTCTTATACGTCTTTTGGTTTTTGTGGCTGGTATTACATTGCAAGCCTGAAGCCCCAAAGCTATAATGTCAATAGCACTTGTCTCCAAGATATCAAGTTCTGGTATCCTCAAAAGAGGCAAACAGGCTCAAGCAAAGTATCAGGCTTGGATGAGCTTCAGATAATTGAGTCAGAACATGGTACTAAAACCAGGGCCCTTGAAATAGGAATTGCTGATGCTCCTGTTCAAGAATTTGCTCCCGGTTTACCATTTCTTCACCAAGGAGGACGTCAAAGTGCACAAGGACATCACTAGTTGAGGGTGAGAAAGGCAAGAAGAGTCGTAAGGGATACCCTTCTAAAGTGATCCCTGAGACTACAACCACCCATGATGAAGGACCAAGTGTCGCTCAGGATGATGATTCTAAAGAGCAATTCTCTTGCATCCTCATACAGTCAGACCTGGTAGGAGTATTGGGCCCATTATTAGGTTTGAAGGGGAAATACCTACATCTTCTATGGTTGTAATTGAGCCCAGTTCGAGCACTATACAGGATGCCACGGAAGAAATTCAAGTGGCAACTAAGGCTCCTACAGAAGCTTCTTCTGGTGATATTCCTGCTACTATTGCAGTAGAAGCTGACTGCAACTCAGCTAACAGCTCAAGCTACTGATGACGTTGGGTAGACTAAAAAATTAATTTCGTCATCAGTTATGATGCCAGCCACTACAATTCCTCCTGCCAGTCCCACCACTGGACCAATTCAGAACTATAAAGCCCCTTTCTCTTTTTATTTATCCATCTAATTTGTCAAGACGATACATCACAAGCACCTACAATGTCATGATCACATTGGTTTACCCTTTTCTGGTAGTTCAATGGACGGTCACCCCTCCAACAATAAAAGGTAGAAATATGGAAATTTCTTTACCATTTGGATTGGAGAATTAATGGATTGATAAACTTGTAGTGGGGGATGTTCGTCGCAAAAGTTCCTTCGCTTCCTTCCATGGAATACATCTTAAATTACAACGGAAGTGAACAAGATATATAAAGAGAACAAACGAGAGGATTTTATAGTTCAATCTCTCTCTTTTACAATATTGTTTGTGGGATCTGTGGCGATGGGATCTGTCAAGCAGCTCCTTTGGACGATCGGTACGTTAAAATCTTCTCTTTTAAAGATATCGGCCGAATATAGACGATCTTCTCTGGTTTTGATTTGTTCAAGGCTCTCTCGCGTAACTCGAACTTCTCAAGAACTCCAGAAAGAAGATGGTGGTTTTCTCTGATCTTCACGAACTCAAGGCTCTGTGCGTAACTTGAATTCTCCAAGATTTCAGAAGATGATCAGCAAAGGCTTTAAGGCTCTCTCGCGTACTTGAATTGCCAAAGGATCGATAGGAGACTTCCGATGCCCCAAAAAAAAAAAGACCCCTAGGGTTTCACTAGGAAGGTATTTATAGCCCCAGGTTAATGTAAGAGTTTCTATCTAAATAGAACTCGCATTCATCAAGGATTCCAATCAAATATTTTAGTTTTGATGGAATTCTGATTAGACTTGATTCGGGTATTTAGATAAGCCCAGAATCATAATCTCAATCAATTTGAGATTCGGGTTATCTGCTTACGTGGAGCTTTAATCGCATCAAAACGCGACGCTAAATAACCAAAACGCGGAGCTAATGCGGAGCTATTGATCATCTCCGCGTTTTACTCAAACGCGAGGCTAATACAAGCCAGACTGCGGAATCAACGCGGAGCTATTAAACATCTCCACGTTTTATTCAAACGCAGGGTTAATGTAACCAAACGCAGGGCTATTGAATTAGCTCCGCGTTCTGTTGTGGAAAATCTTTTTAACTTAGAAATTTTCACTGCCAACAGAACCCCCTTCAAAGTTTTCAAAATGGCTTCGAACTTAGCAGATTTTGAAATACTTTGGATTTTCAAACTGAAACGCGGAGTTAGAATACCAAGTCTATCTCGCGTTATGCTCACTTACGCAGAGCTAATCAGCTTCACTTCGTCTTCAGTGAAATGAGTAATTATATCATTAATTACCCTAAGTTTCCACGCCGAATACCAAGCGACGGAATTTTTGTTTAAATAGAGCTCCCGGCTCATCTTCTTCTTCATCTCATCCGAAGAATTTCTGAGAACTCGAGTGACTCACGAATGATCTTCAACTGATCTTCGTTCAATTCTCCATAGATTTTCATCATTAGGATGTCTCTCCAGAGGAGTTTGGCTTTTCGCAAGTTGGCCGGCGTTGATGGCAGCAGCCGTGAAGGTAAACGCGATGGCGAACCAGTCTATGCAGCGTCTTCCGAAGGTAAAAACCTCATCTCTTGGTTTTCTAAGAACCATTCTGAGATATTTTGGTTTGGTTTATTCTGGACGATTACTTATCTTATCGGCGAGATCGCCGTTTTATTGTGTCATCCCTGCGCTTGAAACGCGGGGCTTTACTAGTAGTCTCAATGAATCCGCGAGGCTATCTTTGATTAGCAGTCGCGATGAATTGCAAGGCTATCCTTGATTAGCAGTCGCGATGAATTGCGAGGCTATCTTTGATTAGCAGTCGCGATGAATTGCGAGGCTATCTTTGATTAGCAGTCGCGATGAATTGCGAGGCTATCCTTGATTAGCAGTCGCGATGAATTGCGAGAGAGAAGGAAAGAGCAGAAAGTAATCTTGTCCCCCTTTACGCGAAGTTATCGCATCATCCTCTGTGTTTAAAGCGCGAGGCTATTTCTTCAACTGTGCGCGGAGTTAGCTTAGCTTCGCGTTTTCACTCTTTTGGAAACTCTGTTCCTTTTGCAGTAAGTCCAGTCCTTCCTGAAGAGGAATGTATGTAGGTCCATCGATCTTCATCAGCAGAAGTGACTCTAAGGAAGTCAGAAGCATATGCTTTACAACATAGTTGCAGGTTTAAAGCTCTGGCTCCGAGAGATAAACTCCTGAAGGGACTGTAAATAAGGAGCTGCAGCACTTGTAGTGCAGAATTGCAGCACTTGCAGTTCAGAATTGCAGTGCTTGCAGTTCAGCACTTTCCTTTCCTCTCGTGCTTCATTTCGGATGACAGATCCTAGTTGACATTTGCAGAGGAGATCTTTTGCATGTGAACCAGGGAACTGAACTTCAACACCCCGTAGAGAAATCTTGAATTTCTTTTGCATGTGAACCAGGGAACTGAGCTTCAACACCCCGTAGAGAAATCTTGAATTTCTTTTGCATGTGAACCAGGGAACTGAGCTTCAACACCCCGTAGAGAAATCTTACTGTTTGGTTATTGACAAATTGATCATGTAAAAGCTTTTGGGAGAGCTATAACTCCCTCTTTGTAATATCTTCTTTTATGAATAAAGAGCAAATTATTTTCCTCTCTATCTGTTGGCTTCAATGATTTTGCTTGCACAACAAACAGATGGTCAATAATTTTGGTAAAATAGTCTAAGGCACTTCTGCGTAACTTAGACTGATAATACCCATTTAATCGGATACTGATCCTCTTAACTTGGCCGAAAATCCAAGTTCTTTATGAGAATGCGAGGTTAAAATACCAAATTATCCTGGCGTTTCGCGGAGTTAAATAACTTCGCGCTCTGAGTGGTTGCACGGAATTACGCGAAGCTAAGTGACTTCACTTTTTCAATATCACCACGTGGGATTATCTGCTGGTGAGTTTGTGGCTGACTATTCCACACTGGCTCCTACCTCTGTTTCTTCTTCAATTCCCCCAATTGACGAACTAGGGAGCGATGAGAGAACAGAAGTCATTATCGCAGCTGCTGCTAATGAGGCTACACCTTCTCCTAGCATGCCGTCTCCAACGCCCGTTTGCTCCACTGAGACATTTCCCACGGTCGTTGGCGTGCCTTCTCAGTCAGCAATTTTAACGTCGTCCGTTGTCGTGGCTGCTGAGATACCTGCAACTCTTCCGACTTCAAGCCTCCCAGCAGGGGAGGAGAATAATTTGAAATTCTTGTTCGAAGATGCTTCTCCCACCGGAGGAGCTTCAGGCGAAGTGATCCCATCTTCTCTTCCTGTTGGTGGGGGTACCCAAGTGATCTGTACTGACGGTACTTCGTCTGGGGTTTCCAGCTTTTCCAGATCTGCACTGGCTCTACTGGTCCCCCATATTATGAATTTAATGCAGGGACGGGCTTTTTCTTCTCCAATTCCAGCAACTACTGCTTCCTTGCCTACGACACCTTTCTTGGCATTACCTGCTTTGCCTACCGACAGTGCAAATCCTCTTGAAAAACTTTTCGGCTTCATTGTCGAGGATTTTATGCATTTGTTAAGAAGATGTGTCGAGATGGTTCTTGCTGGCCACGATTTCTTCAACTTCGCACGTCCACTATTACTCCGCTATTTAGGAAATATCGAAGAATTCGGTGGACAAGATCGAGCAGCTCCATACCGGGCCCGCCTTGCAGCCTTAGAAGAGCAGGTGACCACGCTACACACACTCCGTCAGGTGGATGTGGAGGCGATCACTGAGATAGAGCTGGCGCGGTTTCGAGCAGAATCCTTATCTCAAAGAAATATTTTAAGGCAGCAGGAGGAGATATGGTCTCAGGAGCTGACAGAGCTCCAGGCCAGTCGGGAATCTGTTATTGGCGACCTGCAGAGGATAAACTTTGGAATTGAGGAAGGTCAGGCGGCCATCTCTAAAGCCCAGGAGACGATTGCGAGAGCTCGGGCCACCTTGATAGAAAATGAACTCCGATTAGGAGAATCTGTCAAGAAACGGGAGATATTGTTTGTCCAGCAGGAGCAGATTCAGCATGAAGAGATGGTCAGGAATCGTGCCATAGAAGAATCTCATCAGCAACAACTTACAATAAGTGATGATGAGTTGCGTAGGCAAGCTCAGCAGACTGTGGAGGCTTCTCATCGTAGAAATTTGGACGAGACAATAAACCAATTGAGACTTCTGGGAGGCCAATAGTTTCATCTCTCTTTAAACTTTTATCTTCCTTGTAATAAGAACTTCGTAAACAGAAGAGAGATAACCTTACGATGTTTCTTTGAAATTCTTTTTGTATTTTCACCTTTTTAATAAAGATGATTCTTTTGACTCTTTTATTTGCCGGCTTCAAAACAGATTTGCCTGCCCAACAAATAACCTGTCATCAAAATGATTTATCTCGGTATCGTTTATGCTCAATTTCTCGAGCCGAAATAATAATTAAAGTTTAATATGGGATTTTTAGCAAATCCCCAGCTATTAACGGATTTGATTAGCCTTTACCAACTACCGTTTGAGTTGGGCTAGCCATGTTATTCCCCTCAACATGGTGAGTTGTCGAGGACTACGTTTGGGCTTAAATGCCAAACTTTTCCTCTTCCCTTTACTTTATCGGTATTGGGCGATTCATACTTTCACCCCAGCATGATGAGTTAGCGAGAAACTTGTTCTCTTCCCATTGACTAGTTGGCGTTGGGCAATTCATACTTTTACCCCAGTATGATGGGTTGGCGAGAAACTTGTTCTCTTCCCATTGCCTAGTTGGCGTTGGGCAATTCATACTTTTACCCTAATATGATGGGTTGGCGAGAAACTTGTTCTCTTCCCATTGCCTAGTTGGCGTTGGGCAATTCATACTTTTACCCTAGTATGATGGATTTGCGAGAAACTTGTTCTCTTCCCATTGCCTAGTTGGCGTTGGGCAATTCATACTTTTACCCCAGTATGATGGGTTGGCGAGAAACTTGTTGTCTTCCCATTGCCTAGTTGGCGTTGGGCAATTCATACTTTTACCCCAGTATGATGGGTTGGCGAGAAACTCGTTCTCTTCCCATTGCCTAGTTGGCGTTGGGCAATTCATACTTTTACCTCAGTATGATGGGTTGGCCAGAAACTCGTTCTCTTCCCATTGCCTAGTTGGCGTTGGGCAATTCATACTTTTACCCCAGTATGATGGGTTGGCGAGAAACTTGTTCTCTTCCCATTCTCTTCCCATTACCTAGTTGGCGTTGGGCAATTCATACTTTTACCCCAGTATGATGGGTTGGCGAGAAACTCGTTCTCTTCCCATTGCCTAGTCGGCATTGGGCAATTCATACTTTTACCCCAGTATGATGGGTTGGCGAGAAACTTGTTCTCTTCCCATTGCCTAGTCGGCGTTGGGCAATTCATACTTTTACCCCAGTATGATGGGTTGGCGAGAAATTTGTTCTCTTCCCATTGCCTAGTTGGCGTTGGGCAATTCATACTTTTACCCCAGTATGATGGGTTGGCGAGAAACTTGTTCTCTTCCCATTGCCTAGTTGGCGTTGGGCAATTCATACTTTTACCCCAGTATTATGGGTTGGCGAGAAACTAGTTCTCTTCCCATTGCCTGGTTGGCGTTGGGCAATTCATACTTTTTAGGTCAGAGGCGCTTAATTACACATGCCTAAAAGAAGATTGGGAGCTGTTCAAACTTGAGAACTAAGCACACCAGGTTTGGGTCAGAGGCGCTCAATGCGCATGCCCAAGAAAAGACTGATGGTGGTTCAAACTTGAGAACTAAACTGGAGGCGGTTCAAGGCTCTCTCGCGTAACTTGAACTGGGTACTCAAAACACACCAGGGTTTAGGTCAGAGGCGCCAAACTGCGCATGCCTAAAAAAAGAGACTGGAGGTGGTTCAAACTTGAGAACCAAACGCACCAGGTTTAGGTTAGAGGCGCATAATGCGCATGCCTAAGAAAAGACTGATGGTGGTTCAAACTTGAGAACCAAACTGGAGGCGGTTCAAGGCTCTCTCGCGTAACTTGAACTGGGTACTCCAAACATACCAGGGTTTAGGTCAGAGGCGCCAAACTGCGCATGCCTAAGAAAAGACTGGAGGTGGTTCAAACTCGAGAACCAAACGCACCATGTTTAGGTCAGAGGTGCACAATGCGCATGCCTAAGAAAAGACTGGAGGTGGTTCAAACTCGAGAACCAAACGCACATTGTTTAGGTCAGAGGCGCACAATGCACATGCCTAAGAAAAGACTGGAGGTGGTTCAAACTCGAGAACTGATGTGTTATATTTACTGCAAGCGTACAGTATCGTTGTAGCGCTGTACAGGTCGTCTCACAAGGATCTAGGGTGTTTCTGCGTTCTTACTTTCTCTATAATTCAACGGACTAACCAAAGGTTCTAGATTGAGATCGGATTAATCTAAGTAGCCTAGGATATAGAATCCACTAATTTCCAGCCGTGTTCTTACTTCTACTATTTTCTTCTATCATAAAAATTCAATCTTTTTAGTTTAATTTTTACTTAAAGTGCCCTAAGCATGAGCTATCAAGTGTTGTGAAAGTATAGCTCATCAAAAGATGCTACTTCATATAAAAATAAACTAATTAATTTAGATAATTCAAATAAAAAGACAAAACCAGCAATTCCAATCCCTAACTAAGTATAGATTATCAAGAATGCTAATTCAAGTATAACCTATCAAAGTTCTAAACTTCGGGTCCTTATATTTTAATTTTTCATTTGAAAAATCATGGCTTTATTAATTTTATTTAAGAAGAAAAATATTAGAAAATAACTGCATGATGGATCTTACCTTCATCTACATCCTAGAGCTGATCTAATTAGCTACTCATGATTTTTGCTAAGGAAGATCAAATTTTAATTCATACAATGATAAACCCTAATTTAGAAAGCGGTAAACCCTAATCTAGAAAGCAGTAAATCCTAAATAGAATGCAATCAAATCTATGCAGAAAGAAAATAAGAATCTCAAAACAATGGGTTACCTCTGGACACGGTGTTGTGGCCGTCGACCTTCAGTAAAAATCCCAACTTTATTGAACAGCAAAATCGCAATACAAAAATTCCAGAATCCAGAATCCCGTCAAAATACAAGGGTTAGCCAATAAATAGGCATCGGAAACCAAACCCTATTTCTAGCAGAACCACAAGACCTATCAATTTACAATTAAGCCCACGACAAAAATTACTCTGATTCGGCCACTTATGAGCCGCTATTTAGCTTCTAATACCGCTATTTAGCGGCTCAATTTTAAGCAATTGCATTATACTTTCTTCTGCAGAAGTATCTTCTCTTGTACTCTTCACTTTCTTAACTGTATTTAACGTCTACTTCCTGCAGTACTTTGATGTTGGAGTCTAGCCCGCTTTAGAAACTTTTCGGCGTTTGATTTCCTAGTCCAACTCTAGTTTCATGCCTTTTCCTTGTATAATTTGGATTACCTGCAAAAGACACTAAAAATACCCAAGTAGCATTTATTTATATACAAAAACAGATAAAGTATGAGAGGAAAAATACAATATATGATATTCATCACACCCCCACACCTATCTTTTGCTAGTCCTCGAGCAAAACCTAAACCTAAAAAGAAAAACAAAAATCCTAACTCACTTTCGCAGGAATCACGATTACACTTAGCATGTGCAACAAGTCTTTAAACCCCTAGGTTACCCTAGTGGACGAGTGTTGTCTCGTGAGGGTTTGCAGTGAATATACCCACAAAATTCAAGAAGAAAATAGATTAAGGAATAAAGAAAGGAAAAATAAGGATAACCGAAAATTAAGAAAAATAAAAAATTTATACAAAAGAAAGAAAAAAATCCTTTTTTTTTTATATTTACGTTAATTGGTCTCACTAATATATAAACTTAAGAACGCATTTAGATTATCAATTTTTAAATCGAGCATCATATCAGATACACTTATCATTTTAATCAAAAAATTAAATCTTATCTTTCAATACCTACTAACAGATAATTTATTGGCTCCTATACATCTACGTGCATGTGTGATAGTCTACTTTGGTTTTTGGACTCCAACTCTAACTCATGATTCATTTCCTCTCTCATAATTTTTTTTTCTTTAAGAATATTTCACCTTTCATGCAAGTATTCACGCTTGCTTAGGCGCAAAATACCCGATTACTTAGTTCATACTCTTTTTTTTTCTTTTTTTTTTTTTTAAGAATATTTCACCTTTCATGCGAATATTCACGCTTGCTTAGACGCAAAATACCCGATTACTTGGATCATACTCTTTTTTTTTTCACTCTTGAGGCTATTGCCTTAATACCAGGCGCACCCCATTATTTTATTCTCACTTTTTTTAGAGAGAGAAGACTTACTCATTCGTTATTATCTTTATCCTTAACCTAATAAACTATTGTGAGGTGAAAAATAGATGTATAATTGCCTCAAAACTACTGTTAGCGATATTTATTTTTCGAATTTTAATCTTTTTCATAAAATTCAAAGTGTATCGTCCAATCTACTCTCATATCCAATTTTAAATCTAAATTGTGTTCCTTTATCTATAATTAGTTTGATCTATTGACGAAAATAAATTTTTTTTTTAATCTTTTTGTTGGTCACCCTAAAAACTACCCAAAGTGTAAAATAAAGAAACCCAAAAATCTAAAAAAAAAAATAAAATGAAATAAAAATAAAATCCTAAAAATCCTAAAAAAATAAAAATAAAAATAAAAATAAAATAAAATAAAATAAACATCTCCTAATACACTCCCCCACACCTAAACTTGTGTATGCCCTCATACACAAATCATTGGTGTCGTCCTCTTTGCCTTCTACTAGATTCACCATGTGCAGGACGTGCTTGTGCTGTAGAAGACTCACCCCTATCAATCTGTTTCAACCGGTGCCAAATTTTTCCAAGACCTTGCCAGACGACGTTGATTTGCTCAGTGGGATCAGCTGGCAAGTCTTGGTCAAAGAAGGCATCATCCTCCTCCTCTTGTGTCAAGTCAGTGGCATATATATCCTCGTTATCAGCATGTCTGTTCCAATCTTCTGGAATAGCAGCATGATATGTCACTGAAATATATTCGGTAGTGATCAACACGCGTGAGGGTGCGTATGCGTCAAATTAGGCACTAGATATAAACTTGCGACAGAACTGTGTAATTAAACACGGCAGAGGCAAACTAGTCCTCGACCGCATCTTAGCATCAATAATAGTGTCGAGTAGTTGTGTGCACATACAGAAGTGAGTATCTTGACGCATAATACAATCAACAACATAAAGTGTGGGCATATAAAAAGATGACATATGTGTAATGCCCATAACATTAGTGTTGACCCAGCGGCAAGTTGCGTGAATATTTCGGTAGAGTGTCTTGCTGCTGATCCCTTTATCACGTGTTATTTTGCAGTTTGGGCCCATCTGTGTAAGATAGTCCTCAATCCTAGCAGGAGTGTGATTCCCGGTATGAAGGAGGATACCCGTAGAAGTTGAGATGGCCTCTGCGTGCATTTCATATAATTGGCCGCGCCAATGGAGATTTATGGTTTTGCGATCGTCCGAAATGTCGGATTTCGCAAAACTCGCATAAAATTCCTCCGCCAACTCTGGGATGTAGAATGCATTAGATGAATAAATGAGGTAATTCCAACCCAGAGTTTCGATTGCAGCGGCAAAATAAACACTAAATGCCGCAAAAATTTCTCCAAAAAACTTCTCACAAACAAATCTACCCATGATATCGTACTGTAATTATCAATTTGCAATCTGATCAACACAGTATATGTAAAAGAGAGAACTCGCACCTCCCTTGAAGTTTCAGGGGGAAAATCCACAGTTTAGCTTCTGAATAGCGGTATATACCGCGGTTTGGCGGCTTGGAATTCACGAATGGCCGAGAGCTTCGGGGTGGTTGTCTACGCCGGTGATATGGACTTTTTAAGCATCTCTGGTAGAAGAAAAGTTGAAGATCCTACACTATCCTGCAAAGAGAGAAACAAAAACCAAAAGGAGGAAGTGGGGAAGGAAGGGGGGCAGCTAGGGTTTTGGATGAAATGATTTGGGGGAAGATGAGGGCTGCTTGGGTGTATATAGGAATGGAAAATTACCGTTAGCTCCCCATCTTTCCCTAATTTTGCTTTAAAACCCTGCATCACGTTAATATACATGCTATTATACACATGACTACATGCCTTTATGCATAGATTGGATCGTGAAGTGTCACGACCTCTACGTTATCGCTCACTCGAGGTTCTAAAAATGGTTTTAGTCTGTGACCGTTTACTTTGAATAAATTACCATTTTTAGGATCCTCGAGATCAACTGCACCGTGATGGTGCACTGTCCGTACTATGTACGGTCCACTCCATCTTGACCTCAATTTTCCTGGGAATAAATGTAGCCTCGAATTATATAAGAGAACTTTTTGTCCGGGTGCAAATGACTTGCGAATGATTGCTTTGTCATGAAACACTTTTGTTTTCTCTTTATAACTCTTGGCACTCTCATATGCGTCCCGCCTTATCTCATCAAGCTCATTAATTTGTAATCTCCGCTGCTCGCCAGCTTTTTCGAGCTCAAAATTTAGAAATTTAATTGCCCATAAAGCTTTATGCTCAAGCTCCACCGGTAAATGACACGCTTTTCCAAATATCAAACGATATGGAGACATGCCTAGATTAGTCTTGTAAGCAGTACGGTAAGCCCATAATGCATCAGCTAGCTTACAAGACCAATCTTTTCTATTATGATTTACTGTTTTCTCCAAAATCAGTTTGATTTGGCGATTGGAAACTTCCACTTGCCCACTAGTTTGTGGATGATATAGTGTGGCTAACTTGTGGGTAATGGAATATTTTCGCATAAGTGCCTCAAATGACCGGTTGGTGAAATGGGTACCATTATCGCTAATAATAGCTCGAGGAATGTCAAATCGAGAAAATATATTCTCTTTCAAAAACTTGACAACTACTTTATTGTCATTCGATTTTGTGGCTATTGCCTCTACCCATTTAGAAACATAATCAACAGCAACTAATATGTATTGATTTTTAAATGAGTTGGGTAACGGTCCCATAAAATCTATACCCCATACATCAAAGATTTCGACATCAAGGATGGATTGCAGAGGCATCATATTGCACTGTGAAATTTTGCCGACGAATTGGCATCGTGTGCATGCTTTGCAATATTCCACGGCATCTTTGAAAATAGTTGGCCAATAGAAACCACTCTGCAATACCTTTTTAGCCGTTTTCCTGGGACCAAAGTGTCCTCCACAAGTTAGATCATGACAAAAAGAGAGGACACTTTGCATCTCATCATTAGGTATGCATCGACGTATGATCTGATCTGGACAACATTTGAACAGATATGGTTCATCCCAGTAAAAGAATTTTACTTGGGACAAGAATCTATATCGATCTTGCTTGGACCAATGGGACGGAATCTCCTTAGTCACAAGATAGTTCACAATGTCAGCAAACCATAGTTCGTGCATCAATGCAAACAGTATCTCGTCAGGAAATGATTCATTTATGGGACACAAATTAGTTGGAGCATTGGGCAGACGAGACAAGTGATCAACTACTGAATTATCCGCACCTTTCTTGTCTAATATTTCAAGATCAAACTCTTGTAGCAAGAGGATCCATCGAATAAGTCTTGCTTTTGCATCTTTCTTGGTTAACAAGTATTTCAATGCAGCGTGATCGGTGTAAACTGTAATTCGCGATCCAATCAAGTAGGAACGAAACTTCTCAAGTGCAAAGACGACTGCCAGAAGCTCTTTCTCTGTGGTAGAGTAGTTCAACTGGGCGTCATTAAGTGTCCTACTTGCATAGTAAATCACATGTGGCTGCTTATTAATACGTTGACCAAGGACGGCACCGATAGCGTAATCAGATGCATCACACATGAGCTCAAAGGGTAGGCTTCAGTCTGGCGCATGAATAATAGGAGTGGTGGTCAGCGCCTTCTTGAGCTGCTCAAATGCTCTTAGACAATCAGGTGTAAAATTGAATGGTATTTCCTTGGCTAGTAGATGTATCAAAGGCCTAGCAATTGTGCTAAAGTCTTTGATAAATCTTCTATAAAAACCAGCATGACCAAGGAAGGATCGTATATCTTTCACTGATCACGGAGGTGGCAGATTATTGATGAGGTCTACCTTAGCTTTGTCAACCTCGATACCATTCTTCGAGATGACATGCCCTAGCACTATGCCATTTTTGACCATAAAATGGCATTTTTCCCAATTGAGTGTCAAATGCTTCTCATTACAGCGTGTGAGAACTAACTCTAGATGATGCAGACACTCTTGGAATGAATCTCCGAAGATAGAAAAATCATCCATGAAAATTTCAAGAAATTGTTCAACCATGTCAGAGAAAATACTTACCATGCATCTTTGGAACGTGGCAGGTGCGTTGCATAACCCAAAAGGCATGCGTCTATATGCAAAGGTGCCGAATGGACATGTGAACGTGGTCTTTTCTTGATCCTCCGGAGCGATGGGAATTTGGTTGTAGCCAGAGTATCCATCTAGAAAATAATAGAACTCATGTCCAGCCAACCGTTCCAACATCTGATCAATGAATGGTAAGGGGAAGTGATCCTTCCTAGTTGCAGCATTAAGCTTCCTATAATCAATGCAGACTCGCCATCCCGTCTGCAAACGCGTCGGGATAAGTTCATTTGTATCGTTCTTGACTACAGTGATTTCGGATTTCTTAGGTACTACTTGAACTGGGCTTACCCATGCGCTATCAGAGATAGGATAGATAATCCCATTGTCAAGACACTTAAGAATATCCTTCCTCACAGTTTCTTTCATTATCGGATTCAACCTACGCTGAGGGTCTCTTGTAGGTCGTGCATTGTCTAGCAAATGAATTCTATGCTGCACTATAGAAGGACTTATCCCCTTGATATCAGCCATACTCCAGCCTATGGCTTCCCTATGTGCTTTCAACACTGATATGAGTTTTTCCTCCTGAGCGTCAGTCAATTCTGCAGAGATAATGACTGGTAGTGTGTCGTGTTCACCCAAAAAAGCGTACTTGAGATGACTCGGAAGGGTCTTCATCTCAAGCTCAGGTGGACACTCAATAGATGGTCGTAACTGAACTCGTGGTTCAGTCATCAATGGCTCAGGTGGAAGTTTCCATTGAGTGGAAGACACATAATTAGATGATTCATCGAGCGTCTCCAAGAATACACTCTCATCAACTAAACCATTCAGCTCGTCAAAGAATTTCTCTTCTTGGTGTTCACTGGACAATCCTTGGATCATATTCACTTCTAGGGGCTCGTCATGTGGATCACTTGGTTGGCGCCCTATATTGAATATATTCAAGTCAAGTGTCATATTTCCAAAGGAAAGTCTCATCGATCCACTCCGGCAATTGATAACAGCATTAGAAGTGGCCAAGAATGGACGTCCCAAAATAACTGGGATACAATGGTGTGGATTCACCACAGGTTGAGTCTCGAGGACTATGAAATCAACTGGGAAGATAAACTCCCCAATCTTAATCAAGACATCCTCAATCTCTCGCATAGGTGTCTTCACAGATATGTCAGCTAACTGCAACGTAATTCTTGTAGGTCTCAACTCTCCCAGTCCTAACTGCTGGTATACTGAATAAGGAAGTAAGTTGACACTTGCTCCTAAATCTAGTAAAGCCCTTTCAATCACTGTAGTCCCTATAGTACAGGAGATAGTAGGGCTTCCAGGGTCTTTATACTTTACAGGTGCTGACTGAGAGATGATGCTAGATATGTTAGCAGCTAGGAAGACTTTCTTTGGAACATGGGTTGTTCTCTTCTTTGTGCATAAATCCTTTAAGAATTTTGCATAAGCAGTTACTTGTTGGATTGCATCAAGAAGAGGAACATTGACCTTAACTTGCTTGAATAACTCAAGCATGTGTTCCACCTGAGGAGAATTTTTCTTCAAACGATTTGGATAGGGAGCCTTTGGCTTATAAGTATGGTCAATTGGAGGATTAGAATAAGAAGGATCAGATTCTTCTGTCGTGCTAGTGGGTAGATCGTGGGATGATGATGATGAATCATGAGGTGGTGATGGAATCGTGGTATCAGGGAGTGTAGCTTGCCGTACAATAGGAGTGGAATCAGGTGGCATGGCTACGTGATTGTCAACCAGTTTGCCAGATCTAAGTGTGTGAATGGCATTAATTTGGTTGACATGCGACTGATTCAAATTTGAGGAACTGGCATTAGGATTTGTTATGGGTTGACTTGGAAAAGTGCCCTTGCCACGTTCACTAATTTGATTTGCTAGTTGTCCAACCTGCTGCTCTACACTCTTAATGGATTGAGAGTTTACGAGTATGTGCTGATCTGTTCTTTGAATGAAATCAGTTGACACTTTCATAAGATTCTGCATGTATGTGTCAAGGTTGGACTGAGACTTGAGAAGAGTTTCAACATTCTTCTCAAGTGATTGAAGTCGCTTTTCTTGATCATTATTAGACCCCTGTTGTGGATATGAGTGATTTTGTGCAGGTGGTCTATTCTGGTTGTTCCCATGATTTGAAGTATTTGGGTGTTGATAAGCACCCATATTTGGTCTTGGGAACTGACCAGTAGCTGGAGGCTGCATGTTGGAGTTCGGGGCTCCCTGATATAGCCCTTGACCCCATGAGAGATTTGGATGGCTCCTCCAGCCAGGATTGTATGTTGGAGCGTATGGATTATTGACGGGTCTTTGATACATAGCGTTAGCTTGCTCAAGTGTGGGACCCGTAAGATTTACTAACAATGGACACTCCTCCATAACGTGGTTGGGAATTCCGCAATTAAAACATGTGGGACTTTGGAGTTGATTCACTTGACCCACTGGTGGAGACTGAGCACTAGGAGTCTCCAGTGCCTCAATTCTTCTCATAAGAGCTGCGATCTTTGCTTCGGCAGTTATAGAGCTGTCTATGGATCCCACTCTTTTGAGCAGAAGTTGATATACTGGGCTTCTCAGTGGAACTCTCCCACTGCATAGTCTTCCATGATAAGTCCTCAAGAAAGTCCCATGCTTCATCCTCGTTTTTCCTCATAAACTCCCCTTGACACATGGATTCTAGAAGAGTTTTGGATGTGTAATCAAGTTCTTCGTATATGATTTGACACAACCGCCACTTTTCTATCGCATGGTGGGGGCACTGAGCTAATAAATTCTTAAATCGTTCTAAGTATTTCCAGAAGGGTTCTCCTGGCACTTGACGGAATTGATTAATTTGATTTCTGATTCGTGCCGTCTTGTGCGTAGGATAATACTTCTTGAGAAACACTGTAACGAATTCATCCCAAGTAGAGATTGAATCAGTAGGCATACTGTACAACCACTTCTTGGCATTATCCTTAAGTGCAAACGGGATGAAACGGAGCTTAATTGCGTCCTCCGATAAGTTTTGCAGTTTAATCATTACGCATACTTCTTGAAATTCACTGATAAAGAGATATGCATCTTCTGAATCAGAACCAGTGAATTTGGGAAGCATACTAATGTACTGCGGTTTTAATTCGTAGTGATTACCTGCTACGTGTGGAAGTTTGATGCATGATGGTAATGATGTACGCAACGGGTAACATCGATCCTGAAGGATCGGGATCGGCTGGTCCATTTTGTCTCCCATGAATAAATCTGATCTCACAAGTCGACCAAATTGATCACGGGACCGTGAGTGTATGCGTAAACTTCCTAAACTAATGCAAGAAGTGGGGTGTGATGGATAGATAAAACGGTGGAATGATATGAGCAAATAAAAATGTGGTTTTTACTGTTCCTAATTTTTTTATTTTTTATTTTAATTTTTATACACAACCAGGAAACAAAAATACAGCAACAGAGAAAATTGGGATTCAAAATGTACCTCCTTGGCCGCCGAATGGCGGTTCTACCCGCTAAATAGCGGCTGGAATAAAGAAGAAGATTCTGATATTTTTTTCACTTGGTCCAGAGGCTCTTCCAATTCTTTCAATCTTCCTGTATCTGCACTTTCTATTTCCTGCACACTCACACACACTGTTAACCCGTAAAATGCTAGAAAAAGTAAGAAAAAACACCGTTGATCCCCGGCAACGGCGCCAAAAACTTGATGTGTTATATTTACTGCAAGCGCACAGTATCGTTGTAGCGCTGTACAGGTCGTCTCACAAGGATCTAGGGTGTTTCTGCGTTCTTACTTTCTCTATAATTCAACGGACTAACCAAAGGTTCTAGATTGAGGTCGGATTAATCTAAGTAGCCTAGGATATAGAATCGACTAATTTCCAGCCATGTTCTTACTTCTACTATTTTCTTCTATCATAAAAATTCAATCTTTTTAGTTTAATTTTTACTTAAAGTGCCCTAAGCATGAGCTATCAAGTGTTGTGCAAGTATAGCTCATCAAAAGATACTACTTCATATAAAAATAAACTAATTAATTTAAATAATTCAAATAAAAAGACAAGACCAGCAACCCCAATCCCTAACTAAGTATAGATTATCAAGAATGCTAATTCAAGTATAACCTATCAAAGTTCTAAACTTCGGGTCCTTATATTTTAATCTTTCATTTGAAAAATCATGGTTTTATTAATTTTATTTAAGAAGAAAATTATTAGAAAATAACTGCATGGTGGATCTTAGCTTCATCTACATCCTAGAGATGATCTAATTAGCTATTCATGATTTTTGCTAAGGAAGATCAAATTTTAATTCATACAATGATAAACCCTAATCTAGAAAGCGGTAAACCCTAATGTAGAAAGCAGTAAACCCTAAATAGAATGCAATCAAATCTATGCAGAAAGAAAATAAGAATCTCAAAACAATGAGTTACTTCTGTACACGGTGTTGTGGCCGTCGACCTTCAGTAAAAATCCCAACTTTATTGAACAGCAAAATCGCAAAAATTCCAGAATCCAGAATCCCGTCAAAATACAAGGGTTAGCCAATAATTAGGCATCGGAAACCAAACCCTATTTCTAGCAGAACCACAAGACCTATCAATTTACAATTAAGCCCACGACAAAAATTACTCTGATTCGGCCACTTATGAGCCGCTATTTAGCAGCTAATACCGCTATTTAGCGGCTCAATTTTGAGCAATTGCATTATACTTTCTTCTGCAGAAGTATAATCTCTTGTGCTCTTCACTTTCTTAACTGTATTTAACGTCTACTTGCTGCAGTACTTTGATGTTGTAGTCTAGCCCGCTTTAGAAACGTTTCGGCGTTTGATTTCCTAGTCCAACTCTGGTTTCATGCCTTTTCCTTGTATAATTTGGATTACCTGCAAAAGACACTAAAAATACCCAAGTAGCATTTATTTATATACAAAAACAGATAAAGTATGAGAGGAAAAATACAATATATGATATTCATCAAGAACCAAACGCACCAGGTTTAGGTCAGAGGCGCATAATGCGCATGCCTAAGAAAAAGAGAAGATGCGTATCTCCAGGGGTACTAAGAATAGTATTTCTTCAGAAATTTGCCATTGATCGGCATCATCATCCTGTCGCCGTCTTGATTCATTAAGCGATAGGCTCCACTGGAGTATACTGTCTCCACAACAAACGGTCCTTCCCACTTGGGTTTAAACTTACCCTTAGTCTTGTGGGTTAGCACCATTGGCCTTTTGACAGCCAGAACCAAGTCTCCTTGCTTAAAGATCCTTGGTTTGACGTTCTTATTGAACGTTTGAGATATTTGGGCTTGATACAACTCAATTTGTTGTTGAGCCCTGAGACGTTTTTCATCTAACGCCTCTAGTTCTTGCAATCTTTGCTGATGGCGTTCTTCTGTCGTCATCTTTGTGGTTAAAGCCACTCTTAATGATGGTATCTGGATTTCAAGAGGCAAGACAGCCTCACTTCCGTAAACCAAAGAGAACGGGGTAGCTTTAGTCGGGGTGCGAACGGTGGTGCGATAAGCCCACATGCATTCTCCTACCTTTTCATCCCAATCTCTTTTATTAGAAGAGACGAACTTCCGAAGGAGTTTGATGATCGTCTTGTTAAAGGCTTCAGCTAACCCATTAGCCGCAGGGTTATATGGTGTAGAAGCGATATCTTTGATTCTGAAGTTATTGCAGAATCTGGAGAATCCCTGACTAATGAATTGCGGACCATTATCATGAATAATCCGTCGGGGGATGCCAAAGCGGTAAATGACATGATGCTTGACGAACTTGATCACATCTGTCGTCTTCACCTCTTTCATGGGCACGGCTTCGGCCCATTTTGAAAAATAATCGGTTATTGCAAGAATAAACCGATGTCCTCTGGATGACGGGAGAGTTATGGGCCCCACAATGTCCATTCCCCAGGCTTCAAATGGCCAGCTTGCGACGGTATTGTGCAAGTATTCTTGGGGTTGATGAATAAAATTGGCATGTATTTGGCATGCATGACATCGTTTAGCGTATGCCATTGCTTCTGTAACCATGCTCGGCCAGTAGTACCCCAGCCTTCTTATACGGTCTCCAAGTTTGGGACCGGGCTGATGAGCTCCACATATTCCATCATGTGTTTCTTTTAGCACTTGTTCTGCTTCTGCTTTCAATATGCAGCGTAGTAATAGACCACCTCTTGACTTTCTATACAAAGTCTGAAGTTTTATGGTCATAATAAAATCTTTGGGCCTTTCTCTTTATTGAGGTGGCTTCCTTAGGATCTTCTGGTAATATCCCATGCAAGGTATAATCCACAAACAGAAATCGCCAATCACGGGGTTCTAACTTTAAGCCAATCTGGCATACCTCTTCGGCTTGAGATACCACATCTGGGTGGAGGAGTTCTCTACTACCAATGGTGATGCTTTTAGCTTCACCTGACGGGATTGCCAGCGTTGCGGCTAATGCGGCAAGAGCATCTGCATAAATGTTCTCGTTTCGAGATACGTGATATATGTAGAATTGTTCAAAATATCCTGCTAGCTCAATAGCTAGCTGATGATAGGGAATGAGGGCTTCATGTCTGACTTCATACTCACCTGTCATTTGATTGACAATGAGCTTAGAATCTCCATATGCCTCTAGATGGTTCACTCCCAGTTGCAGAGCTATTTTTAAGCCGATAATGAGCGCGTTGTACTCCGCTACATTATTAGTGCACGGTTCTGTTAATGAGTAACCGTTAGACAATATATGTTTATGTGGGGATATTAGTACAACCCCCACTCCAGCAGCAAATCGTCTTGCGGCACCATCAAAGAACATTTGCCAAGATTGCTCTTTGGTAACTGTGTTGACTTCCGATGTCTGCTTTAATTGGGACCAAATTGGATGGTCTGCAGGGAAATCAGCGATTGCCTGTCCCTTCATGGCCTTTTGAGGGATAAAATGTATGTCATAGGGCGATAGTAAGAGCGCCCATTTTGCCAATCGGCCATTTAAGGATCCCGGTTTGGTCATTAAAATCTTCAAGGGGTTAACCCGTGATATACATGAATTGTTTGCTCTGAAAGGTAGTGTCACATTTTCTGAACAACAAACACTAGGGCTAAACATTCCTTTTCAATTGGGGTATATCGCTGTTCGGCCCCAATCATTGTTCTACTTAAATAGTAGAGGGCATGTTCATGGCCGTGCTCATTATATTGAGCAAGTAATGCTCCTAAAGCATTATCCATGGCCCTTACATATATAAGGAAGGGCTGCCCAGGGGCTGGTGCCATTAGTACATGAGGCTTAGTAAGGTACTCCTTGAGGTCATCAAATGCCTGCTGACATGCCTCATCCTATATAAAAGACACTCCCTTCTTCATAAGTTTGGAGAATGGTTGGCATCGTCCATATAGGTTGGATATGAAACGCCTAATATAAGCGAGCTTTCCTTATAATCCCCTTAATTCCTTAAGATTGCGAGGAGGCGGCATTTCGCTAATCGCTTTTACCTTTTTCCGGTCGAGGAAAATTCCTTTTGAAGTTATTACGAACCCTAGAAACTTCCCGCTGGATACCCCCATGAACGACTTGGTAGGATTCATCTTCAAGTGATGTTTCCGCATAAGATCGAAGACCACTCTTAAATCGTGAAGATGATCTTCTTTGTCTTTGCTTTTAACTGCTAAGTCATCCACATAGCACTCCACTGTTCTGCGTAGGTGTTCTTTGAATATGGCGCTCATTGCGCGTTGGTAAGTGGCATCTGCATTCTTTAATCCGAATGGCATCACCGTATAACAGTATACCCCCTGTGGCGTTCTGAAAGCTGTATGCTTTTCATCATCCGGGTGCATCTTGATTTGGTTATAACCTGAGAAGCCATCCATAAAGGATATCCTCTCATAACCGCAAGTATTATCGATCATCACGTCGGTGATGGGGAGTGGAAATTCATTCTTGGGACATGCAGCGTTCAGGTCTCGAAAGTCAATGCATATCCGGATTTTGCCATTCTTTTTGTGAACTGGCACTATGTTTACCACCCAGTCTGGGTGTTGTTCTTCACGGATGAACCCGGATTGTATAAGCTTGTTGACCTCAGCAACTATTGCCTCCATCAATTCCGATCGAAAACGCCTCTGTTGCTGTTTAACAGGTTTGACATCTTCTTTTATATTTAACCGGTGTGTGGCAATTTGAGGGTCAAGCCCAGGCATATCTTCATAACTCCATGCGAACACATCTATATACTCTTTGATAAGGGATATAAGTTCCTCTTTTTCTAAAGGAGTTAGTGTGTCGCTTATGAAAATGGGTTTCAGATTTTCTTCCGTTCCCATGTTAACCTGTATTAATTTATCTTCTGTGGGCGGGTCACGCTGTTCAAAGCGGACATCCCAGAGAGTATCCATATGCCTAGCCCAAGCATCATCTTGAACGTCAATTGGTTCCTCGTCGCTTTCTGGCGCGGCTGAAACCATATTGATTGTCAAAGATTGAAACCAAGCACCGGTGCTTATATCTGAATCATGATCTGGTGAAGATGTTTCTTCTTTATCCGAAGAACTCTCTTCATCCTTGGATGGCGATGAGGGTGGAGTAGATACATAGCCCAACCCCCTGCGGGTCTTCTGATAATAATCAGGACTCTTTCCTCTCGGTCTAAACGAGGGTATGAGATTCCGCCGCCCTTTTCCAAAGTTTAATCCCGACTTCTGGGTAAAATTATATCCCAATTTCTCCATCATCTGTCGGGACCTTTGTTCATATAAGTGAAATTGAGGTGATGTTTGTTCATCACTTTCACTACTTTGTCTCTGTTGAGGCGACGTGGCCACTTTGCCGAACATGATCGGCCTTTGGGACTTCTGTCGGGGAGGCACTTCAAAGAAGTGCCCTTGATCCTCGGTTATTTTTAATTGAGAGAGGAGGGAAGACCTGAGGGGTAAATGGTATGCCGCCAGAACTTCAAGTTCGGTCAGGTCATCCGCTTCGGTGGAGGTACAAGAGGGCTCAGACTCAGTAGCTACAGCATGCTCATAGACTAACTTTACATTTTCATTAATAACCCATTCACTTTCCATTACATCCACTATATTATCAAGACCTAAGCTAAGATCTAGGTGAGAGTTGATTTCGTAATCGTCCCCATCATCTTCTCCAAGGAGCTCGTACTCAGTGTCGGCTTCATTGCCACTGTCGTAGGGCTTTGGAGACCTGCTAAGACTGTCATTGGAGGCTTCATGTGCTGGCTTGTAGAGTGCAGCATCTGTGAAGTAATTTTCCAACCCTTTGAATGGCTGCTTGTCAGCAATTAGTGTCCGGACCTCTCCTTCCTCATCGCAATATTTCATGCACTGGTGAAGAGTCGACGGAACTATCATATGAGAGTGGATCCAAGGTCGCCCCAATAAAATATTGTAGGAGGTATCAGCATCAATTACATAGCATGTAACATCCGTTTTCAAGTCTCCAATTTGACACCGCAATCGGATCTTACCAAGAGGATGGCTATTATTAGCGTTGAATCCATAGATGGTAGTGTGTGTAGGTGTCAAGCGATGAAGGGAAATCCCCAACAGCTGCATCAATCTACTGGGCACGATGCTGAGTGCAGAACCTGGATCAATCTGAATTCGGTCCACTTTTGTGGACCCGACATATCCAGTGAAATATAAAGGCGTATTATACTTTATATTCCTCACCTGCATGTTTTCTGGAGAGAAAATGATTTGTGGGACTTGCCTTCTCACTTGATGACAGTGGGGGCAAGAGTCCCGCTCTTCGATGGCCGGCTCGACAATCTGAGCTAGTAACGACTCAGAGTCTGCCAAGACCTCTCTTAGAGCTTCACGTATTGATTTTGATAATCTCAACAATTCGTAAAGCGTTACTCGCGCTGGGATGTTAGCCAACTGCGCAATTATGTCAAATTCGAAGGGAGTTTCTTTGGCTCCTTCATCTCTGGTAGGATTCTTCTGGAAACGAAGTCCTTTCTGCTTTGCAGACTTTGCGAGTTCTGCATAGATATCTTTTGGATCCACTCTAGTGTAGTCCTTAAGATATGTCTTTCCAGATCGAGTACCGGAAGGGCCTGCCCCATCTTGATGAGTGGCCATAGTTTCGGGTTCTTCTTTAGAATCTGTGAAAGTTCCCGAAGCTATATATTCTTCTTTTATATCTCATAAATGGCATTAACAGTTCGCTTCTTCCCTTGACTTCTTGAAGTAGTCCATTGTTCATCTTCCAGCAAGTCGGGGTGAACCCACATAACTTCCCCCTTTTGGGTTGTTACGGGGACAAGTCCCTCTTGGGCTTTATTGTGCGGATCAAGATTCTTCGTGACCATCTTACCCTTAGGGATTGGGGTCACTCCTGCGGGAAACTCGTGGGTTCCGACCATTATGGTTGCCATATTGGCAGTGACTTTCTTCTGCTCTTCCTTAAGCGTCAGAACTCCAGCCTCTATTAGTGCTTGGATTCTGTTCTTAAGGGGAAAACAATCCCTGGTAGGGTGCCCAACATTCCGGTGATACAGACAGTAATTGGGGTCTTTAGTCTTACCCGCATCTTCTGGCTTCTTATTCTCCGGAAGTTTTAGCATTCTCTTCTTCTGGAGCAGGTGAAAAAGGATATGTGTCTGTTCCGCCTTGAAAGTGTAATTTCTTTCTTGTTGCGGTCTGATTTGCCTTGATCCTCGCTGTCCTTGAAGCTTTGGCTCTGGCGGAGGACCGGTTTTCTGAGGAGCAGCTTCTGACGACATGACTGCTTTCCCTTTATTCTTATTGCTGTTGTTTTGGATATATGGCTTACTACCCCCAGCGTTTCTTGATCCGCGGGATTCCTCAACTCAGCGAATCAAGTCTTCAGCTTGCTCTCATTGTTTGAGCAGGTCCCTCCACGTCTTAGACTCTACGACCCCCATTTTGAGGAGCACATTGGTCTTAAGGTTGTGTCGACATGTCTCGACTAGAGTTTCCTGGATCATTCCGTGTTTACAATGTACGGACTTCTCCCGGAACCTTTCTATGAAATCTTTAACCGTTTCTTGTTCTCCTTGCCTAGTTGCAAGAAGGGAATGAACCGTAATCTCGGTGTCATCCTCTAAGAAACGTGAGAGAAATAATTTCTCAACATCTAACCAGGTATTAATAGTACCTGGGGGCAACTGCATGAACCAGGTGAAGGCAGGCCCTCGCAAAGTACTTACAAATACTTTGGTCATAATGGGATCATTACCCATTAAGTGTCCTGCTTGGGATAAAAAGTAATATATATGCTGGCTGGGCGATCCTTTTCCGTCGTATGGCTCTAATTTGAGCGGCTTATACTTCGGTGGGTAAGGTATCATGTCCCATTCAGGAGGATACGGTCTTGAGACCCCTGCTTCTTTTAACTTCTTTTTACGCATTAAAACTTCGAGTTGATTCTGGAGCTTTTCTATCTTCTCCCCATGCGGATCATGGAAAGAAAATATATCCTCTTCCTCATGCATCGAGTGGGCTTTCTCTTCCTGTTCTTCTTCATTCAGAGTTTCTTTGCCCTTTTTGGTATTATCTTCCACGAATCTCGTTAGCATGCTCTTAAGACCGTCAATCATCTTTTGCTGCTCTCGAATCATCTTTTCTTGAGCTTCAAATCTCTGATTGATATCGTCAGTCTTATCCGCCATATGCGATGCTGACTTCTGCAGTCGAGACGATGTAGAGGATGGAGGCGAGGCTATAGCAGAATTATCGCTATCCTCATCGTAAGAACCCCCTGCGAGCTTATAATTTCGGGGCGGAACGGCTCTTGATCTTAGTCGAGTAATACGATGAGGTTCATCATCGCTCGATTCTGAATCATCATCCGTCTCTGCAATTTTCTTCCCTTTTCCTACCATGTTGGAAGTTACAGCTCTCCCTTGTTTCAGGGGAGTGGTTCTTGTCTTCTTAGCAGGATTCTGGTTTGACTCGTTTAATCAGTCGAACACAGATATCCTGTTCTTGCTGCAGCCACAGTTATCCATCACGGCTGATACTGCTGTCATAAGTTGCTGGCAATGGCAACTATGTTCAACTTGAAGTTGGTCTATGCCTCTCTTCTTAGAGAGATGCTCCCTGAGGTCAGTGCCTCTAGCCATGGAATCAAGAGGTCCATTCAACTCTTGAGAGTGTTTAGAAATCCACTGAAGCTTCTTTGATTGATCAACCCTGACTCTGGGGTCGGACCGATCCTCGCGTGGCTTAGGAATAGCCTCGCGTTTCACATTGCGGGCCTGAAGAATAGCTCCGTGCTTATCCACACTAGTCTCGCGTTTCTCGCTGGCTTGGTGTGTCCTTGGAAGTTTAGCTTCTGGAATAATAGCCCCGCGTGAAGGGAAGTTCTTGCACGCTGGCTTATCTTTGCGATTAATGCAGATAATAGCTTCGCGCTTAGCACGGTTTTTACGACTGACAACTATCTGCCAATCATCCTCACGTTCCTTGTGGGTGTCAGAAGTCTTGCGTTTATTGCAAGTATCACTGGCTTCGAGTCTCTCGCTAGGCACAGTAATAGCCTCGCATGGAGAATCACACGCTGGCTTTGAATAATTTTTATACTCGCGTAACTCGCGAGTGTTGGGTATTCTGCGACTAGCGCAACCCTTACTGGCTTCGCGTCTCTCGCTAGGCACAGTAATAGCCTCGCGTGGAGAATCACACGCTGGCTTTGAATAATTTTTATACTCGCGTAACTCGCGAGTGTCAGGAATCTTGCGTAACTCGCCAGTATTACCAGCCTCGCGTGGAAAATCACACGTTGGCTTTTCCTTGCTTTTAAGGCAAGTTGTATCTTCGCGTTTAACGCGGTAGAGATTGGTCTCGCGGGTAGCGCGAGCTACTTTGCGAGGGACCATAGCCTCGCGTCCTCTAGAGTCAGCTCCGCGTCCAAGGCGGGCTTTGAGGGCTCTACGCCTCGCTCTCCGGTTCCTATTCCGGAGTTGGGTCCTGGTCAGTCCAGTTCCCAAGTCTTCTTCGGCAATCGGAAGCTCATCCTCGGCTAGGATTTCTTGTGTGAACTCCGGCTCTATAGCCGCAGTCTCCAAGGATCCCCGTCTCTCGGTGGATACCTTTCTATCCGTCACTCGGGCATTGGAGTACATGCGATGATAGTGCCGTGTCTCATCCAAGTCACCTGATCCGGAGGAGAGGAACTCCTCGTACTTCTGCTGGTCGATTTCAACGACCAGCGT
Source organism: Dracaena cambodiana (assembly GCA_036321105.1). Taxonomy (NCBI): domain Eukaryota; kingdom Viridiplantae; phylum Streptophyta; class Magnoliopsida; order Asparagales; family Asparagaceae; genus Dracaena; species Dracaena cambodiana. Next base: position 38,860,777 of record JAYEPQ010000006.1, read on the forward strand.
GTCTACTTCGGATCCGATCAAGTCAACGTCCGATTGGGCCACAATATCTTCATCAGTGAAAGAGACGGCTCCCACTATGGTCGCCAGTTTGTTCGTCGCAAAAGTTCCTTCGCTTCCTTCCATGGAATACATCTTAGATTACAACGGAGTGAACAAGATATATAAAGAGAACAAACGAGAGGATTTTATAGTTCAATCTCTCTCTTTTACAATATTGTTTGTGGGATCTGTGGCGATGGGATCTGTCAAGCAGCTCCTTTGGACGATCGGTACGTTAAAATCTTCTCTTTTAAAGATATCGGCCGAATATAGACGATCTTCTCTGGTTTTGATTTGTTCAAGGCTCTCTCGCGTAACTCGAACTTCTCAAGAACTCCAGAAAGAAGATGGTGGTTTTCTCTGATCTTCACGAACTCAAGGCTCTGTGCGTAACTTGAATTCTCCAAGATTTCAGAAGATGATCAGCAAAGGTTTCAAGGCTCTCTCGCGTACTTGAATTGCCAAAGGATCGATAGGAGACTTCCGATGCCCCAAAAAAAAAAAGACCCCTAGGGTTTCACCAGGAAGGTATTTATAGCCCCAGGTTAATGTAAGAGTTTCTATCTAAATAGAACTCGCATTCATCAAGGATTCCAATCAAATATCTTAGTTTTGATGGAATTCTGATTAGACTTGATTCGGGTATTTAGATAAGCCCATAATCATAATCTCAATCAATTTGAGATTCTGGTTATCTGCTTACGCGGAGCTTTAATCGCATCAAAACGCGACGCTAAATAACCAAAACTCGGAGCTAACGCGGAGCTATTGATCATCTCCGCGTTTTACTCAAACGCGAGGCTAATACAAGCCAGACTGCGGAATCAACGCGGAGCTATTAAACATCTCCGCGTTTTATTCAAACGCAGGGTTAATGTAACCAAACGCGGGGCTATTGAATTAGCTCCGCGTTCTGTTGTGGAAAATCCTTTTAACTTCGAAATTTTCACTGCCAACAGGGGATATGATCACTTCTTCTAACTCATCTAAAAAATTTGATTATTTAGGCAGGGATGATGATGATGATGATAGCTTCCGTACTTCTGCACCACCTCTTAACTACAGTAAATATACTTATTTGAAGGCATAAAAGAGAGCTAAAGTATTTGGACCTAGGGAATCGAGTGCACAACCTTTGAGTTCTTTGCCAGGTGAAACATCATTTCAATTATCACTTTAATTTTGCCTCTTCCATTATTTTCTATAAAAAAAAATCTTTTAGGATTGCCATCTCCTACTCTGGCTTCTGAGCTTGTGCCTGAAACTAAAGCTCCCTCGACTGAAACTGCTGCTTCTATTGAGGTTGTACCTAAAATAGTTTCTTCTGTTGAAGCCGTGGCTGCAACTAAGATTACACCTGAAGTTGCTTCTTCTGTTGGGACTACTTCATCTTGAGATGCAATGCGAATTACTTCGCTCTTGATGAGTTTGCTCCCTCACTTGCCTTTAATTACTAAAGCTACCAGAGTTGCATTCACTTCTACCGGTTCTCTAGCTACACCCACAATTTCTTCATCGCCATCAATGGAAGAAACAGAAGTTAATAATTTTGCTGATGACTTACTTCAATACCACATCAAGGACTACTTCAGTTTTCTGGAACATTGCATCAATATGATTTTAAAAGGAAGGCCATTTACCTCTATTGATTGTCCCTTGAATCATTATATTGTCGGCATAGAAAGCATTAGCGAAGAGGAGAAAACTGCTCCATACAAAGTTATAATGTCTCAAGTGCAGTGAAGTTGAGGCTCTATTGAAGGCTCGTAAGGCTGACAAGTAAGAAATTATTGAAGTCACTTTCAGAACATTGATAGAGGAGTAGTTTATACTTCAGGAAGAGGCCATAAAGAAGATGGATGCTCGTCAAACTCAACTTAATGAGATCCAATCTACTAACGACTCTCTATATGCTTAGATAGAGAGTGTTGCTACTTCAGCCAAGAGTCAAAATCAAGCCATCATGAGGACCCGGAAAACTATTGCTAAAGCCCAAACTTATCTTGAGAAGACTCTTAAAGCCCGCGAAGAAACTTTGAAGACCCTCTCTGACTTATCTAGACAGCTCGAGGATATCAACAAGGCTTTTATAGCTAAGCAAGTAGAATTGGAGGCTCTCAAGTTTGACCCTTTGAGTAACTTGGCTATCAGCAAAGAGGAGTTGCGGAGGCAAGCTACTATCCAACCTTATGAAGCCATCCAACTAGAGATAAGGGATATTGAAGAAAGAACCAAATCTCTTCTATCCTGATAATTTGTATCTCATTTTTTGAATTATGTATGAACTTGAATATGTTGTTCAGAAGCTTTTTGTGATGATGAATTCATGATAAATGGAAAAATTTTGGAGGATGGAAAAGTTTTTTATTTGTCATTCATTCAGAGGTAACTGTTAACTTGATGAATGAAATTGGTGCTGATAATCAGAGTTAGCTATTAATTTGATATATCATTGACTCTTTCATATATTTTCCAAAGGTAATCTTTATCTTGACAATATAGATCTTATATTCAAATGCCCAAGTAGATTTGCAACGAATGAATAACTTTCTTAAATATGATAAATGTAATAATTAACTTTTCTAAATAAGTAGTAATTTTAGATGTTCAGTGACTTGTAGTGTATAGCTTTTTGAATTGCCAGAGCTAATTTTTAACTTAGCAAAGTTTGGAAGAATAGATTTGATTTTTGTCAGAAATAATTTTTAACTTGACAAATTTTGATAGAAATGAATATGGATTTTGTCAGAGGTAATTTTTAATTTGACAAATTTTGGTGGAAATAGAATTTGGATATGTTAGAGGTAATTTTTTTAACTTGACAAATTTTGGTGGAAGTGGATTTGAATTTATCAGAGATAATTTTTAACTTGATAAATTTTAGTGCAAATAGAATATGGATTTGTTAGAGGTAAATTTTAACTTGACAAATTTTAGTGGAAAGAGAATTTGATTTATAGAGGTAATTTTTAACATGACAAATTTTGGTAGAAATAGAATTTGGATTTATTAGAGGTAATTTTTTAACTTGACAAATTCAGGTGGAAATGAATTTGGTTTTTCCAAAGTTAATTTTTTTTTAAATTGATAAATTTTTGGTGAAAATAAAATTTGGATTTGCCAGAGGTAATTTTAACTTGACAAATTTTATTTTTGGGAGAGAGAATTCCACTAGAGAATTTGATGAAATAATAGTCAGCAATATACTGACTACACCGTTGTGGAATTTACTTAGTAGTTGAATCTCCCGAAAGGAATCCTCTCTTATAAAGTTTCTGTAGAGTTGATTAGAAATAGACTTCTTTTTGCAAATGAACTCTATTTGATTGGTGAACAAATTGGTTCTTTTTGGAGATAATAGTGTCAAGAATTTGACACAATCATTAATCACTTTGGGGTCTTCATATGCTCTAGCATTCAAGCAAACCAATAATCAAGTTATAGTGTTGAATTTTTCTTTTGTTGGGGGAAAAAATTCAAGTATGTGTATTATATGATTTGATACTTTTATACTTTATTTTCTAAGATATTGGTCGAGGATATGCCAAATAGCATATAGCAAGGAAGTGCATCATTCTTCGTCGCATTCTTTGGAAAGAGTACTACAAGAAGTTTCTACATGAGAACTTCTTATTACCGCATTTTTGGGCAGTGGTTGGAAAAATGAGTCATTTTTTGCTGCATTCTTCGGAAGGAGTACTACAACAAGGAAAGGATGATGGGTACTCCTGTGATGGATTTCTTGAATATTACATTAAAAGTAATATTTCTTCATAAATTTTTTATTGATTGACATCATTATCTTGTCATCGATTATGCGCAATTTGAATAAACTGCGTCAATGATAAAAGATTCTTCCCATTTTAGCTGAAACTTTTCTTTAGATTTTTGATTAGTTATGATCGGTCTTCTTGTTGAAAGAATCAAATCACCTTTTTTTAAGATTCTCTACTTGACCTTTTTATTAAATATTTTGGAAATTTGCGCTTGGTAGAGTTCAATGCTCGTTGTGCTTCAAGACACTTATTATCGAGAGTTTTCAATTCTAGAAGTCTTTGCTAATGTTTCTCTTTCTGTGTCATTTTAGTTGCTATTGCAACTCGTAATGGTGAAATCTTGATCTCCAAAGGAAGTATTGTTTCCGTTCCATATACCAAAGAAAAAGGTGTAGCATTCGTAGGTGTCCTAACAGTAGTTCAGTACGTCCATAGACATTCTCCAAGCTTTCCATCCCAATCATGTTAGTTTGATGAAGTGAACTTTTTAAGGAGCTTTACAATAGTTTGTTGAAGGTTTCTACTAAACCATTGGCTACATGATAGTATGGAGATTAAACCACACTTTTGATCCGGTATTTGTTGCAAAATCTGGAGAATGTTGACTCACAAATTGAGTTATGTTGTCATTAACAATTCTTCTAGGTACTCCAAAGCGATATATGACATGATATTTGATAAACTTGATCATGTCCGATGTCTTTACTTCAGTTAGGGGAACGACTCCAGTCCATTTTGAGAAATAATATATTATGGCCAATATGAATCGGTGACCCTTTGTTGATGGTGGTGAAATTGACCTGATAATGTCCATTTCCCAAAATGATGTAACCATTGAATAGAGATATTCGGATGGCTGATGTATGAAGTTGGCATGTATTTGATAGATACTGCTTTTTTTAGCATAAGCAAATATGTCTATCATCATTTTGGGCCAATAATATTCTATTTTTCAGAGTTTATCCTAGAGTTTCATCCTGGTTGATGTGCTCTGCAGATGCCGCTATAAGTTTTTCAATTGTTGCTTGGGCGTCTTTGTTAGATACGCAGCGAAGCAGGATCCATCATAAGATTTTCTATATATTGTCTGAACTTCAGCATTATAATAAAATCAAACAGTCTTTCTTCGGATTATTACTACTTTTTTAGGATCTTCTGGCAATATTCTATAAAAAGCATAGTCTATATAAGGAAATCGCCAATCTCTTGGTTCGAGATCAGACTCAAGAGAATATACTTCATATGCTTCTTGTTTCCTACATGAATTTAGCTCCACTTCGAGTTTATTTTTTGGACAAAATAATTCTTTGCTTCCCACTGTTATGCATTTGCTAGAATTCTTGGGCAACGCTAAAGTGGTAGCCATAAAAGCTAATGAATCTGCATAGTTATTTTGATGGCACGACACATGACTATTGTAGAAGTTGATAAAGTTGTTAGCCATTTTTGTGACTGTTCAATAATATAGAAGAGATCCTATTCTTGATTTTATATTCTCCCTTGACTTGGTTGATGATAAAATGAGAATCTCCATATACTTCTAAATATTTTATCCCCAGTTGTTTGGCTATCTTTAGGCTAATCATCAAGGTATTGTTTTTAGTAATATTGTTAGAGCATAATTCAGCTAACGATATGCTCGAGGGATGATAGAGTTGTGGAGAGACAAAGACAATCCTCACTTCTGCAACCATCTGTCCTTTGGATCTCATTCTGGATGCACCATCAAATAAAAGTTGCCAGACTTCTTCAATGATGACATTAGCTTCAGCAGTCTATTGTGGAGTGCTTTCTCTTGAAACTATACTTCCCTCAACTATTTCGTCATGGATGTCTTTGTACAGTATCAGCTAAGAAATCGGCTATAACTTTCTATAACTTGACCCTTAATTGGCTTTTGTAGGATAAAATGTATACCATATTGTGATAGTAAGATAGCCCAATTAGATAGTCTTGAATTTAATGATCCTTTTTTGGTCATTAATATTCTTATCTCGATATAACGTGGATTGTTTTCCGTACCAGGTAGTGTCACATTTATTGTATTGCAAACACTAAAGTATTTATTTCCACTAGGTTATATCGATGTTCAACTCCGAGCATCATTCTACTTAAATAGTAGATGGCTTGTTCATATCCAAATTCATTCTTTTGGGCTAACAAGGCTCCCAAAAGAATGGTCAATGACTCTCACATATAATAAGAAAGGTATTTCTGAAATTAGAACTACAAGAACTGGTAGTTTCGTGAGATATTCCTTAATCTCTTCGAAAGCTTTCTGACAAGCATCATCCTAGATAAATGATACTCCTTTCTACATCAATCGTGTGAATGGTTGACATCTCCCGAATAAGTTTGATATGAACGTGCATATCTATGCCAACCTTCCTTGTAGTCCTCTCAATTCTTTGAGATTTCTAGGTGGTGACATGTCTTGAATTATTTTAATCTTGTCGGATCAAGAAGAATTCCCTGGGAAGTGACTAAAAATCCAAGAAACTTTCTACTAGAAACTCCCAAAAAAGACTTAGTTGGATTCATTTTAAACTGGTGTTTTCGCATGAGATCGAACATCACTCCCAAATCATGAAGATGATTGTCTTTGCTTTTGTTTTTGATAGTCAAATCATCCACGTAGCATTCCACAATCTTCCAGAGATGCTCTTGGAATATGGTGTTCATGGCGTGTTTATATGTGGCGCCAGCATTCTTTAGACCGAAGGGCATGACTGTTTAACAGTATACCCCTAGTATTTTTCGAAAAGACGTATGCTACTCGTTGTCGGGATACATCTTAATTTGATTGTACCTTAAAAATCCATCCATGAATAACATCCATTCATAGCCGCAAGTATTGTCGATCATAACATCGGAATTGATAATGGAAATTCGTCTTTCAGACATGCTTCATTTAAATATGTGAAATCGATGGAGACTCTAATTTTTTTCATTCCTTTTAGTCACAGGAACTATATTTGCAATCCAATCAGGATATTGATCTTTAGGAATGAAGCCTGATTCAATTAGCTTTTTGATTTCATTTTAAATGACATTCATTATTTCAGGATGGAACCTTCGCTGTTGTTGTTTAATAGGTTTCTTATCTGGCCGAATGTTCAACTTGTACATCGCCACTTTTGGGTCTAATTCTGGCATGTCTTCATAATTTCAGGCAAAAATATCGATGTATTCTTAAATTAGAGAAATTAATTCTTCTTTCTATTTAGAAGATAAATTTTTACTTATAAATATGGGTTTAGTATTAGTTTCATCACCCATATTTATTTGGATCATTTTATATTTAGTTGGAGGTTCATGTTGTTCAAACTGAATTTCCATCTTCATGTTCAGATATTTTGCCCAGGAATCATCAATTCTTCATCATCTTCTTCTTTTTTTGACTGTAGAGACTATATTGATGGAGACTTCTTGAAAAATGGTTCTAATGCTTAGATCTGAATCCCAACATAACGATTAGAATGAATGACTATGTCAGAGTTTTTCAGAATTTGTTTCTGAAAGGATTTTAGGAGTTGTAGCATATTCCAATTCCCTACCAGTTTTATTATAATAATCTAGCATTTTTCCTTTTGAAACAAAAGGTTGAAGCATAGTACTTTTTTCTTTTCCGAAGTTCAATCCCCTGCCTTCGGCTAGGTTATATCCTATCTTTTTCATCATTTTATGGGTTGTTTTATTGTAATCGAAGAAATCAAGATTTTCTTGTTCTTCTTCAGAGTCTAAATATTTTTCCTTATTATTATTATTATTTATTTTCCAAATAATATAGGTCTTTAATCTTTATATTTGGGAGGAACTTCAAAATTTGCTTCACTTGCATCTCCATCGTCATCACTTTGTATCTTAAATAAACGAATGGGTGCTTAGAATGATGCTAAGAAGTATATTTTATCTAGTTGATCACTAATCGCTTCAATACTAGTACTTGAGGTTTCAGAATCAACACTAGACGAATAAGAAAACTCTATATTTTTATTTATTACCCACTCGCCATCAAAATTGGCGGTGTTATTTACATCAAGGTCTTCAAGACATACTACAATTGGTTCCGCACCCCAATTCTCATCATCGAATCTCGAATTTTTGGATCCTGACTCAGTATCGGCTTCATTACCAGTATCTGATTCTTCTGGGATAGATTGTTTGGCTACTTCAAATGTATCTTAATATAGCAGAACATCTGTAAAGTAGTTTTTAACCCTCTTGAAGGGTTGCTTTTTCACCACTAGAGTTTTCCCATTGCCCTCTTTATCTACATCTTTCATGCACTTGTAAAGTGTAGAAGGGACAATGAGGTTAAGGTAGATCCATGGCCTTACAAGCAAAAGGTTGTAAGACGTGTCAGTATATATTACATAGTATGTGACTTCTGTTTTCAGATCGCAGATCTGACGTTTCAAATTTACTTTGCCCAAGGGTTTACAACCATTAGCGTTGAATCCGAAAATGGTTGTATTTGTTGATTCCAGTCTATTCATGGGGACTCCGAGATACCGCAATACCCTCCTTGGCATTATATTTAAAGCGAATCCAGGGTCAACTTGAATTCGGTCAATCTCCGTTGACCCTATATTGTCTTTATAATACAAAGGCCAGTGATTTTTGTTATTCTTTACCTGCATATCCTCTGGGGAAAAGGTTATGCAAGGTATCTTTATAGAAGCTTGATGACATGCTGCATAAACTTCTTCTTTTGTTGTTTTAGGGATCTGGGGCAGAAACACTTCAGAGTGTTACAAAGTTTTCCTTAAGGCTCCCTACTTTTTTTGGGCAGCCTTAGGAGCTCATACAAGGTAATCTTTGTAGGAATGTTGGCCAATTATGCCAACATATAAAACCGACAATGCTTTTTGGAACTTTTCGCTGCCTCTTTTCTTTTTTTTAAGAACTTTAATAAATTTAAGCTTTTTCTACTTTCTCTTCTCTGGAAATTGAGCTTCAACCACTTGATCATAATCTTTCAAGTAGTTTCTTCCTGAACAAGTTCCAGGAGGATATTGTTGGTCTTCATTGACCACCAATGATTCTTTGAGTTCATCTTCTGAGTCTGAAAGAGGATGAGCTATTGTGCCATTTTCAGGGACTACAGAGACAACATTAGAGGTGTAGGCCTTTCCCTTAGACTTTTTTTTGGAAGAACTTGAGATCCACTGTTCATTCTTAAGAAAGTCTGGATGTACCCACATTACTTTTCCTTTTGACGTCTAAAAAGGAGATAATCTTTTCTTTTATTATTGATGAGGATCATAATTCACAATCCTATAGTTCCTTTGGAAATTGGCTTAACTCCGTCTTGAATGGTTAATTCTATCTAATTTGGAGCTTTTTCAAATTTGAACAACACTATATTTACTGTCACTTTCTTCTGCTTTTGCTATAACTTAATGACATTAGCATCCACTAAGGCTTCAAATTTGTCCTTTAGGACATAACAATTCTTTATAGGATGGTTAATGATCTTATGATACACGAAGTAATTACAATCATCAACCTTTCCAATTTCTTCAGGGTGCTTAGCCTCCGACAATTTCAACATATTTCTCTTCATGGGCAGGTTGAAGATAGTAATAGTATGCTCATCTTTGAAAGAATATTGTTTTTGAGGAGCCCTTGATGGAGGAGGGGCCCTTGTAGGAGGAGATTTAGTAGGGCCTAAAGCATCTATTGCTATCATCTCATTACCTTTGGGTTGAGATGATAGAGGTGTTCTAGAATTGTTTCTTCTTGATCTTCCTCTTTCTTCAACTTCAAGCTGTTTTGCAATTTTCTCGGCTTGCATTGATAGTTCTTTTCAACTAGTGGACTTCACAGCCCCCATCCTGGTGAGAACACTGGTAGAGAGATTATGCCTGCAGGTTTTCACTTAAGTCTTTTTGTGGCATCCTGTGCGGACATCTCAAAGAATAATTTTTGAATATTTTGATGAAGTCTCGAGATGACTCCTCTTCTTTTGCTTTGCAACAAGGAGTGTTGGCATCGAGATTTCTATATCATCTTCATAGAACGGTGTCAAAAAGGTTTTTTTCATATCATTCCAGGAGTTACCAATTCCTGGCTCCAGTCTTCGGAACCATTCAAATGCTAGATCCGTGATGGTACTAACAAAGACTCATATGATAATCGGGGTCATTTTTAGCCAAATGTCCTGTTTGTGATTTGAAATAGTAAAGGTGCTGATTTGATGACTCTTTACCATCAAAGAACTTGAGCTTCAGAGGCTTGTAATTTTCTGGGAATTGTATGTTCTCCCACTCCATTGGATATGGCTTTACGATCCCAACTCTTGCAAGTCGCTTTTATGAACTAGAGCTGACTCTGGAAGTTCTCCATCAAGGTAGCATATAGACTGTCTTCTTGTTCTGAATTCTCATATTGATGACACGAATGTTTAGAACAATTAGCTTCTTCTTCCTGCTCCTCACCACTAGTGCTTCCAGGAGGAGTACAAGGTTCATTCTTTTTTCTCTTCCCTTTATCCTTCCTTAGGATGTGGGAACTTTTGGAAGAAAATTCTCCCTTGTTCTTTATTTGCTCTTCGATCAAGAATTGGAGCATTCTCTTAATCTGGCTTATAGCTTCTTATTGTTTCTGGATGATCTTCTCCTTCTCATTCATTCTTTTCATAAACTCTTTAGGATTTTCCTACGCCATATGCGCAAAGGTAGAATCTTCAAGCAATGAGTCAGAAGTTTGAGATTCTGTGACAACAAAGTTTATTGCTTCTTCTTTATCGAAGGAGATTTCGGCCACCTTCCAGTAATCTAAAAGTACTATCACCCCCTTTTGAAGTCTGGTGTTTCGAAAGACACCACAAATATTACTGAACACACTCTTTAGACCAAAAGAGTGTTCAGAGTCTGATCGAGGAACGCTCCTCGTTTTCTTCTTCTTCTTTCCCGAAGATATCATGTTCTTGTTTGATGTTGCGTCTCTTCTCTTTGAAAGTTGGTCTGGAGATGATGCAGGTCTATTAAATATAAACGATCTTGCAGGAGTTGTGACATAGCGGCAATGAGATAACACCGTATTGATTAGATATTCACAATGACAGTAAGACAGTTGAGATTTTTTTCTTTTCTTGTTGAGAAATTCTCAAAGGTCCCATTATATTAGAATTTGTGGGACAGCTAGCGGAGGCAACATCCCCTCCAAATAGTATTGTCGGGATAGAAAATTCTACCCTCTTAAAAATCCCAGGAGCAAACTTTACTTTAACCTTTTCGATAGGAGAATTAGTTTCTGATAAAGCTTGTATGTCTGGGTTTGGAAGTCCACAAGTCTTAAAGGCTAAATTTTCTTCAGGAACGCAACTCTGAGGCCCACATTTTTCTATTAAGATGCGGATTTGGGATCCGTGTCTGTCTTCAAGAATGTGGGTCTGTGGTCTGCATTTGTCTTCTGAAACGCGACCCTGAGGTCCGCATTTTGCTCCAAAAATGCGAGTCTGGGACCCACATTTAACTTCAAAAACGTGACCTTGAGGTCTGCATTTGGCTTGTGAAATGCGGATATAAACTCCACGTTTGAAGTCATAATACTTGGTGGGCAAGCGGCGTTTCTTATAAGAAATGTGAATGAACGCACACACGAATTGGAGCAAAACGCGTACCTCAGGGTTTACTTTTGGTCTCCATACATGAATTGGAGCTTTGGTATTTTTTGGTCCAGCTTCTTATTAGAGACCACAACTTTATTTTTGGTCTCCATACACGAATTGGAGCTTCAAGTGGTTGTGGTTCAATGGTAATTCTCTCTTTCATGGCTCTGTGGAAAGCATGAGGTTTGCTTTTTCTAAGGTTCCTCCTCATGGTACAAGTGAGAGAAACATTCTCTTTAGAATTATCTCCTTGGAGATTAGAGAATTGTTATTTCCAAATTGGTTTCTGCGATCCTGATCCATCCCCTTGGGATCCATATGGATCTTGAGTGGGGCAGACCCAGAGCCTTGTACTTAAATAGGAGAAATTTCCTTTTCGAGATCGCACTAGTCTAGAGAGTTCTTATATAGAACTGTAATCTTTAGAGCCTTATTAGAGGTTAAGTTGGTTGAGACATTGCAGTATTTTCACAAGGATTTTAGGCTCATAGAGCCAGAGGAGAGGAATTCCTCATACATTTTTTGGTCGAATTCGATGATAAGTGATTCAACCATGGTGCCAACTAGGACTTTATCGAATTGGGCTACGGTCGTATCATCTGAAATGATAGGGCTCCCCAACGGAGTTACAAGACTTTATCGGATTGGGCTACAGTCATATCATCTGAAATGATAGGGCCCCCAGCGGAGTTACAATCTTCTATTTGTCATAAAATTTAATTTTATTGAACTTTGAATGAAAGTTACAATCATAACAGTTGTTCGTTTATAGAAAATGAAGAATCTAGTTTCCTTTTTGTTTAAAACTAGGGTTTTGTCATAGCCCTAGAGAACGATCCTGCTCTTTGTTGATGATCCGAATGCAAGTTTTGTAGTTGGTTGCTTTTGCAAAGGTCTTGGAGAAGAACTCTGGTTCTCTAGCATAAGTGCTCAAGTGGAGATAATTTAACCCCTTTTTTAACCAAATCTTTGGTTATTTATAGAGGCCTGAAGATTTTTGAATTGGTATAGTTGTCCAATTAATAGCCTCTTTAATTTGAGAATTCATTTTCTGTCTTCAATCTACTAGATTTGTATTACATTTTCAGGATTTATAACTGACATCTTAAATCTTATGGATTTATAACTGAAACACGGATCTCAGCCTTTAAAACCGCATTTTAGCTCCATGTAGTTTGTGTGGTATGTCCAGACCTACATTTGAGTATCAATGAAGATAATTTTCTTCTCTTGAGGTTTTTGAATGAAAACGCGACCTTCTAGTTCCCCCGTTTTGGCTATACTTAGCTCCAAATATAGGCTTAGAACTCGAATCTCTCTGTAATTGATAATATATATTTTAGATTTCAGTAACATATCTTGCTTGATTTGACCCAAGTTTGGGTACAAATAAGGATAATTTTTATCCTTTGAGACATTGGAGTGAAAACGTGACCGGAATTCGCGTTTTAATTATACTTAGCTCTAGTTATGAGTTCAAAAGATATCTAAAAATGCACTCTTTAGTTGATGATTCATGTGTTAGCTTTTCAGTTGAGCCCACATTTCAATTGAAACGGGGTTAAGTTTAGTTTTTATAAAACTTTATAGATTGCAACGCGACTTTGCACTTGAGCTGCGGATTAGATCCGCGTTTTGGCTAAAACATGACCTTGAGAGGCCATGTGGATCTCTCTTGAAAGTGAATCCGCGTTTGAGGATAAAAATAAGGTTTTTGCATATAGATCCCTTAAATGTTTAAAAATTGAATATCGATCTCTGAAAACTTTATATTTTGACTTAGTCCCCCAAAACTTATAAATTACATCCTTTTAGTGCCTCCATCACCTATTCCGTCAAATTAAACCCACTTGATTTTTTTTATTTTTATATATTAGTCGTATCTCTGAAATATCATTTTCACTTTTCCTCCTCCTCTCTTCCTCTCTTCTTGTTGGTTTCCCTAATTTCTCTCTCAAGAACCAGGTGCGTGGTCGTAGGGCAGTGGATCTCGACAATCGGGCGCGGCAGCGGCATGGCAGTGGCAGCGGCAGCGGCAGCGGCAGCAGCAGCGGCAATCCTTGGAAGGGTGCATAAGCAACAACGTACAGGAATTTGCTGACCGGGAGCTTAGGGTACCAGGACATGACTATTCTGAGGATGAAGAGGAAGCCAAAAGCCGATAGGAATGGCCCCATGATTCCAATTGCTGTCTTCGCTGTTGCTGGATCTAAATTTGCTATAAGCAGACTCTGCGCATGAGCATTTGTTTTTACTTGTGTTGCTAAACTCATGAGCATTTGTTTAATTGGAATGACCACATGATTCCAACACTCCCATAAATTTTTTTTTTCTTTTTTAACTTCTGTGGCTAAACTCATGAGCATTTGTTTAATTGGGAAGATGGAGTGATATGAACTTTGGATCCAATTCCGTCGTCTATCCATTCTCCATTATTTTCGTGTTTTCCCCTTCTTCCTCTATTTTGTTAACGGCTCTGCAACAAAATTTCTTAATTATGTCAACAAACATCATTTGAAGAGGTTTTTGATACGCGATTTGTGCATCCACCTTAGGAGAATATACTTTTGCAAGAACAAATCTGATTTCAAGTTTACTGATGGCACTATAACCATGACCAATCACTAATTATTTGGCATGAACAAAAGAAGCTAATAATATTTCAAATGTCAGCAATTCCGCCTCTCATGCATTCTACAGACTCTGCACTAGCATAGCAGCATCGGTACTGTCGCATGTCTGAGGAACGATCACTAACCAGTAGCTGAAGTCCTTCTAAATCAAGAGCATAACTCCGCTTCAATATATAATCATACACATGGCATTCTGTAAAAATTGAAAATTTTGTAGCTAAGTAAGGATGAATAAAGCCCAAATCTCTGTTCAGTTCAGTTCAAAAGGCAAAGTCCTCAATATTTAATTTCAATATAGTACAAACTATATCTTATACAAGTTCAACTTGGTATTTGAAGAAGCTATATTTCAAGATGAGGGAGATAGGGTTTAGGGAAAGACAAGAAAGAGAAGAGAGAAAAATTAGGGTTCTTGAGAGGAGAGCTTGTGAGAGAGAGCAAAAATGGAGAGAGGAAAAATTGAGAGAGGAACCCAATAAAAAGAGGAAGAGAGGAGGAGGAGGGAAAAGAGAAGGAGGAGGGAAATAATTGAATTTTCCATCTCTTCTAAGGGTAAAACAGGAATTTTGGGCTAAAAAATTAACTTAGTTAACCAAAGTGATTTAGGGGACTAAATTGAAGTAATTTAAATATTTTGGGAGGCTAAAATTAAAAAATGAAGTTTTTAGGGATTGATGTTTAATTTTAAAAATGTAAGGGACCGATATATAAAAACTCCTAAAAATAAATAACTTTATATTTTTAAGGTTTTGAAGATGAAACGCGACTCTGATGGTTCGAGTTTGTCAGCTTTTACTTAGGTTTCAGTGGCTCGCGTTTATTTACTCTTGAGCAGATCTTTCATCTCTCAATAATTTAGAGCCAAAACGCGACTCTATGAGGGTCGCATTTTAGTCTTTCTTGGCTCAAAATGCAGATATCTCTATCTGGTTGATAATCCGCGCTTAATCATTTTTGGCTTGAACTATGAATTCCTCTTTTTCTTTTTTTTCTCAAAAATTTTGCCAACACTTACCGAAAACAATGAATTTTCTCAAAGCAAAATTACAAGTTGAAGTCTATGTCTGAAGACTTTACAATTGAAAGTGAATACTTATAATCAAAATACTCTTGGTGGTGTAACAGTGTTATAATTTTCGATATTTTAAAGGTAGCTAAACAACACAATCACAAAGGTCAAATTTTTGCACTAGTCTAGAATCAAGGAAAAAAACTCCAAAAGCAACTTTTCATACTTCGAAGAGGCTAACCAATACACCTATAAAGATTAAGAAAAATTGTAGATAAAACTTGAAAGATTATTTAAGGTTCAACAGTACACCTATAAGAGCCAAATTGCCGGAAGATGGTGATATTGAAAAATAGTTTGTTAAGTACAAGGTGTTGACCAATCAATGGGGAATCTCGAAGCTCAAATAAAGATGAACTTGAGACTATAGTCCTATGTAAGAATATAAGATATGAAACTAGCCTCACATTAAAAGTAAATCTTGCATCAACATTCAAAACTATAGAAATTTGAAAGCTCAATACACTTCTAAGGCTCTTTAAATGGTTCAATAGTACATCTATAAAAACTAAGTAATCAAGAATGTAGCGGCTTTAGAAGACAGTTTCACAGTACACTATTGAGATTGTAGTATACTATGAAAATTATAGAGCCAAAATCAAAAGAGTGCAAAGTATATCGAAATTCATTTCAAATTGACAATGAAGTTTCGAAAACTCTAGAAAGGATTTTGTAGACAGGTAAAAAAAACACGAGAGGGCTAAGAATTTCCTATTAAAAGCGTTTAAAATATCTGAGTGCGGCGGGAGGCTAATTCATAGCGCCAAAAGTTGGGCAGGGAGCTATCCATAGCGCCGGGCTGTGGATAGCCCTGCACAGAAAATTTGTGTGAGGCTATCTCATAGCCTTGCGCAACAATTTGAATGGTGGGTTAGCCCCACGTTTGACCCATTCAAGCCAC
Source organism: Dracaena cambodiana (assembly GCA_036321105.1). Classification (NCBI taxonomy): domain Eukaryota; kingdom Viridiplantae; phylum Streptophyta; class Magnoliopsida; order Asparagales; family Asparagaceae; genus Dracaena; species Dracaena cambodiana. The sequence goes on from JAYEPQ010000006.1 coordinate 38,876,813, forward strand.
TAAGTAAGGGCGGTTACGCCCCCATTTGCTCCAGCCACTAATTAAGAGCCGTTACACCCTATTATCTCTATTTAATAAGGAATGTTAATTCTCTTACGAAGGATATTAAAGAGGGGAGTGGTTACACCATTCTCAAGGTTATAAATAGCCTCAAAAAGAGAAGAAGAAAAACCCTTTCTGGCTGGATAAAGAAAAAGTGATTGTCAAGAGGAGACTTGCAGCGTCTACTCCATCCCCACAACTCGAGCCCAAGAAGGAGGTGATCAGATTGCCAATTGAAAGATAGGATCCATCTTCCATCACCATAATAAGCGACCCCACATCAAATAAAAGAAGATCACCGTTTAATCTCCTCCTCTCTGTCTTGATTAGAAAAATTTGTAATTTTCGCATATTCTTTATGCGAGTCTCATCGGTTATAAAGGAGACCTTACAATGGAGACAAACACAGATTTTTTTGGCAAACAATATGTTATCTGTCTCATTAGTAGAGAGTAGGCAAGTAGCATCTTTTATTGTTCCTTCTTCATTGTAACGATTTCTTCATATGCTTTAGATCAAGTTTAGGCCACAGAAATGATTGTAGGGATAATAATTCTGTTGTAGAAAGCCCATGCCCATTGAATATGACACAACTGCCAGCTAAGGGTCCAACTGCCAAACAATAGTTGTTCCATGGCCGATGGTCATGATTCTTTTCCTGAAACCTCATTATAATGCTTAAATTATTCTTCACAAGTTAGTTTGCAGAACTTCACACTGTATATATGATGATGGATATGGATATGGCTTGAAAAGCATGTATTTTACAATATCGACTTCTGTCTCAAAACTAGAGTTTTGTTCTATGTTTGTGTGTAGGATTCATGTGCAATCTTTCTGTGGAAATTGAACTATTTGATTTATCTAGTGATTTAGAAAATTTTAATAGTGGACGTTAGAGACCAGAAGACTGCCAGTTATTGGGCAAGATCGCTAGCCAGTGGCCCAATGATCTATGTTAATTCTGAGATTTTTTCTGGTGGAGTGTGTGGCATTCATATATCACTAGTTTTTTTTATTTTTTATTTATTATTATTTTTTTTTTAGAGATTATTACGACTCAAGATAAGTTCGAACTAGCTAGGTTATAGTCCTGGATACTCGTAATCTATGTTGGAATTAACACAGGGCTTGTAGAGGAAATTATTATGCAAACTGAAAAATGATTATCTAATTGAAATTTGGAATTTTGTTTGAATATTATGTTTGACGTAGGAACCTGTAAATCAGTATAGATCAGATCACCACCAGTTTATGACAGGAGTTACCAGCCAGCGAGGTCCTTCTCTGAAAGGTTTGTGATTGAGGATTCAAATGGTTTATCTGATAAAACAGTTAAGACTTCTGTAAACATAGATATCCTAGAAACATTAGGTGACATAAATTGGATAGGGGATTTGCATTAGGAACTCTGAACTTTTGTAAATCTAACTATGATAGTTAAACCCAATATTGAAAATAACACGTTATGAAACCCGTTATATTGTGTTACATAACCTAACAGAATCTCATACTACGTAACAACTGGAAATAACTCAATGCACCTTAACAGTATATTTTTTATATTATTTTACGTTATATTACGTAATGTTACGTTAAATTACGGTGTTATGTTATCTACAATTATCTTTTTAATAATTTATATGTTGTTGATTATTATTTTGATTATTAGCGAATTGCTGTAATTTTATTACTTGATTAGTTGTTGGCTTGTTTGATTGTTTATAGAATTGCTAATTTGTTAATTTACGATTGTTTCCTTATTTGCTTGTAAATTCTCTCTGATTGCTAAAATATCTTGTAGATTATATTTAATTTTTAATTAAACTGAATTCAATAATTACAAATAAGATAAATTAAATATTACAAAATATAAATTACAACAATGATAATAACTGAAATTGAAATAAAAAATTAGAATATTGTTTTCTTGTTTAAATGATGACTGAAATTACGATTACAAACTTAATATAATTTATGAAAATAATTATAAAATTTAATATAAAATTAGAATAGATTATGATTATAAAATGGTTTTATATTTTATTTTTAGATATTTCAAATTTATATTGCAATTTATAAAAATTATCTTATATAGTTATATTTATTTTTATTAAATAAGTATGAAATTGTATAAGCTACGTTATGTATTACATCATATGCGACATAACCTAGCAGAGGCAAAACGTTACGTTATCGTTATCGCTATTTTAAACATTGGTTAAACCTATCACATAATTTTCGCACAGACACTGGGCATATCTGATACATAGTACATGATAGTAACATATAAGAATGGCTAATCAATACCCATGATATAGTGGATATAATTACTTTGGAACATGATGACACAATCAATTCTCCAATAATATGAATATGTGTACAGTTCAAAACTAATTAGTTAATTAGCTTCATATTTCTAATTTTTGATCTTCAAGTTTAGAATTATTAATGGAGTTATACACTATATCAATATCACAAGCCAGGATATTTCTGAATAGATCATATATATCATGACATAAATAATACAGAGTTAATGGAGGAACTATATGATGAATACGAAATATATCATATAAGATTTTAGGTAATTGCAATTTAGAGACCAAAATTTTTTACTGTAGTAGTTCCCACTGCTATTAAACCATCTTCTCCATCTGATATGGAATATGTTCTGAGCCTTGCGGTGCATTCTGTTTCTGTACATGAATATTAGGCCAAGTCCTGGATATACATTGGCATTTATACAGTAATAAGAAATATATTATCTTATCTATTTATCTAGTTTCTACTATGTGTTGTTGGCAGTGAAAATTTCTGAATAAAAAGAGTTTTCCACAACAGAACGCGGAGCTAATCCATAGCTCCGCATTTGGCTATTTTTAGCCTCGCGTTTGAGTAAACGCGGAGATGTTCTACAGCTCCAAGTTAGCTCCGCGCACTGGTTATTTAGCGCCGCGTTTTGATGCGATTAAAGCTCCGCGTGAGCAGATAACCAGAATCTCAAGTTGATTGAGATTATGATTTGGGCTTATCCAAATACCAAATCAAGTCCAATCAGAATTAAAAATTAAGAGATTTAAATCAATATTAAATATTTGATTGGAATCCTTGATGAGAGAAAATTCTATTTAGATAGAAACTCTCAAACCCTTCTGGGGCTATAAATACCTTCCTGGTAAAACCCTAGAGGGGCTCTTCTTTTGGATCTTTTGAAAGTTTTGGTGAAGTTCAAGTTATACGTGAGAGCCTTGAACGAATCAAAACCAGAGATCAGAGGTCTTCTTCTTCCTTCTTTTGATCCTTTGGCAATTCAAGTACGCGAGAGAGCCTTGAAGCCTTTTGTGATTGTCTTCCTCTTAGAGAATTCAAGTTATGCATAGAGCCTTAGATTCGTGAAGAGCAAAGACAAAGAAGATCGTCTACAGTCGGCCGATATCTTCAAAAGAGAAGATTTCAACGTACCGATCGTCCACGGGAACTACTATAGATCCCATCGCCACTGATCCCACACAAACACATTGTAAAAGAGAGAGATTGAATTATAAGATCCTCTCGTTTGTTCTCTTTATATATATATCTTGTTCACTTCTATTGTAATTTAAGTTAATTCGATAGAAGGAAGTAAAGAAACTTTTGCGGCGAACAAACTGGCGACCACAGTGGGAGCCATCTCTTTCACTGATGAAGAGATTGTGGCGCAATCGGACGTTGACTTGATCGGATCCGAAGTAGACACGCTGGTTGTTGAAATCGACCAGTAGAAGTACGAGGAGTTCCTCTCCTCTGGATCAGGTGACTTGGATGAGACACGGCACTATCGTCATATGTACTCCAATACCCGAGTGACGGGTAAAAATGTATCCACCGAGAGACGGGAATCCTTGGAGACTGCGGCTATAGGGCCGGAGTTCACACAAGAAATCCTAGCCGAGGATGAGCTTCTGACTGTCGAAAAAAACCTAGGGACTGGATTGACCAAGAGCTAACTCCGAAACAGGAACCGAAGAGTGAGGCGTAGAGCCCTCAAAGCCCGCCTTGAACGCGGAGCTAACACCAGAGGACGCGAGGCTATGGTCCCTCGCAAACTGGCTCGCGCTACCCGTGAGACTAGTCTCTACTGCGTTAAACGCGAAGTTACAACTTGCCTTAAAAGCAAGGAAAAGCCAGCGTGTGATATTCCGCGCGAGGCTACTGTTGAGTCTAGCGAGAGACGCGAAGCCAGCAAGATTTGCGCTAGTCGCAAAATATCTGATACTCGCGAGAGACGCGATTATAAATATTCTGTAAAGCCAGAGTGTGATATTCCGCGCGAGGCTATTGCTGAGCCTAGCGAGAGACGCGAAGCCAGCAAGATTTGCGCTAGTCGCAAAATATCTGACACTCGCGAGAGACGCGAGTATAAAAATTCTTTAAGGCCAGCGTGTGATTCTCCACGCGAGGCTGATACTAAGCTAAGCGAGAGACGCGAGGCTACTTGCGAGAAACACAAGACTTATGACACTCGCGAGAGACGCGAGTATAAAAATTCTTTGAAGCCAGCGTGTGATATTCCACGCGAGGCTGATACTGAGCCAAGCGAGAAACGCGAGGCTAGTAATACTTGCAATAAACGCAAGACTTCTGATACCCGCGAGGAACGCGAGGACGATTGGCAAATAGTTGTCAGTCGTAAAAATCGTGCTAGGCGCGAAGCTATGATCTGCGTTAATCGCAAAGATAAGCCAGCGTGCAAGAACTCCTCTTCATGCGGGGCTATTATTCCAGAAGCTAAATTTCTGAAGACACGCCAAGCCAGCGAGAAACGTGAGACTAATGTGGTAAAACGCGGAGCTATTCTTCAGACTCGCGATATAAAATGCGAGGGTACTTCTAAGCCCCGCGAGGATCAATCCGACTGCATAACCAGGGCTGATCATTCAAAGAAGCTTCAGTGGGTTCTTAGACCCTCTCAAAAGTCAGATGGACTTCATGATTCCATGGTTAAAGACGCTGATCTCAGGGATTATCTCTCCAAGAAGAGAAGCATAGATCAACTTCAAAATGAACCTGTTTGTCACTGTCAGCAGCTCATGACGGCAGTGTCCGCTGTAATAGACAACTGTGACTGCATCAAGAGCAGGGTATCTGTGTTTGATCGATTGACCGAATCAGACAAGAACCCTACAAAGAAACCAAAGACTGCTTCCCTAAAGCACTGGAGAGCTATAACCTCCAACATGGTGGGGAAAGGAAAGAAAATTGTAGAGACGGATGATGATTCAGAATCGAGCGATGAAGAACCTCATCGTGTTACTCGACTAAAATCAGGAGCCGTCCCGCCTCGAAATTATAAGAGGCTCGCAAGGGGTTTTTACGATGAGGACAGTGATAATTCAGCTATAGCCTCACCTCGTTCCTCTACATCGTCTCGACTACAGAAGTCAGCATCTCACATGGCAGATAAATCTGATGATATCAATCAGAGATTTGAAGCTCAAGAAAGAATGATTCGAAAGCAGCAAAAGATGATTGAAGGCCTTAAAGTCATGCTATCAAGATTTGTTGAAGATAATGCCAAAAAGGGCAAGGAAACTCCAAATGAAGAAGAACAGGAGGAGAAAGCCCACTCGATGCATGAGGAAGAGGATAGATTTTCTTTTCATAATCCACATGAAGAAAAGCTTGAAAAATTACAGAATCAACTCGAAGCTTTGATGCGTAAAAAGGAGTTGAAAGAAGCAGGGGTCTCAAGACCATATCCTCCTGAATGGGATACGATACCATACCCACAGAAGTATAAGCCGCTCAAGTTAGAGCCATTCGACGGGAAGGGATCGCCCAGTCAGCATATATATTACTTCCTATCCCAAGCAGGACATTTAATGGGTAATAACCCCATCATGACCAAAGTATTCACAAGTACTTTGCGAGGGCTTGCCTTTACTTGGTTCATGCAGCTGCCCCCAGGTACCATTAATACCTGGTTAGATGTAGAGAAATTATTTCTTTCACGTTTCTTTGAGGATGATACCGAGATTACAGTTCATTCCCTCCTTGCAACTAATCAAGGGGAACAAGAAACGGTAAAAGAATTTATAGAAAGGTTCCGGGAGAAGTACGTGCATTGTAAACACGGAATGGTCCAGGAAACTCTTGTCGAGACTTGTCGACACAATCTTAAGACCAACGTGCTCCTAAAAATGGGGGCCATAGAGTCTAAGACATGGAGGGATCTGCTCAAACAGGGAGAGCAAGCTGAAGACTTGATTCGTCGAGTTGAAGAATCTCGCGGATCAAGAAGTGCTGGGGGTAGTAAGTCATACATCCAGAATAGCAACAAAAAGAATAAAGGAAAAGCAGTGATGGCATCAGAAGCTGCACCTCAGAAATCCAGCCCTCCACCGAAGCCGAAGCCCCAAAGTCAGCAGGGCCCAAGACAAAATAGACCGCAGCAGGAGAGAAATTATACTTTCAAAGCGGAACAGACGCCTATTCTCTTTCACTTGCTCCAGAAGAAGGGAATGCTAAAACTTCCGGAGAATAAGAAGCCAGAAGACGCTGGTAAGACTAAAGATCCTAACTACTGTCTCTATCACCGGAATGTTGGGCACCCTACCAGGGATTGTTTTCTCCTTAAGAACAGAATCCAAGCACTACTAGAAGCTGGAGTTCTGACGCTTAAGGAAGAGCAGAAGAAGGTCACTGCAATATGACAACCATAGTGGTTGGAACCCACGAGTTCCCCGCAGGAGTGACCCCAATCCCAAAGGGTAAGATGATCACAAAGAACCTTGATCCTCACAACAAAGCCTAAGAAGGACTTGTCCCTGTGACGACCCAAAAGGGGAAAGTTATGTGGGTTCATCCTGATTTGCTAGAGGATGAGCAATGGATTACTACAAGAGGTCAAGGGAAGAAGCGGACTGTTAATGCCATTTCTGCAGATATAAAAGAAGAATATATAGCTTCGGGAGCCTTCACAGATTCTGAAGAAGAACCCGAAACTATGACCACTCATCAAGATGGGGCAGGCCCTTCCGGTACTCGATCCGGGAAGACATATCTTAAAGACTACACTAGAGTAGATCCGAAAGACATCTATGCGGAACTCGCAAAGCCCGCAAAACAGAAAGGACTTCGCTTCCAGAAGAATCCTATTAGAGAGGAAGGAGCCAGCGAGACTACCTTCAAGTTTGATATAATTGCTCAACTGGCCAATATCCCAGCACGAGTAACGCTTTACGAATTGTTGAGATTATCAAAATCAACACGTGAAGCTCTAAGAGAGGCCTTGGCAGACTCTGAGTCATTCCTAGCTCAGATTATCGAGCCGGCCAATGAAGAAGAACAGGACTCTTGCCCCCGCTGTCACCAAGTGAGGAGGCATGTCCCACAAATCATCTTCTCTCCAGAAGACATGCAAGTGAGGAATATAAAGCACAACAGGCCTTTATATTTCACCGGATATGTCGGATCCTCGAAAGTGGACCGAATTCAGATCGATCCGGGTTCTGCACTAAGTGTCGTACCCAGAAGGTTGATGCAGCTGTTAGAGATTTCTCTCCATCGTCTGACACCAACCAATACAATGATATACGGGTTTAATGCCAATAATAGCCGTCCCCTCGGAAAAATCCGACTCCGATGTCAGATCGGGGATTTGAAGACGGAAGCTACATGCTATGTTATTGATGCAGATACCTCATACAACATTTTGTTGGGGCGGCCTTGGATCCACGCTCATATGATAGTCCCGTCAACTCTTCACCAATGCATGAAATATTGCGATGAGGAAGAAGAGGTCCGGACACTAATCGTCGACAAGCAACCATTCAAAGGAGTGCAGAATAACTTCACGGATGCTGCACTGTATAAACCAGCCCATGAAGTCTCCAATGACGATCCTAGCAAACCTCCAAAGCCCGATGACAGTGGCAATGAAGCCGACATTGAGTACGAGCTTCCTAGAGAAGACGATGGGGGTGACTACGAAATTAACCCTCACTTAGATTTTAATTTAAGTCTTGATAATATAGTGGATGTAATAGAGAGTGAATGGGTTATTAATGAAGACATAAAGTTAGCGTACGAGCATGCTGTAGCTACTGAGTCTGAACCACCCTCTTGTACTTCCACTGAAGTGGATGGCCTATCCGAACTTGAAGTTCTGGCGGCATATAATTTCCACTTAGGTCATCCCTCCTCTCTTGATCAAGAATAGCTGAGGAGAAAGGTCACTATTTCGAAGTGCCTCCTCGGTGAGGATCCCAAAGGCCGATTATGTTCGGCAGGGTAATTACGTCACCTCGGCGAAAACAAAGCAGTGAAAGTGATGAGCAAATATCACCCCAATTTCACATGTATGAACAAAAATCCCGCCAGATGATGGAGAAGATGGGTTATAATTTTATCCAGAAGCCGGGATTGAACTTTGAAAAAGGGCGACGGAATCTTATACCCTCGTTCAGGCCAAGAGGAAAGAGCCCTGATTATTATTAGAAGACTCGCAGGGGTTTGGGCTATGTATTTACTCCCCCCTCATCACCACTAAGAGATGAAGAGAGTTTTTCGGCCAAAGAAGATACATCTTCACCCAACCATGATTCGGATATAAGCACCGGTGCTTGGTTTCAGTCCTTGACGGCCAATATGGTTTCAACCGCATTAGCAAGCGACGAGGAACCAATCGATGTCCAAGATGATTCCTGGGCTAAGCATATGGACACTCTCTAGGACGTCCGCTTCGAGCAGCGTGATCCGTCCACTGAAGACAAATTGATACAGGTTAATATGGGAACGGAAGAAAACCCAAAACCCATCTTCATAAGCGATACACTAACTCCATTAGAAAAGGAGGAACTTATATCTCTTATCAAAGAGTATATAGACGTGTTCGCATGGAATTATGAAGACATGCCTGGGCTTGACCCTCAGATTGCCACACACCGGTTAAATATAAAAGAAGATGCCAAACCTGTTAAACAACAACAGAGGCGTTTTCGACCCGAGTTGATGGAGGCAATAGTTGTTGAGGTCAACAAACTTATAAAATCTGGATTCATCCGTGAAGAACAGCATCCGGATTGGGTTGCCAACATAGTGCCAGTTCGTAAAAAAAACGGCAAAATCCGGATATGCATCGACTTTCGGGATCTCAATGCTGCATGTCCCAAAGATGAGTTTCCACTTCCCATCACCGACGTGATGATAGACAATACTTGTGGCTACGAGAGGATGTCCTTTATGGATGACTTCTCAGGATATAACCAGATCAAAATGCACCCCGATGATGAAAAGCATACAGCTTTCAGAACGCCGCTAGGGGTATACTGTTATACGGTGATGTCATTTGGGCTGAAGAATGCCTGTGCCACTTATCAACGTGCGATGAACACTATATTCAAAGAACATCTGCGCAAGACAGTAGAGTGCTACGTGGATCACTTGGCGGTCAAAAGTAAAAATAAAGAGGACCACCTTCAGGACTTAAGAATGGTCTTCGATCTCATAAGGAGACATCATTTAAAGATGAATCCCACTAAGTCATTTATGGGGGTGTCGAGTGAAAAATTCCTTGGATTTATAATAACTTCAAAAGGGATTTTCCTCGACCCTGACAAGATAAAAGCAATTAGCGAGATGCCACCTCCCTGCAATCTTAAAGAATTGAGGGGATTACAAGGGAAACTTGCCTATATTCGACGCTTCATTTCCAACCTATCAGGGCGATGCCAGCCGTTCTCCAGACTTATGAAAAAGGGGGTTTCTTTTGTATAGGATGAGGCATGTCAACAGGCATTTGATGACCTTAAAGAATACCTCACCAGACCTCCCGTTCTTATGGCGCCGGTCCCTGGGCAGCCCTTCCTTATATATGTGAGGGCCATGGATAATGCCTTAGGAGCATTACTTGCTCAATATAATGAGCACAGCCATGAACATGCCCTCTATTATCTAAGCAGGACAATGATCGGAGTCGAACAGCGGTATACCCCGATTGAAAAGGAATGTTTAGCCCTAGTGTTCGCTGTTCAGAAAATGCGACACTATCTTTCTGGGCAAACGATTCATGTCATATCACGGGTTAGTCCCCTGAAGATTCTGATGACAAAACCGGGATCCTTAAATGGTCGGTTGGCAAAATGGGCATTATTGCTTTCGCCATATGATATGCATTTCGTCCCTCAAAAAGCCACAAAGGGACAGGCGATCGCCGATTTTCTTGCAGACCATCTAATCAGGTCTAATTCCAAACAGACGTCAGAGGTCAACGCAGTTACCAAGGAACAAAAATGGCAAATGTTCTTTGATGGTGCTACCAGACGATCTGCTGCTGAGTGGGGGTTGTGCCAATCTCCCCACATAAACATGTATTGCCTAACGGTTACTCACTGACAGAGCCGTGCACGAATAATGTGGCGGAATATAACGCACTCATTATCGGCCTGAAGATGGCTCTACAACTGGGGGTGAACTGTCTAGAGGCATATGGAGACTCTAAACTCATCGTCAATCAGATGACGGACGAGTATGAAGTCAGACATGAAGCCCTCATCCCCTATTATCAGCTAGCCATTGAACTGGCAGGCTGCTTTGAGCAATTTTACATCTCTCACATACCTCGGAATGAGAATGTATATGTGGATGCCCTTGCCGCATTAGCTGCAACATTGGAGATCCCGCTAGGCGAAGCTAAAAGCGTCACTATTGGAAGCAGAGAGCTCCTCCATCCAAATACTGTTCTTCAAAATAAAGAAGTATGCCAAGCAGACCTAACTTTGGAACCCCGTGATTGGCGATTTCCATTTGTGGATTATGCTTTACATGGGATATTACCAGAAGATCCTAAGGAAGCCACCTTAATAAAGAGGAAGGCCCAAAGATTTTATTATGACCATAAGCTTCAGATTTTATATAGAAAGTCAAGAGATGGTCTGCTACTACGCTGCATATCAAAAGCAGAAGCAGATGAAGTGCTGAGTGAAATACACGATGGAGTATGTGGAGCTCATCAGCCCGGTCCCAAACTTGGAGACCGTATAAGAAGGCTGGGATACTACTGGCCGAGCATGGTTACGGAAGCAATGACATATGCTAAACGGTGCCATGCATGCCAAATGCATGCCAATTTTATTCATCAACCCCAAGAATACTTGCACAATACCGTTGCAAGTTGGCCATTTGAAGCATGGGGGATGGATATTGTGGGGCCTATAACTCCCCCGTCATCCAGAGGACATCGGTTTATTCTTGCAATAACCGATTATTTTTCAAAATGGGCCGAGGCCGTGCCCATGAAAGAGGTGAAAACGAAAGATGTGATCAAGTTCGTCAAGCATCATGTCATTTACCGCTTTGGCGTCCCCCGACGGATTATTCATGATAATGGTCCGCAATTCATCAGTCAGGAATTCTCCAGATTCTGCAATAAGTTCAGAATCAAGGATATTGCTTCAACGCCATATAACCCCGCAGCTAATGGGTTGGTCGAAGCCTTCAACAAGACGATTATTAAACTCCTTCGGAAGTTCGTCTCTTCTAATAAACGAGATTGGGATGAAAAGCTAGGAGAATGCTTGTGGGCTTATCGCACCACTGTTCGCACCCCTACAAAAGCTACTCCATTCTCTTTGGTCTATGGAAGCAAGGCCGTCTTACCTCTCGAAGTCCAGATTCGTTCATTAAGAGTGGCCTTAGCCACAAAGATGACGACAGAAGAACGCCATCATCAAAGATTAAAAGAATTAGAGGCGCTGAATGAAAAGCGTCTCAGGGCTCAACAACAAATTGAGTTGTATCAAGCCCGAATCTCACAAACGTTCAATAAAAACGTTAAGCCAAGGACCTTTAAGCAAGGAGACTTGGTTCTGACTGTTAAAAGGCCAATGGTGCTAACCCACAAGACTAATGGTAAATTTGAACACAAGTGGGAAGGACCGTTTGTTGTGGAGACAGTATATTCTAGTGGAGCCTATCGATTAATGAATCAAAATGGCGACAGGATGATGATGCTGATCAATGATAAATTTCTGAAGAAGTACTATTCTTAAATATCCCTGAAGGTACGAGTCTCCCTTTTATTAGGCATGCGCAGTTTGGCGCCTCTGACCTAAACCTGGTGTGTTTGGTTCTCAAGTTTGAACCACCTCCAGTCTTTTCTTAGGCATGCGCAGTTTGGCGCCTCTGACCTAAATCTGGTGTGTTTGGTTCTCAAGTTTGAACCACCTCTAGTATTTTCTTAGGCATGCGTAGTTTGGCGCCTCTGACCTAAACCTGGTGTGTTTGGTTCTCAAGTTTGAACCACCTCCAGTCTTTTCTTAGGCATGTGCAGTTTGGCGCCTCTGACCTAAACCTGGTGGGTTTGGATCTCAAGTTTGAACCACCTCCAGTCTTTTATTAGACATGCACAGTTTGGTGCCTCTGACCTAAATCTGGTGTGTTTGGTTCTCAAGTTTGAACCACCTCTAGTATTTTCTTAGGCATGCGTAGTTTGGCGCCTCTGACCTAAACCTGGTGTGTTTGGTTCTCAAGTTTGAACCACCTCCAGTCTTTTCTTAAGTATGCGCAGTTTGGCGCCTCTGACCTAAACCTGGTGTGTTTGGTTCTCAAGTTTGAACCACCTCCAATCTTTTCTTAGGCATGCGCAGTTTGGCGCCTCTGACCTAAATATGGTGTGTTTGGTTCTCAAGTTTGAACTACCTCCAGTCTTTTCTTAGGCATGCGCAGTTTGGCGCCTCTGACCTAAACCTGGTGTGTTTGGTTCTCAAGTTTGAACCACCTCCAGTCTTTTCTTAGGCATGCGCAGTTTGGCGCCTCTGACCTAAACTTAGTGTGTTTGGTTCTCAAGTTTGAACCACCTCCAGTCTTTTCTTAGGCATGCGCAGTTTGGCGCCTCTGACCTAAACCTGGTATGTTTGGTTCTCAAGTTTGAACCACCTCCAATCTTTTCTTAGGCATGCGCAGTTTGGCGCCTCTGACCTAAACATAGTGTGCTTAGTTCTCAAGTTTGAACCACCATCAGTCTTTTCTTGGGCATGCGCAGTTTGGCGCCTCTGACCCAAACCTGGTGTGCTCAGTTCTCAAGTTTGAACAGCCCCCAATCTTTCTTTTAGGCATGTGTAATTAAGCGCCTCTGACCTAAAAGATATGAATTGCCCAAACGCCGACTAGGCAATGGGAAGAGAACCAGTTTCTCACCAACCCATCATACTGGGGTAAAAGTATGAATTGCCCAACGCCGATTAGGCAATGGGAAGAGAACCGGTTTCTCGCAAACCCATCATACTGGGGTAAAAGTATGAATTGGCCAACGCCGATTAGGCAATGGGAAGAGAACTAGTTTCTCGCCAACCCATCATACTGGGGTAAAAGTATTAATTGCCCAACGCCAATTAGGCAATGGGAAGAGAACCAGTTTCTCGCCAACCCATCATACTGGGGTAAAAGTATGAATTGGCCAACGCCGATTAGGCAATGGGAAGAGAGCCAGTTTCTCGCCAATCCATCATACTGGGGTAAAAGTATGAATTGCCCAATGCCGATTAGGCAATGGGAAGAGAATCAGTTTCTCGCCAAGCTCTTCATGCTGGGGGTAAAAAGTATGAATTGCCCAATACCGATAAGGTAAAGGGAAGAGGAAAAGTTTGACATTTAAGCCCAAACGAAATTCTCGACAACTCATCATGTTGAGGGGAATAACATGGCTAGCCCAACTCAAACGGTAGTTGGTAAAGGCTAATCAAATCCGTTGATAGCTGGGGGTTTGCTAAAAATCCCATAAACCCTGTCATGTTAAATTCTTACCTCTGACAGTATGGTTCTGAAAATTGTGCATAAAACGATACAGAGAGATAAATCATTTTGACAAAAAGTTATTTGTTGGGCAAGCAAATCTGTTTTGAAGCCGGCAAATAAAAGAGAGTCAAAATAATCATCTTTATTAAAAGGGTGAAGATACAAGAAGAATTTCGAAGAACCATCAAAGGTTATCTCTCTCCCGTTTATGAAGTTCTTATTACAAGGAAAATGAAAGAATAGAATGAGGAAACTATGGATCTCCCAGGAGCTTCAATTTATTTATCGTCTCATCCAAATTTCGACGATGAGATGACTCCACGGTATGTTGAGCCTGTCTACGCAACTCATCGTCATTTATTGCAAGTTGCTGCTGACGAGACTCTTCAATGGCACTATTCCTGTTCGTCTCCTCCTGCTTGACCTGTTCCTGTTGGAGAAGCAACATCTCCAGCTTCTTGACAGACTCCCCTAATCGGAGTTCATTTTCTATCAAGATGGCCCGAACTCTGGCAATCGTCTCCTGGGCTCTAGAGATGGCAGTTTGACTCTCCCCAATCTCAGAGTCCACCCTCCTCAGATCTCCGAGAATGGATTCCTGGCTGGTTTCGAGCTCTGTCAGCTCCTGAGACCATCTCTCTTCCTGCTGCCTTAAAGCATTTCTACGCGATGTTGATTCCGCCCGAAAACGCGCCAATTCTATTTCAGTGATCGCCTCCACATCCGCCTGGCGGAGAGTGTGTAGAGTGGTCACCTGCTCTTCTAAGACTGCAAGGCGAGCTCGGTAAGGAGCTGCTCGATCTCGTCCCCCAACTTCTTCAATATTTTCCAGATAGCGAGATAACAGTGGGCGTGCGAAGTTGAAGAAATCGTGGCCTGCCAGGACCATCTCGATACATCTCCTTAGCAAACGCATAAAATCAATGACACTGAGGTTGAAAAGCTCTTCAAGAGGACTTGCAGTGTTAGCAGGCAACACAGGCAATGCCGAGAAAGATGTCGCAGGCAGGGGAGCAGTAGCTACCAGAGCTGGAGAAGAAAAAGCCCGTCCTTGTACCAGATTCATGATGTGAGGAACCAGTAAAGCCAATGCAGATCTGGAGGAACTGGGAACCTGAAGGGAAGCGGCGCTAGTACGGATCACCTGGGCAGCGCCACCTACAGGAGAAGATGAAGGAGTATTTCCACCAGAAGCTCCCCCACTTGCGGAAGTGGCTTCGAACGAGAACTTTAAATTATCCTTATCCCCTGCTGGAAGACTTGAAGCAGTAGGAGTTGCAGGTGTCACAGCATCCACAATGATAGACGATGTTAGCACCGCTGACTGAGGAGCAGAAGGTGCACCGAAGATCACTGGAAAAGTCTCCCCGGAGCAAGCTGGTGGTGTTGGAGACGGCATACTTGGAGATGGTGTGGCCTCTCTTGCTGCGGCCGCAATAATAACTTCTGTTCTTTCATCACTCCCTAATTCATCAATGGGAGGAATTGATGAGGAAATTGGACATGTGGTCGGCGTGAAATAGTCAGCGTCAAATTCATTTGCCGAACCACCCACTGAACCAGTAGCGCCCGAATGGTCCACCCTGTCATCAGACTCCCCTGAGTAGTAGAATGCCTCGGCGAGAGAAGTTGACCACCTACATTTCAGGAAACCAGAAAAGCAGTGTTACGGTAAAATAATAGTGGGCAAA
Organism: Dracaena cambodiana; assembly: GCA_036321105.1. Classification (NCBI taxonomy): domain Eukaryota; kingdom Viridiplantae; phylum Streptophyta; class Magnoliopsida; order Asparagales; family Asparagaceae; genus Dracaena; species Dracaena cambodiana. The sequence goes on from JAYEPQ010000006.1 coordinate 38,892,319, forward strand.
AGATAAAATGCTAAGAGCCATACCAGGCGATACAAGTCCAATTGTCGGACTTGAAGGGGGAGCCATTGTCGTTTCCAACAATGTACCCGTCTCGCTACCCGTTGGTTACGCCACAGGTTCTGCAACAGGCTCTATGGCCAAAGGAGCCGAAATCTCAACGACACTTGGAGCTTTAGCAGGTTCATCCTCCCTTGCCGACGCTGAGGGTAGATCTGAAGCCAATAAGTCTGAAGCAAGTTTGACAGCCACTTCTTGGGGGGCTATCGAAGTTTCCTGAGCCAACTTCTACTTCTTACCGGGCATTTTCTTTAAGGTACCACGGCGTTTGAGAGTTGGACTCAAGGGACGACTGACAACAGGCTGGGGAGCTCCTCCAGCACCAGTATTGTTATCGTCATCACCGTCATCATCGTCGGACTCGCTGGCGTCTGAAGGCTCAGCCGCGGCGCCAAGGAATTCTTCCATTCCTTTTATTCTCACTCTAGAAGCACCCTGGCTGCTAATGTAGAAAGCCTCGATCTCCTTGCAACAACTGCAGTTGGAAGAGAAGCCGGGCACGTCAGCATTTGTAATGCTGAACCATGTGCAGAAGCTGAGAGTCATGGCCAGCTCTGGCGACTTCTGGGGTAAGGTGAATTCAGCTTCGGTTCCACCTACCGCAAAATGGAACCAGCCACGGGCACCTTCGTACAAATTCCCCTCGTAAGCAAGATTCTTGTTCGGATTACCCACGAAGAGTTGAGAGTATCCGAACTGGCGAGCAAAGCGACTTGGGATGTACGGTTCAATTAGACACTTGATATCTTGACGATATACCAAGTGTCCAGAACGGATATTGAGGAGCCACCAGAACGCTCCCGTAGATAAAGCAGTAAAATTATCTGCTCCCACAGCATCCTTCAGTCTCAACCCATATCCTCCGCCTGGAAAGTCAGGAAAACACCGGAAGATCTCATAGTTCTGAAAGCTACGAAGAGTCTTCCGAATTTGGGACATATAATTGTGCTTCCATGAAGAGCGTTCATACAACTCCACAAAGAAGCACTTCTCACCCGAACGGCGTTCAGCCGCACTCATCAAGGAGGGGCAGTGCAAGACGAGTCATGCCATTAAATAAATATAAGGAAGCTCCACCCTAGGGTTTGGAGTCTTCGGCTGGGCAGTCTCCTTCGATTTGCCCTTTCCTTTCCCCTTGATCTTATCAGCGGGGAGAAAATCATGACAGAGTGTCCGCAATCCATGTTGCAGATTGCACACCATAGCAGGAAGAAGTCCAAGGGGTCGGCCATATGCGAGAAGAACCGCTGGATATACCACGGTCATTGCGATTGCTTCTTTGGGCAATGACGGCACGACGCATCTCTTCAGCCACAACATCAAAAACCTGGCGATGAGACCTCTGTTGGAGACCGGAAACTGGGCTTGATAATGGTAGCTCTTGAATGAAGTGCCAGGACCGTATCCATTCTCATTGAAGTCAGTGGTATAATATAATAAGTAATGGCCCCTGACTATACGTTGATCGATGTCTGAGATGGAGACAGAAGGATGGCCATGGATAGTTGTCAAGCTATCCTTAGAATTCAAATTGGTAAAGAGGTACTCGGCCCATTTCTTGTGGCCGATACCATGATTACACGCACCTGCCAGGTCAGCGCAAATGCGGTAGTAGCACATCATTTTCTAATATGTCGCATAGACGCGCTCATCCCTTACCATCAGCATATTCAATTCTTCGGTGGTGGGGATATATTCTTCATAGGGGACTTCACCCATGGAAAGCCCGGAAACCTCGAATATCTCGTGGAGAGCAAACCCTAGCTCATCCACTGGTGTAAAGAGAGTGCAGGTCTCGGGGTTATACATCTCCAAGAGGCAGAAGAAATGATAAGCACTCTGCAGGAACCCGAACTGGACGTTCCTGATGGCTTTATATAAGCCGATATCCTTTAAGATGGACTCGTGGGAATCCAACATGTACTGAACAAGGCTAGCCCACCACATATTACTAGAAGAATGAACCCAGCCAGGCATCCTAAAGTCGCTAGCCGGGTACTGACCATCCTTCGCCAGAAACTCACTTAAGAAAGTTCGTGCGCGGGATGGGACTTCTCCTACTGGAAGCTCCTTGCCAAATCGGCCTGAAAGCAAGCCAGTAATGAATCTTGGGGGACCATCTTGATAAACCCCTTGTGCACCAAATTTGCCTGTTGGGACGCCATCTTGCTCTTGAGTTAGTCCCCATTTTAATTTCCGAGGCATCGCCAGCCTCTGAAGATAGACCAGAGGATAGCTACGATCAATTCTAGGCAGAAACATCAGCATTTCGCCTGAGTTATATAACCAAACGCACTCCTCTTCAAAGAGGATCTTATCTGATTGATCCATCTGGTCTCCAAAGAGGAAGGCCAGTTTCTCCATCGCCTCTCTATTCAAAGTTTCGAAGGCTGCATTAGTTATAATTTCTCGCGCAGTAGTGGGGTGATACTTGATCAACTTCTCCTTGCGCTCCTTCGGGTCTGGCTTATATGAAGCCAAGAAAGTGGTGAAGCGAAATTGGCCGGAGGGATCAGAACCCCCAACAAAGCCGAAGTAGTTCTTGTGGGGAAGAGTTTCCATCGAATACCCTACTGCAAAAAGAAAGCACAGTTAGAGAAGTTTCTATAAGACAGAAAATTTCTCTAAGTATGGACGCGCGAAACTAAAAATTAGAACGCGCAAAGCTAAAAATAGCGTCGCGCGAAGCTAAAAATTAGACCGCGCAGAAGTCAAAATAGCCTCGCGTTTCAGCGCGACTGCTACTTAAAATAGCCTCGCGTTTCAGCGCAACTGCTACTTAAAATAGCCTCGCGTTTCAGCGCGACTGCTACTTAAAATAGCCCCGCGTTTTAAAACGAGAGGATGATGCGATAACTTCGCGTGAGAAGAAAGCCAGAGGCTTTTTTTTTTCTCCAAGCCATATGGCCGAAGTACGGTGATCTCGCCGATGAAGGAAGTGATTAACCGGTTAGAATCAAACCAAATCACTCTAAAATATCCTAAAGAGTCTCGATAGAGTGATTCTTACCCCCAATAGGCGAAACGTGGGCTGGCGCGTCGCCGCCATGGCCGCTGCCACCACTGCTTGCACCAGTCGCCGATGATGGAGCTACACGAGAAGTAGCACGAGTTTTGGGTGCCATTACTTGAAACTTGAGGAGAATCGACGGGAAATTGAGAAGAAATCGGAGAACGTTAGGGTCGCCTGAGCTCTGATCGTCCGAATCTCTAGGGTTTCTGGAAAATTCTCAAGTGAAGTGAGAAGAAAAAGAAAAGAGATTTCATTTAAATGAGGGAAACTGCCTCTTGGAATTCGGTGCGGATTTCGAAGAAAATGACGGGTCAGTTACTCTCCAAAACGTGGAGCTATTAGCCTCGCGTGATAAAGTAAACAAAAAGTGGAGATATTAACTCCGCGCTACACTGCGCAACTCCGCGAAACGCGAAGATAACTTGGTATTTTAGCTTCGCGTTCTCATGAAAAACTTGGATTTTTGGCTAAGTTAAAGATGATCCCTATCCGATCACTTCAGCAAGAGATTACAAAGAGGGAGTTATAGCTCTCACAAAAGCTTTTACATGATCAACTCATCAATAACCGAACAGTAAGACTTCTCTACGGGGTGTTGAAGCTCAGTTCCCTGGTTCACATGCAAAAGAACTCCAGATTTCTCGACGAGGTGTTGAAGCTCAGTTCCCTGGTTCACATGCAAAAGATCTCCTCTGAAAATGCCAATTCGGATCTGTCATTTGAAATGAAGCACGAGAGGAAAGGGAAGTGCTACAATGAAGCACAAGCTGAACTGCAAGTGCTGTATTGAAGCACAAACTGAACTACAAGTGCTGCAATTCCTTACTTGAGCTTACGGCTCCTTCAAGAGTTTATCTCTCGGAGCCAGAGTTTGAAACCTGCAACTATGTTGTAAAGCATATACTTCTGGCTTTGATGTGTTATATTTATTGCAAGCGTACAGTATCGTTGTAGCGCTGTACAGGTCGTCTCACAGGGATCTAGGGTGTTTCTGCGTTCTTACTTTCTCTATAGTTCAACGGACTAACCAAAGGTTCTAGGTTGAGGTCGAATTTATCTAAGTAGCCTAGGATTTAGAATCCACTAATTTCCTACCATGTTCTTACTTCTAATATTTTCTTCTATCATAAAAAATTCGATCTTTTTAGTTTAATTTTTACTTAAAGTGCCCTAAGCATGAGCTATCAAGTGTTGTGCAAGTATAGCTCATCAAAGGATGCTACTTCTTATAAAAATAAACTAAATATTGTAGATAATTCAAATAAAATAGTAAAACCAGCAACCCCAATCCCTAACTAAGCATAGATTATCAAGAATCCTAATTCAAGTATAACCTATCAAAGTTCTAAACTTCGGGTCCTCGTATTTTAATGTTTCATTTGAAAAATCATGGCTTTTATTAATTTTATTTAAGAAGAAAAATATTAGAAAATAATTACATGGTGGATCTTAGTTTCATCTACATCCTAGGGCTGATCTAATTAGCTACTCATGATTTTTGCGAAGAAAGATCAAATTTTAATTCATACAATGATAAACCCTAATCTAGAAAGCAGTAAACCCTAATCTAGAAAGCAGTAAAATTTATGCAGAACGAAAATAAGAATATCCAGAGCAATGGGTTACCTCTGATCACGGTGTTGTGCCGTCAACCTTCAGTAAAAATCCCAAATTTATTGAACAGAAAAATCGCGTACAAAAATAATTCCAGAATCCAGAATCCCCTCAAAATACAAGGGTTGGCTCTTAAATAGGTCTCGGAAACCAAACCCTATTTCTAACCAGTTTAAAAAAACTATAAAATTACATTTAAGCCTACGACGAAAATTCCTCTGCGAACGCTACAGTGTTACCGCTATTTAGCGGTAAAAACCGCTATTTAGCGGCTAAATATTGAGAAATTGTACTGAAATTTCTTCTACAGAAGTATCTTCTCTTGTAATATTCAATTTATTAACTTTATTTGACTTATAATTCCTGCAGTACTTTGATGTTGTAGTCTTGCCCGATTTAGAAACTTTTCGGCGTTTGATTTCCTAGTCCAACTCTTGTTTCATGTCTCCTCCTTGTATAATTCGGATTACCTGCAAAAGACACTAAAAATACCCGAGTAGCATTTATTTATACACAAAAATAGATAAAGTATGAGAGGAAAAATACAATATATGATATTCATCACACCCCCACACCTATCTTTTGCTAGTCCTCGAGCAAAACCTAAATCTAAAAAGAAAAATAAAAATCCTAACTCACTTTCGCAGGAGTCGCGATTGCACTTAGCACGTGCAACAAGCCTTTAAACCCCTAGGTTACCCTAGTGGACGAGTTGTGTCTCGTGAGGGTTTGCAGTGAATATACCCACAAAATTCAAGAAGAAAATAGATTAAGGAATAAAGAAGAGAAAAATAAGGATAACCGAAAATTAAGAAAAATAAAAATTTTATACAAAAGAAAGAAAAAATCTTTTTTTTTTATATTTTCGTCAATTGGTCTCACTAATATACAAACTTAAGAACGCATTTAGATTATCAATTTTTAAATCGAGCATCATATCAGATACACTTATCATTTTAATCAAAAATTTAAATCTTATCTTTCAATACCTACTAACAGATAATTTATTGGCTCCTATACATCTACGTGCATGTGTGATAGTCTACTTTGGTTTTTGGACTCCAACTCTAACTCATGATTCATCTCCTCTCTCATAATTTTTTTTTATTAAGAATATTTCACCTTTCATGCGAGTATTCACGCTTGCTTAGGCGCAAAATACCCCGATTACTTAGTTCATACTCTTTTTTTTTCTTTTTCTTTTTTTTTTTTTTTTTTTTTTTTTTTTTTAAGAATATTTCACCTTTCATGCGAATATTCACGCTTGCTTAGGCACAAAATACCCGATTACTTAGATCATACTCTTTTTTTTCACTCTTGAGGCTATTGCCTTAATACCAGGCGCACCCCATTATTTTATCACTCTCGAGGCTATTGCCTTAGGCTCACCCCATTATTTTATTCTCACTTTTTTTTTTAGAGAGAGAAAACTTACTCATTCGTTATTATCTTTATCTTTAACCTAATAAACTATTGTGAGGTGAAAAATAGATGTATAATTGCCTCAAAACTACTGTTAGCGATATTTATTTTTCGAATTTTAATCTTTTTCATAAAATTCAAAGTGTATCGTCCAATTTACTCTCATATCCAATTTTAAATCTAAATTGATTTCCTTTATCTATAATTAGTTTGATCTATTGACGAAAATAAATTTTTTTTTTTTTAATCTTTTTGTTGGTCACCCTAAAAACTACCCAAAGTGTAAAATAAAGAAACCCAAAAACCTAAAAAAAATAAAATAAAATAAAATAAAAATAAAACCCTAAAAATCCTAAAAAAAAATAAAAATAAAAATAAAAATAAAATAAAATAAAATAAACATCTCTTAATACACTCCCCCACACCTAAACTTGTGTATGCCCTCATACACAAATCATTGGTGTTGTCCTCTTTGCCTTCTACTAGATTCACCATGTGCAGGACGTGCTTGTGCTGTAGAAGACTCACCCCTATCAATCTGTTTCAACCGGTGCCAAATTTTTCCAAGACCTTGCCAGACAACGTTGATTTGCTCAGTGGGATCAGCTGGCAAGTCTTGGTCAAAGAAGGCATCATCCTCCTCCTCTTGTGTCAAGTCAGTGGCATATATATCCTCGTTATCAGCATGTCTGTTCCAATCTTCTGGAACAGCAACATGATATGTCAATGAAATATGTTCGGTAGTGATCAACACGCGTGAGGGTGCGTATGCGTCAAATTCGGCACTAGATATAAACTTGCGACACAACTGTGTAATTAAACACGGCAGAGGCAAACTAGACCTCGACCGCATCTTAGCATCAATAATAGTGTCGAGTAGTTGTGTGCACATACAGAAGTGAGTATCTTGATGCATAATACAATCAACAACATAAAGTGTGGGCGTATAAAAAGATGACATATGTGTAATGCCCATAACATTAGTGTTGACCCAGCGGCAAGTTGCGTGAATATTTCGGTAGAGTGTCTTGCTGCTGATCCCTTTATCACGTGCTATTTTGCAGTTTGGGCCCATCTGTGTAAGATAGTCCTCAATCCTACCAGGAGTGTGATTCCCGGTATGAAGGAGGATACCCGTAGAAGTTGAGATGGCCTCTGCGTGCATTTCATATAATTGGCCGCGCCAATGGAGGTTTATGGTTTTGCGATCGTCCGAAATGTCGGATTTCGCAAAACTCGCATAAAATTCCTCCACCAACTCTGGGATGTAGAATGCATTAGATGAATAAATGAGGTAATTCCAACCCAGAGTTTCTATTGCAGCGGCAAAATAAACACTAAATGCCACAAAAATTTCTCCAAAAAACTTCTCACAAACAAATCTACCCATGATATCGTACTGTAACTATTAATTTGCAATATGATCAACCCAGTAAACTTATAGAGGAGAAATATTACCTTCCCTGAAGATTCAGGGGGAAAATCCACAAATTTACCGCTAAATAGCGGTAAAAGCCGCTGTTTGGCGGTTTATTCGTCACGTCTGGCTGGGATCTTCGGGTAGAGTCTCTAAGATAGTGAGATGAATCTTTTGGAACCAACTGATCAGGGCAAATCCTGAAGATTATACACTGTCCTGCAAAGAGAGACAAAAACCAAAAGGAGGAAGTGGGAAAGAAAGGGGGCAGCTAGGGTTTTGGATGAAATGATTTGGGGGAAGATGAGGGCTGCTTGGATATATATAGAGATGGAAAATTACCATTAGATCCTCATCTTTCCCTAATTTTGCTTTAAAACCCTGCATCACGTTAGTAACATAATATACATGCTATTATACACATGACTACATGCCTTTATGCATAGATTGGATCGTGAAGTGTCACGACCTCTACGTTATCGCTCACTCGAGATTCTAAAAATGGTTTTAGTCTGTGACCGTTTACTTTGAATAAATTACCATTTTTAGGATCCTCGAGATCAACTGCACCGTGATGGTGCACTGTCCGTACTATGTACGGTCCACTCCATCTTGACCTCAATTTTCCTGGGAATAAATGTAGCCTCGAATTATATAAGAGAACTTTTTGTCCAGGTGCAAATGACTTACGAATGATTGCTTTGTCATGAAACACTTTTGTTTTCTCTTTATAAATCTTGGCACTCTCATATGCGTCCCGTCTTATCTCATCAAGCTCATTAATTTGTAATCTCCGCTGCTCGCCAGCTTTTTCGAGCTCAAAATTTAGAAATTTAATTGCCCATAAAGCTTTATGCTCAAGCTCCACCGGTAAATGACACGCTTTTCCAAATATCAAACGATATGGAGACATACCTAGATTAGTCTTGTAAGCAGTACGGTAAGCCCATAATGCATCAGCTAACTTACAGGACCAATCTTTTCTATTATGATTTACTGTTTTCTCCAAAATCAGTTTGATTTGGCGATTGGAAACTTCCACTTGCCCGCTAGTTTGTGGATGATATGGTGTGGCTAACTTGTGGGTAATGGAATATTTCCGCATAAGCGCCTCAAATGACCGGTTGGTGAAATGGGTACCATTATCGCTAATAATAGCTCGAGGAATGCCAAATCGAGAAAATATATTCTCTTTCAAAAACTTGACAACTACTTTGTTGTCATTCGATTTTGTGGCTATTGCCTCTACCCATTTAGAAACATAATCAACAGCAACTAATATGTATTGATTTCCAAATGAGTTGGGTAACGGTCCCATAAAATCTATACCCCATACATCAAAGATTTCGACCTCAAGGATGGGTTGCAGAGGCATCATATTGAGCCGTGAAATTTTGCCAATGAATTGGCATCGTGTGCATACTTTGCAATATTCCACGGCGTCTTTGAAAATAGTTGGCCAATAGAAACCACTCTGCAATACCTTTTCGGCCGTTTTCCTGGGACCAAAGTGTCCTCCACAAGCTAGATCATGACAAAAAGAGAGGACACTTTGTATCTCATTGTTAGGTATGCATCGACGTATGATTTGGTCTGGACAACATTTGAACAGATATGGTTCATCCCAGTAAAAGAATTTTACTTGGGATAAGAATCTATATCGATCTTGCTTGGACCAATGGGACGGAATCTCCTTAGTCACAAGATAGTTCACAATGTCAGCAAACCATGGTTCGTGCATCAATGCAAACAGTTGCTCGTCAGGAAATGATTCATTTATGGGGCACAAATTAGTTGGAGCATTGGGCAGACGAGACAAGTGATCAGCTACTGAATTATCCGCACCTTTCTTGTCTAATATTTCAAGATCAAACTCTTGTAGCAAGAGGATCCATCGAATAAGTCTTGCTTTTGCATCTTTCTTGGTTAACAAGTATTTCAAAGCAGCGTGATCGGTGTAAACTGTAATTCGTGATCCAATCAAGTAGGAACGAAACTTCTCAAGTGCAAAGACGACTGCCAGAAGCTCTTTCTCTGTGGTAGAGTAGTTCAACTGGGCGTCATTAAGTGTCCTACTTGCATAGTAAATCACATGTGGCTGCTTATTAATACATTGACCAAGGACGGCACCGATAGCGTAATCAGATGCATCACACATGAGCTCAAAGGGTAAGCTCCAGTCTGGCGCATGAATAATAGGAGTGGTGGTCAGCGCCTTCTTGAGCTGCTCAAATGCTCTTAGACAATCAGGTGTAAAATTGAATGGTATTTCCTTGGCTAGTAGATGTGTCAAAGGCCTAGCAATTGTGCTAAAGTCTTTGATAAATCTTCTATAAAAACCAGCATGACCAAGGAAGGATCGTATATCTTTCACTGATCGCGGAGGTGGCAGATTATTGATGAGGTCTACCTTAACTTTGTCAACCTCGATACCATTCTTCGAGATGACATGCCCTAGCACTATGCCATTTTTGACCATAAAATGGCATTTTTCCCAATTGAGTGTCAAATGCTTCTCATTACAGCGTGTGAGAACTAACTCTAGATGATGCAGACACTCTTGGAATGAATCTCCGAAGATAGAAAAATCATCCATGAAAATTTCAAGAAATCGTTCAACCATGTAAGAGAAAATACTTACCATGCATCTTTGGAACGTGGCAGGTGCGTTGCATAACCCAAAAGGCATGCGTCTATATGCAAAGGTGCCGAATGGACATGTGAACGTGGTCTTTTCTTGATCCTTCGGAGCGATGGGAATTTGGTTGTAGCCAGAGTATCCATCTAGAAAACAATAGAACTCATGTCCAGCCAACCGTTCCAGCATCTGATCAATGAATGGTAAGGGGAAGTGGTCCTTCCTAGTTGCAGCATTAAGCTTCCTATAATCAATGCAGACTCGCCATCCCGTTTGCAAACGCGTCGGGATAAGTTCATTTGCATCGTTCTTGACTACAGTGATTCCGGATTTCTTAGGTACTACTTGAACTGGGCTTACCCATGCGCTATCAGAGATAGGATAGATAATCCCATTGTCAAGACACTTAAGAATATCCTTCCTCACAGCTTCTTTCATTACCGGATTCAACCTACGCTGAGGATCTCTTGTAGGTCGTGCATTGTCTAGCAAATGAATTCTATGCTGCACTATAGAAGGACTTATCCCCTTGATATCAGCCATACTCCAGCCTATGGCTTCCTTATGTGCTTTCAACACTGATATGAGTTTTTCCTCCTGAGCGCCAGTCAATTCTGCAGAGATAATGACTGGTAGTGTGTCGTGTTCACCCAAAAAAGCGTACTTGAGATGACTCGGAAGGGTCTTCATCTCAAACTCAGGTGGACACTCAATAGATGGTCGTAACTGAACTCGTGGTTCAGTCATCAATGGCTCAGGTGGAAGTTTCCATTGCGTGGAAGACACATAATTAGATGATTCATCGAGCGTCTCCAAGAATACACTCTCATCAACTAAACCATTCAGCTCGTCAAAGAATTTCTCCTCTTGGTGTTCACTGGACAATCCTTAGATCATATTCACTTCTAGGGGCTCGTCATGTGGATCACTCGGTTGGCGCCCTAGATTGAATATATTCAAGTCAAGTGTCATATTTCCAAAGGAAAGTCTCATCGATCCACTCCGGCAATTGATAACAGCATTAGAAGTGGCCAAGAATGGACGTCCCAAAATAACTGGGATACAATGGTGTGGATTCACCACAGGTTGAGTCTCGAGGACTATGAAATCAACTGGGAAGATAAACTCCCCAATCTTAATCAAGACATCCTCAATCTCTCCCATAGGTGTCTTCACAGATCTGTCAGCTAACTGCAACGTAATCCTTGTAGGTCTCAACTCTCCCAGTCCTAACTGCTGGTACACCGAATAAGGAAGCAAGTTGACACTTGCTCCTAGATCTAGTAGAGCCCTTTCAATCACTGTAGTCCCTATAGTACAGGAGACAGTAGGACTTCCAGGGTCTTTATACTTTACAGGTGCTGACTGAGAGATGATGCTAGATATGTTAGCAGCTAGGAAGACTTTCTTTGGAACATTGGTTGTTCTCTTCTTTGTGCATAAATCCTTTAAGAATTTTGCATAAGCAGGTACTTGTTGGATTGCATCAAGAAGAGGAACATTGACCTTAACTTGCTTGAATAACTCAAGCATGTGCTCCACCTGAGGAGAATTTTTCTTCAATCGATTTGGATAGGGAGCCTTTGGCTTATAAGTATGGTCAATTGGAGGATCATAATTAGAAGGATCAGATTCTTCTGTCGTGCCAGTGGGTAGATCGTGGGATGATGATGATGAATCATGAGGTGGGGATGGAATCGTGGTATCAGGGAGTGTAGCTTGCCGTACAATAGGAGTGGAATCAGGTGGCATGGCTACATGATTGTAAACCAGTTTGCCAGATCTAAGTGTGTGAATGACATTAATTTGGTTGACATGCGACTGATTCAAATTTGAGGAACTGGCATTAGGATTTGTTATGGGTTGACTTGGAAAAGTGCCCTTGCCACGTTCACTCAATTGATTTGCTAGTTGTCCAACCTGCTGCTCTACACTCTTAATGGATTGAGAGTTTACGAGCAGGTGCTGATCTGTTCTTTGAATGAAATCAGTTGACACTTTCATAAGATTCTGCATGTATGTGTCAAGGTTGGACTGAGACTTGAGAAGAGTTTCAACATTCTTCTCAAGTGATTGAAGTCGCTTTTCTTGATCATTATTAGACCCCTGTTGTGGATATGAGTGATTTTGTGCAGGTGGTCTATTCTGGTTGTTCCCATGATTTGAAGTAGTTGGGTGTTGATAAGCACCCATATTTGGTCTTGGGAACTGACCAGTAGCTGGAGGCTGCATGTTAGAGTTCGGGGCTCCCTGATATTGCCCTTGACCCCATGAGAGATTTGGATGGCTCCTCCAGTCAGGATTGTATGTTGGAGCGTATGGATTATTGACGGGTCTTTGATACATAGCGTTAGCTTGCTCAAGTGTAGGACCCGTAGGATTTACTAACAATGGACACTCCTCCATAACGTGGTTGGGAATTCCGCAATTAAAGCATGTGGGACTTTGGAGTTGATTCACTTGACCCACTGGTGGAGACTGAGCACTAGGAGTCTCCAGTGCCTCAATTCTTCTCATAAGAGCTGCGATCTTTGCTTCAGCAGCTATAGAGTTGTCGACGCTATGGATCCCACTCTTTTGAGCAGAAGTTGATATACTGGACTTCTCAGTGGAACTCTCCCACTGCATAGTCTTCCATGATAAGTCCTCAGGAAAGTCCCATGCTTCATCCTCGTTTTTTCTCATAAACTCCCCTTGACACATGGATTCTAGAAGAGTTTTGGATGCGTAATCAAGTCGTTCATATATGATCTGACACAACCGCCACTTTTCTATTGCATGGTGGGGGCATTGAGCTAATAAATCCTTAAATCGTTCTAAGTATTTCCAGAAGGGTTCTCCTGGCACTTGACGGAATTGATTAATTTAATTTCTGATTCGTGCCGTCTTGTGCGTAGGATAATACTTCTTGAGAAATACTGTAACGAATTCATCCCAAGTAGTGATTGAATCAGTAGGCATACTGTACAACCACTTCTTGGCATTATCCTTAAGTGCAAACGGGATGAAACGGAGCTTAATTGCGTCCTCCGATAAGTTTTGCAGTTTAATCATTACGCATACTTCTTGAAATTCACTGATAAAGAGATATGCATCTTCTGAATCAGAACCAGTGAATTTGGGAAGCATACTAATGTACTGCGGTTTTAATTCGTAGTGATTACCCGCTACGTGTGGAAGTTTGATGCATGATGGTAATGATGTACGCAACGGGTAACATCGATCCTGAAGGATCGAGATCGGCTGGTCCATCTTGTCTCCCATGAACAAATCTGATCTCACAAGTCGACCAAATTGATCACGGGTCCAATGTGGCATGAACCAGCGACTGTGAGTGTATGCGTGAACTTCCTAAACTAATGCAAGAAGTGGGGTGTGATGAAGAGATAAAACGGTGGAATGATATGAGCAAATAAAAATGTGGTTTCTACTGTTCCTAATTTTTTTTATTTTTTTTTAATTTTTCTACACAACTAGGAAATAAAAATACAGCAACAGAGAAAATTGGGGTTCCAAACGTACCTCTTTGGCCGCCAAATGGCGGTTCTACCCGCTAAATAGCGGCGAAAATAAAGAAGTATATTCTGATATTTTTTTCACTTGGTCCAGAGGCTCTTCCAATTCTTTCAATCTTCCTGTATCTGCACTTCCTATTTCCTGCACACTTACACACACTGTTAACCCATAAAATGCTAGAAAAAGCAAGAAAAACACCATCGATCCCCGGCAACGGCGCCAAAAACTTGATGTGTTATATTTACTGCAAGCGTACAGTATCGTTGTAGCGCTGTACAGGTCGTCTCACAGGGATCTAGGGTGTTTCTGCGTTCTTACTTTCTCTATAGTTCAACGGACTAACCAAAGGTTCTAGGTTGAGGTCGAATTTATCTAAGTAGCCTAGGATTTAGAATCCACTAATTTCCTACCATGTTCTTACTTCTAATATTTTCTTCTATCATAAAAAATTCGATCTTTTTAGTTTAATTTTTACTTAAAGTGCCCTAAGCATGAGCTATCAAGTGTTGTGCAAGTATAGCTCATCAAAGGATGCTACTTCTTATAAAAATAAACTAAATATTGTAGATAATTCAAATAAAATAGTAAAACCAGCAACCCCAATCCCTAACTAAGCATAGATTATCAAGAATCCTAATTCAAGTATAACCTATCAAAGTTCTAAACTTCGGGTCCTCGTATTTTAATGTTTCATTTGAAAAATCATGGCTTTTATTAATTTTATTTAAGAAGAAAAATATTAGAAAATAATTACATGGTGGATCTTAGTTTCATCTACATCCTAGGGCTGATCTAATTAGCTACTCATGATTTTTGCGAAGAAAGATCAAATTTTAATTCATACAATGATAAACCCTAATCTAGAAAGCAGTAAACCCTAATCTAGAAAGCAGTAAAATTTATGCAGAACGAAAATAAGAATATCCAGAGCAATGGGTTACCTCTGATCACGGTGTTGTGCCGTCAACCTTCAGTAAAAATTCCAAATTTATTGAACAGAAAAATCGCGTACAAAAATAATTCCAGAATCCAGAATCCCCTCAAAATACAAGGGTTGGCTCTTAAATAGGTCTCGGAAACCAAACCCTATTTCTAACAAGTTTAAAAAAACTATAAAATTACATTTAAGCCTACGTCGAAAATTCCTCTGCCAACGCTACAGTGTTACCGCTATATAGCGGTAAAAACCGCTATTTAGCGGCTACATATTGAGAAATTGTACTGAAATTTCTTCTACAGAAGTATCTTCTCTTGTAATATTCAATTTATTAACTGTATTTGACTTATAATTCCTGCAGTACTTTGATGTTGTAGTCTTGCCCGATTTAGAAACTTTTCGGCGTTTGATTTCCTAGTCCAACTCTTGTTTCATGTCTCCTCCTTGTATAATTCGGATTACCTGCAAAAGACACTAAAAATACCCGAGTAGCATTTATTTATACACAAAAATAGATAAAGTATGAGAGGAAAAATACAATATATGATATTCATCACACCCCCACACCTATCTTTTGCTAGTCCTCGAGCAAAACCTAAATCTAAAAAGAAAAATAAAAATCCTAACTCACTTTCGCAGGAGTCGCGATTGCACTTAGCACGTGCAACAAGCCTTTAAACCCCTAGGTTACCCTAGTGGACGAGTTGTGTCTCGTGAGGGTTTGCAGTGAATATACCCACAAAATTCAAGAAGAAAATAGATTAAGGAATAAAGAAGAGAAAAATAAGGATAACCGAAAATTAAGAAAAATAAAAATTTTATACAAAAGAAAGAAAAAATCTTTTTTTTTTATATTTTCGTCAATTGGTCTCACTAATATACAAACTTAAGAACGCATTTAGATTATCAATTTTTAAATCGAGCATCATATCAGATACACTTATCATTTTAATCAAAAATTTAAATCTTATCTTTCAATACCTACTAACAGATAATTTATTGGCTCCTATACATCTACGTGCATGTGTGATAGTCTACTTTGGTTTTTGGACTCCAACTCTAACTCATGATTCATCTCCTCTCTCATAATTTTTTTTTATTAAGAATATTTCACCTTTCATGCGAGTATTCACGCTTGCTTAGGCGCAAAATACCCCGATTACTTAGTTCATACTCTTTTTTTTTCTTTTTCTTTTTTTTTTCTTTTTTTTTTTTTTTTGTTAAGAATATTTCACCTTTCATGCGAATATTCACGCTTGCTTAGGCACAAAATACCCGATTACTTAGATCATACTCTTTTTTTTCACTCTTGAGGCTATTGCCTTAATACCAGGCGCACCCCATTATTTTATCACTCTCGAGGCTATTTCCTTAGGCTCACCCCATTATTTTATTCTCACTTTTTTTTTTAGAGAGAGAAGACTTACTCATTCGTTATTATCTTTATCCTTAACCTAATAAACTATTGTGAGGTGAAAAATAGATGTATAATTGCCTCAAAACTACTGTTAGCGATATTTATTTTTCGAATTTTAATCTTTTTCATAAAATTCAAAGTGTATCGTCCAATTTACTCTCATATCCAATTTTAAATCTAAATTGATTTCCTTTATCTATAATTAGTTTGATCTATTGACGAAAATAATTTTTTTTTTTTAATCTTTTTGTTGGTCACCCTAAAAACTACCCAAAGTGTAAAATAAAGAAACCCAAAAACCTAAAAAAAATAAAATAAAATAAAATAAAAATAAAATCCTAAAAATCCTAAAAAAAAAATAAAAATAAAAATAAAAATAAAATAAAATAAAATAAACATCTCTTAATACACTCCCCCACACCTAAACTTGTGTATGCCCTCATACACAAATCATTGGTGTTGTCCTCTTTGCCTTCTACTAGATTCACCATGTGCAGGACGTGCTTGTGCTGTAGAAGACTCACCCCTATCAATCTGTTTCAACCGGTGCCAAATTTTTCCAAGACCTTGCCAGACAACGTTGATTTGCTCAGTGGGATCAGCTGGCAAGTCTTGGTCAAAGAAGGCATCATCCTCCTCCTCTTGTGTCAAGTCAGTGGCATATATATCCTCGTTATCAGCATGTCTGTTCCAATCTTCTGGAACAGCAGCATGATATGTCACTGAAATATGTTCGGTAGTGATCAACACGCGTGAGGGTGCGTATGCGTCAAATTCGGCACTAGATATAAACTTGCGACACAACTGTGTAATTAAACACGGCAGAGGCAAACTAGACCTCGACCGCATCTTAGCATCAATAATAGTGTCGAGTAGTTGTGTGCACATACAGAAGTGAGTATCTTGACGCATAATACAATCAACAACATAAAGTGTGGGCGTATAAAAAGATGACATATGTGTAATGCCCATAACATTAGTGTTGACCCAGCGGCAAGTTGCGTGAATATTTCGGTAGAGTGTCTTGCTGCTGATCCCTTTATCACGTGCTATTTTGCAGTTTGGGCCCATCTGTGTAAGATAGTCCTCAATCCTACCAGGAGTGTGATTCCCGGTATGAAGGAGGATACCCGTAGAAGTTGAGATGGCCTCTGCGTGCATTTCATATAATTGGCCGCGCCAATGGAGGTTTATGGTTTTGCGATCGTCCGAAATGTCGGATTTCGCAAAACTCGCATAAAATTCCTCCACCAACTCTGGGATGTAGAATGCATTAGATGAATAATGAGGTAATTCCAACCCAGAGTTTCTATTGCAGCGGCAAAATAAACACTAAATGCCACAAAAATTTCTCCAAAAAACTTCTCACAAACAAATCTACCCATGATATCGTACTGTAACTATTAATTTGCAATATGATCAACCCAGTAAATTTATAGAGGAGAAATATTACCTTCCCTGAAGATTCAGGGGGAAAATCCGCAAATTTACCGCTAAATAGCGGTAAAAGCCGCTGTTTGGCGGTTTATTCGTCACGTCTGGCTGGGATCTTCGGGTAGAGTCTCTAAGATAGTGAGATGAATCTTTTGGAACCAACTGATCAGGGCAAATCCTGAAGATTATACACTATCCTGCAAAGAGAGACAAAAACCAAAAGGAGGAAGTGGGAAAGAAAGGGGGCAGCTAGGGTTTTGGATGAAATGATTTGGGGGAAGATGAGGGCTGCTTGGATATATATAGAGATGGAAAATTACCATTAGATCCTCATCTTTCCCTAATTTTGCTTTAAAACCCTGCATCACGTTAGTAACATAATATACATGCTATTATACACATGACTACATGCCTTTATGCATAGATTGGATCGTGAAGTGTCACGACCTCTACGTTATCGCTCACTCGAGATTCTAAAAATGGTTTTAGTCTGTGACCGTTTACGTTGAATAAATTACCATTTTTAGGATCCTCGAGATAAACTGCACCATGATGGTGCACTGTCCGTACTATGTACGGTCCACTCCATCTTGACCTCAATTTTCCTGGGAATAAATGTAGCCTCGAATTATATAAGAGAACTTTTTGTCCAGGTGCAAATGACTTACGAATGATTGCTTTGTCATGAAACACTTTTGTTTTCTCTTTATAAATCTTGGCACTCTCATATGCGTCCCGTCTTATCTCATCAAGCTCATTAATTTGTAATCTCCGCTGCTCGCCAGCTTTTTCGAGCTCAAAATTTAGAAATTTAATTGCCCATAAAGCTTTATGCTCAAGCTCCACCGGTAAATGACACGCTTTTCCAAATATCAAACGATATGGAGACATGCCTAGATTAGTCTTGTAAGCAGTACGGTAAGCCCATAATGCATCAGCTAACTTACAGGACCAATCTTTTCTATTATGATTTACTGTTTTCTCCAAAATCAGTTTGATTTGGCGATTGGAAACTTCCACTTGCCCGCTAGTTTGTGGATGATATGGTGTGGCTAACTTGTGGGTAATGGAATATTTCCGCATAAGCGCCTCAAATGACCGGTTGGTGAAATGGGTACCATTATCGCTAATAATAGCTCGAGGAATGCCAAATCGAGAAAATATATTCTCTTTCAAAAACTTGACAACTACTTTGTTGTCATTCGATTTTGTGGCTATTGCCTCTACCCATTTAGAAACATAATCAACAGCAACTAATATGTATTGATTTCCAAATGAGTTGGGTAACGGTCCCATAAAATCTATACCCCATACATCAAAGATTTCGACCTCAAGGATGGGTTGCAGAGGCATCATATTGAGCCGTGAAATTTTGCCAATGAATTGGCATCGTGTGCATACTTTGCAATATTCCACGGCGTCTTTGAAAATAGTTGGCCAATAGAAACCACTCTGCAATACCTTTTCGGCCGTTTTCCTGGGACCAAAGTGTCCTCCACAAGCTAGATCATGACAAAAAGAGAGGACACTTTGTATCTCATCGTTAGGTATGCATCGACGTATGATTTGGTCTGGACAACATTTGAACAGATATGGTTCATCCCAGTAAAAGAATTTTACTTGGGATAAGAATCTATATCGATCTTGCTTGGACCAATGGGACGGAATCTCCTTAGTCACAAGATAGTTCACAATGTCAGCAAACCATGGTTCGTGCATCAATGCAAACAGTTGCTCGTCAGGAAATGATTCATTTATGGGGCACAAATTAGTTGGAGCGTTGGGCAGACGAGACAAGTGATCAGCTACTGAATTATCCGCACCTTTCTTGTCTAATATTTCAAGATCAAACTCTTGTAGTAAGAGGATCCATCGAATAAGTCTTGCTTTTGCATCTTTCTTGGTTAACAAGTATTTCAAAGCAGCGTGATCGGTGTAAACTGTAATTCGTGATCCAATCAAGTAGGAACGAAACTTCTCAAGTGCAAAGACGACTGCCAGAAGCTCTTTCTCTGTGGTAGAGTAGTTCAACTGGGCGTCATTAAGTGTCCTACTTGCATAGTAAATCACATGTGGCTGCTTATTAATACATTGACCAAGGACGGCACCGATAGCGTAATCAGATGCATCACACATGAGCTCAAAGGGTAAGCTCCAGTCTGGTGCATGAATAATAGGAGTGGTGGTCAGCGCCTTCTTGAGCTGCTCAAATGCTCTTAGACAATCAGGTGTAAAATTGAATGGTATTTCCTTGGCTAGTAGATGTGTCAAAGGCCTAGCAATTGTGCTAAAGTCTTTGATAAATCTTCTATAAAAACCAGCATGACCAAGGAAGGATCGTATATCTTTCACTGATCGCGGAGGTGGCAGATTATTGATGAGGTCTACCTTAACTTTGTCAACCTCGATACCATTCTTCGAGATGACATGCCCTAGCACTATGCCATTTTTGACCATAAAATGGCATTTTTCCCAATTGAGTGTCAAATGCTTCTCATTACAGCGTGTGAGAACTAACTCTAGATGATGCAGACACTCTTGGAATGAATCTCCGAAGATAGAAAAATCATCCATGAAAATTTCAAGAAATCGTTCAACCATGTAAGAGAAAATACTTACCATGCATCTTTGGAACGTGGCAGGTGCGTTGCATAACCCAAAAGGCATGCGTCTATATGCAAAGGTGCCGAATGGACATGTGAACGTGGTCTTTTCTTGATCCTTCGGAGCGATGGGAATTTGGTTGTAGCCAGAGTATCCATCTAGAAAACAATAGAACTCATGTCCAGCCAACCGTTCCAGCATCTGATCAATGAATGGTAAGGGGAAGTGGTCCTTCCTAGTTGCAGCATTAAGCTTCCTATAATCAATGCAGACTCGCCATCCCGTTTGCAAACGCGTCGGGATAAGTTCATTTGCATCGTTCTTGACTACAGTGATTCCGGATTTCTTAGGTACTACTTGAACTGGGCTTACCCATGCGCTATCAGAGATAGGATAGATAATCCCATTGTCAAGACACTTAAGAATATTCTTCCTCACAGCTTCTTTCATTACCGGATTCAACCTACACTGAGGATCTCTTGTAGGTCGTGCATTGTCTAGCAAATGAATTCTATGCTGCACTATAGAAGGACTTATCCCCTTGATATCAGCCATACTCCAGCCTATGGCTTCCTTATGTGCTTTCAACACTGATATGAGTTTTTCCTCCTGAGCGCCAGTCAATTCTGCAGAGATAATGACTGGTAGTGTGTCGTGTTCACCCAAAAAAGCGTACTTGAGATGACTCGGAAGGGTCTTCATCTCAAACTCAGGTGGACACTCAATAGATGGTCGTAACTGAACTCGTGGTTCAGTCATCAATGGCTCAGGTGGAAGTTTCCATTGCGTGGAAGACACATAATTAGATGATTCATCGAGCGTCTCCAAGAATACACTCTCATCAACTAAACCATTCAGCTCGTCAAAGAATTTCTCCTCTTGGTGTTCACTGGACAATCCTTGGATCATATTCACTTCTAGGGGCTCGTCATGTGGATCACTCGGTTGGCGACCTAGATTGAATATATTCAAGTCAAGTGTTATATTTCCAAAGGAAAGTCTCATCGATCCACTCCGGCAATTGATAACAGCATTAGAAGTGGCCAAGAATGGACGTCCCAAAATAACTGGGATACAATGGTGTGGATTCACCACAGGTTGAGTCTCGAGGACTATGAAATCAACTGGGAAGATAAACTCCCCAATCTTAATCAAGACATCCTCAATCTCTCCCATAGGTGTCTTCACAGATCTGTCAGCTAACTGCAACGTAATCCTTGTAGGTCTCAACTCTCCCAGTCCTAACTGCTGGTACACCGAATAAGGAAGCAAGTTGACACTTGCTCCTAGATCTAGTAGAGCCCTTTCAATCACTGTAGTCCCTATAGTACAGGAGACAGTAGGACTTCCAGGGTCTTTATACTTTACAGGTGCTGACTGAGAGATGATGCTAGATATGTTAGCAGCTAGGAAGACTTTCTTTGGAACATTGGTTGTTCTCTTCTTTGTGCATAAATCCTTTAAGAATTTTGCATAAGCAGGTACTTGTTGGATTGCATCAAGAAGAGGAACATTGACCTTAACTTGCTTGAATAACTCAAGCATGTGCACCACCTGAGGAGAATTTTTCTTCAATCGATTTGGATAGGGAGCCTTTGGCTTATAAGTATGGTCAATTGGAGGATCATAATTAGAAGGATCAGATTCTTCTGTCGTGCCAGTGGGTAGATCGTGGGATGATGATGATGAATCATGAGGTGGGGATGGAATCGTGGTATCAGGGAGTGTAGCTTGCCGTACAATAGGAGTGGAATCAGGTGGCATGGCTACATGATTGTAAACCAGTTTGCCAGATCTAAGTGTGTGAATGACATTAATTTGGTTGACATGCGACTGATTCAAATTTGAGGAACTGGCATTAGGATTTGTTATGGGTTGACTTGGAAAAGTGCCCTTGCCACGTTCACTCATTTGATTTGCTAGTTGTCCAACCTGCTGCTCTACACTCTTAATGGATTGAGAGTTTACGAGCAGGTGCTGATCTGTTCTTTGAATGAAATCAGTTGACACTTTCATAAGATTCTGCATGTATGTGTCAAGGTTGGACTGAGACTTGAGAAGAGTTTCAACATTCTTCTCAAGTGATTGAAGTCGCTTTTCTTGATCATTATTAGACCCCTGTTGTGGATATGAGTGATTTTGTGCAGGTGGTCTATTCTGGTTGTTCCCATGATTTGAAGTATTTGGGTGTTGATAAGCACCCATATTTGGTCTTGGGAACTGAACAGTAGCTGGAGGCTGCATGTTAGAGTTCGGGGCTCCCTGATATTGCCCTTGACCCCATGAGAGATTTGGATGGCTCCTCCAGCCAGGATTGTATGTTGGAGCGTATGGATTATTGACGGGTCTTTGATACATAGCGTTAGCTTGCTCAAGTGTAGGACCCGTAGGATTTACTAACAATGGACACTCCTCCATAACGTGGTTGGGAATTCCGCAATTAAAGCATGTGGGACTTTGGAGTTGATTCACTTGACCCACTGGTGGAGACTGAGCATTAGGAGTCTCCAGTGCCTCAATTCTTCTCATAAGAGCTGCGATCTTTGCTTCAGCAGCTATAGAGCTGTCGACGCTATGGATCCCACTCTTTTGAGCAGAAGTTGATATACTGGACTTCTCAGTGGAACTCTCCCACTGCATAGTCTTCCATGATAAGTCCTCAAGAAAGTCCCATGCTTCATCCTCGTTTTTTCTCATAAACTCCCCTTGACACATGGATTCTAGAAGAGTTTTGGATGCGTAATCAAGTCCTTCATATATGATCTGACACAACCGCCACTTTTCTATTGCATGGTGGGGGCATTGAGCTAATAAATCCTTAAATCGTTCTAAGTATTTCCAGAAGGGTTCTCCTGGCACTTGACGAAATTGATTAATTTAATTTCTGATTCGTGCCGTCTTGTGCGTAGGATAATACTTCTTGAGAAATACTGTAACGAATTCATCCCAAGTAGTGATTGAATCAGTAGGCATACTGTACAACCACTTCTTGGCATTATCCTTAAGTGCAAACGGGATGAAACGGAGCTTAATTGCGTCCTCCGATAAGTTTTGCAGTTTAATCATTACGCATACTTCTTGAAATTCACTGATAAAGAGATATGCATCTTCTGAATCAGAACCAGTGAATTTGGGAAGCATACTAATGTACTGCGGTTTTAATTCGTAGTGATTACCCGCTACGTGTGGAAGTTTGATGCATGATGGTAATGATGTACGCAACGGGTAACATCGATCCTGAAGGATCGAGATCGGCTGGTCCATCTTGTCTCCCATGAACAAATCTGATCTCACAAGTCGACCAAATTGATCACGGGTCCAATGTGGCATGAACCAGCGACCGTGAGTGTATGCGTGAACTTCCTAAACTAATGCAAGAAGTGGGGTGTGATGAAGAGATAAAACGGTGGAATGATATGAGCAAATAAAAATGTGGTTTCTACTGTTCCTAATTTTTTTTATTTTTTTTTAATTTTTCTACACAACTAGGAAATAAAAATACAGCAACAGAGAAAATTGGGGTTCCAAACGTACCTCTTTGGCCGCCAAATGGCGGTTCTACCCGCTAAATAGCGGCGAAAATAAAGAAGTATATTCTGATATTTTTTTCACTTGGTCCAGAGGCTCTTCCAATTCTTTCAATCTTCCTGTATCTGCACTTCCTATTTCCTGCACACTTACACACACTGTTAACCCATAAAATGCTAGAAAAAGCAAGAAAAACACCATCGATCCCCGGCAACGGCGCCAAAAACTTGATGTGTTATATTTACTGCAAGCGTACAGTATCGTTGTAGCGCTGTACAGGTCGTCTCACAGGGATCTAGGGTGTTTCTGCGTTCTTACTTTCTCTATAGTTCAATGGACTAACCAAAGGTTCTAGGTTGAGGTCGAATTTATCTAAGTAGCCTAGGATTTAGAATCCACTAATTTCCTACCATGTTCTTACTTCTAATATTTTCTTCTATCATAAAAAATTCGATCTTTTTAGTTTAATTTTTACTTAAAATGCCCTAAGCATGAGCTATCAAGTGTTGTGCAAGTATAGCTCATCAAAGGATGCTACTTCTTATAAAAATAAACTAAATATTGTAGATAATTCAAATAAAATAGTAAAACCAGCAACCCCAATCCCTAACTAAGCATAGATTATCAAGAATCCTAATTCAAGTATAACCTATCAAAGTTCTAAACTTCGGGTCCTCGTATTTTAATGTTTCATTTGAAAAATCATGGCTTTTATTAATTTTATTTAAGAAGAAAAATATTAGAAAATAATTACATGGTGGATCTTAGTTTCATCTACATCCTAGGGCTGATCTAATTAGCTACTCATGATTTTTGCGAAGAAAGATCAAATTTTAATTCATACAATGATAAACCCTAATCTAGAAAGCAGTAAACCCTAATCTAGAAAGCAGTAAAATTTATGCAGAACGAAAATAAGAATATCCAGAGCAATGGGTTACCTCTGATCACGGTGTTGTGCCGTCAACCTTCAGTAAAAATCCCAAATTTATTGAACAGAAAAATCGCGTACAAAAATAATTCCAGAATCCAGAATCCCCTCAAAATACAAGGGTTGGCTCTTAAATAGGTCTCGGAAACCAAACCCTATTTCTAACAAGTTTACAAAAACTATAAAATTACATTTAAGCCCACGACGAAAATTCCTCTGCGAAATCTACAGTGTTACCGCTATTTAGCGGTAAAAACCGCTATTTAGCGTCTAAATATTGAGAAATTGTACTGAAATTTCTTCTACAGAAGTATCTTCTCTTGTAATATTCAATTTATTAACTGTATTTGACTTATAATTCCTGCAGTACTTTGATGTTGTAGTCTTGCCCGATTTAGAAACTTTTCGGCGTTTGATTTCCTAGTCCAACTCTTGTTTCATGTCTCCTCCTTGTATAATTCGGATTACCTGCAAAAGACACTAAAAATACCTGAGTAACATTTATTTATACACAAAAATAGATAAAGTATGAGAGGAAAAATACAATATATGATATTCATCAGGCTTCCTTAGAGTTACTTTTACTGATGAAGATCGATGGACCCGCATACACTCGTCTTCAGAAAGTATTAGACTTACTGCAAAAGGAACAGAGTTTCTAAAAGTGTGAAAACGCGAAGCTAAACTAACTCCGCGTGCAGTTAAAGAAATAGCCTCGCGCTTTAAACGAGGAGGATGACGCGATAACTTCGCATAAAGGAAGGATAGAGTTTCTCTCTGCTGTTTCCTTCTCTTTCATAGCCTCGCAATTCATCGCGACTACTAATCAAAGATAGCCTCGCAATTCATCGCGACTGATAATCAAAGATAGCCTCGCAGATTCATCATGACTGCTAGTCAGATAAGCCCCGCGTTTCAAGCGCAGGGATGACGCGATAACTTCGCGTAGAGAAAGATCAGAGTTCCTCTCTGACTTCTCCTTCTCCTTCAAGCCTTACGATCGGAGAACGGCGATCTCGCCGGTAAAGTAAACAATTGGCCGAATTAAGCCAAGCCAAAACATCTCAAGATGGTTCTTAGAAGCCCAAGAGTTAAAGTTTTTACCTTCGGAAGACGCTGCATAGACTGGTTCGCCATCGCATCTACTTCCACGGTTGCTGCCATTAACGCCGGCCAACGTGCGTCTAGCCAAACTCCTCTGAAATGACATCCTAGTGATGAAAATCTATGGAGAGTTAAAGGGAGATCAACTGAAGATCGCTTATTGACATCGCTCACTCGGTTGAAGGGGTTGAGAACTCTTCAAAATCTCTGAATGAAGAAGAAGATGAGCCGAGAAGCTCTATTTAAACAGGATTTCCGTCGTTTAGTATTCGGCGCAGAAATTCGGAGTAATTAATGAAACAATTACTCATTTCACTAAAAATGAGGTGAAGCTGATTAGCTCCGCGTAGGCGAGCATAACGCGAAGGAGACTTGGTATTCTAACTCCGCGTTTTCAGTTTGAAGATCCAAAGTATTTCAAAATTTGCTAAAGTTCAAAACCATTTTGAAAACTTTGGAGGGGGTTCTGTTGGCAGTGAAAATTTCTGAATAAAAAGAGTTTTCCACAACAGAACGCAGAGCTAATCCATAGCTCCGCGTTTGGCTATTTTTAGCCTCGCGTTTGAGTAAATGCGGAGATGTTCTATAGCTCCGCTTTAGCTCCGCGCACTGGTTATTTAGCGCCGCGTTTTGATGCGATTAAAGCTCCGCGTGAGCAGATAACCAGAATCTCAAGTTGATTGAGATTATAATTTGGGCTTATCTAAATACCAAATCAAGTCCAATCAGAATTAAAAATCAAGAGATTTAAATCAATATTAAATATTTGATTGGAATTCTTGATGAGAGAAAATTCTATTTAGATAGAAACTCTCAAACCATTCTGGGGCTATAAATACCTTCCTGGTAAAATCCTAGAGGGGCTCTTCTTTTGGATCTTTTGGAAGTTTGGTGAAGTTCGAGTTACGCGTGAGAGCCTTGAACGAATCAAAACCAGAGATCAGAGGTCTTCTTCTTCCTTCTTTTGATCCTTTGGCAATTCAAGTACGCGAGAGAGCCTTGAAGCCTTTT